>CM037631.1:27715014-27960832 GCA_015227895.2 Colaptes auratus
GGACACTGTACTCAAGGTGTGGCTTACCAGTGCTGAGTCCAGGGCAGAATGACTTTCCTGTTCCTGCTGGCCACACTACTTCTGATGCAGGCCAGGATGCATTCAGACTCTGCATATGTTCATACATGGGTGATTTGTGTGTAGATTTGTGTACAGGCAACACTTGCCTGTTTTTCCCATTGAGTCCTGGGTGTAGAGAGCATGGTAGTTGTAGGCTGCATTACACCTTGCTGTAGGAGAAAAGCATGACTCAAAGGAGCCCTGCACCACAAATAATAAAACATAATAAAACATCATGTCCTTCTCTGCATTGCCCTCATTTCTGCACTAAAGGTGATCAGCATTAAACAGTCTCAAATAGGGAAATCATTTTACCTCCACGATCCTTCTTCCCTTTGTCATTCTCACACAGCTCCTCCTATCAACTGAGGCAAAAGGAGAGAAGGAAATGGGAAAGGGAAGCGTCTGCAGCTGAAAGTCACAACTTTTGTTATGGGACTATAAGATTAGGGATTTTGCATGATTTGTGGATTAGCCTCTTCATGAGTAAACAGATTAATAAAGCTTTGGGAGTGTGACAACTATTTTAACAGAATCACTGCCTGTGGCAAGTCTGGATGCATGTGGTTATGGGTGTAGAAAAGTCAAGATAACATCAGCCATTTTCATCATTTAAAAACATTAGTGCCACCACTGACAGAGCTCAGAGTTTTAAACATGCTGTAATTGGATGTCATGTAGGTTCACCTCCTCTGCCTTAGGAATGAGATGGCTTCAGTCAGGTGCCTTAGGCTAGATATAGGGTATCATGTTCTGATTTAGTGTGATTGTTCCCAGCAGGCTTTATTGCAGTTGTCATGGGTGGAATTTTTTCTGGTTTTCTGTTCATTGACTAGTAAGGGATCCATTAATCAGACACTGGCATCTCCTTTATAGACAGTTTGCTTGCCATGTTAATTCTAACTCACCTTTTCTTTGATGTATCTACACTGATGTCCTTGGGTCAATACTCACATGAAGAAGGCTTCACAGAGTCAGACACAAAATAGGCATATTAGAATGGAATAGAATAGAATAGAATAGAATAGAATAGAATAGAATAGAATAGAATTTGAGATCATCCAGTCCAACCTATCACCCAACACCATCTAACCAACTAAACCATGGCACCATATGCCTCATCCAGGCTCTTCCTAAACACCTCCAGGGATGCTGACTCCACCACCTCCCTGGGCAGCACATTCCAATGGCCAATCTCTCTGAGAAGAATTTCTTCCTGACATCCAGCCTAAACCTCCCCTGGCACAGCTTGAGACTGTGTCCTCTTGTTCTGGTGCTGGTTGCCTGGGAGAAGAGACCAACCCTCACCTGGCTACAACCTCCCTTCAGGGAGTTGTAGAGAGCAAGAAGGTCTCCCCTGAGCCTCCTCTTCTCCAGGCTAAGCAACCCCAGCTCCCTCAACCTCTCCTCGTAGGGCTTGTGCTCCAAACCCCTCCCGAGCTTTGTTGCCCTCTCCAAAGGTATAAATCAGCACTATTTCCATGACATTGATAGAACAATGTCACAGCTTCAAATTGCAGTAAAATTACTTATAGTAATGCAGCAAATATTAAAGGAATGATGGGAGGGATTAAGAAAAGAACAATTCTCTTTTCTCTACCAAAAGAAGTTTCAAATTCAATTGATGATTTTACAGCATAACCATTTGTCCATTGAAAGGTGGAAGTAGGCTGGAATGCATGTTACATAACGTAGCTTTGCTTTTAGTGGTTTAACCCCAGACAACAACTAAGCACCACACAACCTCTCACTCATGCCCCCATGGTGCGATGGGATGGGGGGTGGAGGGGAGAATCAGAAAGATAAAAGTAGGAACTCAATTTATGGGTTGAGATAAGAACAGCTGAAGAACTGAAATTAATAAGAAAGCCAAATTCAAACCAAGTGATGCAAATGAAAAGCAATAGTTCCCTGCCAACTGCTTGGCACTCAGGCTGTTCCCAAACAATGACCTCCTGGACAGCTTTCCCCCTGGTTTGTTTGACATTATGTGATATAGAATATTCCTTTGATCAGTTGGTGCTACCTGTCCCAGCTCTGTCCTCTCCCAGCTTCTTGTGTACCCTCAGCCTCCTCACTGTCAGGGCATCATGAAAATCTGAAAATCCATGGCTTAGTGTAAGCGCTGCACAGCAGCAATTAAAACACCAGCATGTTATCAACATTATTCTCATTCTAAATCCAGAACATAGTATTGCACCAGCTGCTAAGAAGAAACTTAACTCTATCCCAGCTGAAACCAGGACACTCACAAATAGCTGTCACCATAATACCTTTATCCCTTTATCTACATTTGACAATTAGTGTTTGCAATTCATGGGCTGATTATGACTTTAGCTACCAGTAAGTCATCCACACCCTGGATATCTGTGCTTCTTGTAAGTATCCAGAACTTTCACACAGAGCTGGAACACCTGACACAGGATTTACTAATACCTGCTGAAGCAGCTGCTGCTGGCTGGGTGGCATCCTCTTGGGCACACAAAAGGATTATAATTAGCTAATTAATCCTGCCCTCTGGATGTTTATTTGGGAAAATATGAAAGAAACGTTATGGAGCTTCCCTTCTAGACTCATTATGAGCCTTAACCTTCCCAGTCACTACAGGTTGACCCCTAAGGCCTATTGCTATTACAGATGTCTCTCACCGGCTCCAAACAATCATTCTTCACTGGCACATGTTTCCTACCGTTCCTGCATTGCATCTGCCACTCTTGTGCAAAGGAGTTGTAGAGCATTTGAAATGGTTTCAGACATTGCTGTCAAGTGTCCCCACTGCTACACTCTTTTGGACAGAAATCCTGGGAGCTTTAAGCAAGGCCCTAAATTATCCAACCTTGCTCAACACAGGAGAGGAGCACACTGATTTGTGTTGTGAAAGCTCTTGAGATTGCATAATACTTTTACTTTTGTATCTATTATGTAAAGGAAAGAAGCACATTTTCCCCCAAATGGCTAGTACTGCACCAACAGCCCTAGACAAGTGTCTGCATCATAATTCCTCCCCTGGCTGACATGGAAGACGTGCAGAGAATGACAAATTTCTCTGGCGAGAACTATTTCTGCCAAAATCTTTCTACCAAAGACTTGTTTCTACTAAGGCCAAAGCAATAAATATTGGTGGCACTACAAAGTCCTCCTGACTCAATTTGCCTTTCTGGTGCAATGATTATGTACAGGGTGTTTTTGTGTTAAACAGTCCCAGGAACAGAGGCCTCTAGGCAGACTGCAATGCAGGTGCCAGGGCATTTGTATTTGAAATGCAGAAAAATAAGAAGCTTAAGTTTCTAGTCTAAATCTAGAACAGGTCATTCAACCACAGTGTCTCATAGCTGAAGAGGATGCCCTCAACATTTGTTACCTTAAGTTGAAACACAAGCCCACTTTGTTTCTGACCTGAGCACTGGAAGCACCAACCTTTCCTGTTGAAACTGAAACAGGAAAAGTCTTCCTAAAGGATTCCTAATTCTGACGAATCACCTATGTAGCTTTCCTGGCACATTACCAGGTACCTTGCCCTCGTGTATAAATGGGATTATTACCTTAGTCTCAGGCTATCATGAGAAATCACAGTCTCAAGCTGCGCCAGGGGAGGTTTAGGCTGGATGTTAGGAAGAAGTTCTTCTCAGACAGAGAGATTGGCCATTGGAATGTGCTGCCCAGGGAGGTGGTGGAGTCAGCATCACTGGAGGTGTTTAGGAAGAGCCTGGATGAGGCACTTGGTGCCATGGTTTAGTTGATTAGATGGTGTTGGGTGATAGGTTGGACTCGATGATCTCAGAGGTCTTTTCCAACCTGGTTAATTCTATTCTATCCTATCCTATCCTATCCTATCCTATCCTATCCTATCCTATCCTATCCTATCCTATCCTATCCTATCAGCAGTTTTAAATTGCAAAATAGTGATTGTTGATAGAGAAAGTTTACTGCATAGATGGGGGGGGGACATAACAAAACCCCTCAAAGTGATAACACTTCAAACAACAGAGAGAAGAATTGGGCATATAAACATCTAAAGTCAACAGACAAGAATAAAAAGTGGAGTATCAAGAAACATAAGCAAAGTTTAAAAGCATACTTCAGTTAGAGAAGTCATTTAGTTGTGTATCTACAACCATTCGCCCTAAGATAATTATTTTACAGACATATTTTCATAGATTGCATAAATGATGCTTGTTTTCTCTTTGCTATGGAAGCAGCACATCAGGAGAATATTGGCAACATGACAAGAGTGGTGATATCACACTTCATTGCATTTGTAGATCTCAGATGTAAGATCAAAGGAAATGCACAAGTAAAATCATTTGCTCTACAGTCGTAGCCTGACTTTAGAGAAGAAATAGCTCAGACTAGACACAAAGTGATGTCAAAATCACCAATGCATGCAAATACCCAAATTCCTCAGAAATAATGGTTTGGATTTCTGATCAGCATGGGTGTTTTCATAGTAGCAGCCGGTGAAGCACTCGAACAGCACACAGACAATTTAAAATGTGTGATGTCCTTTGAACGTTGCAGCTCAAAGCACAAAAGCTGTGTACCCCTGTGCCTTCTCTATTTTGATATGACATCCAGCTGGGCTAAGCTTTCTCTGAGTGAGCTGTCCTTATAATCCACTCAAATCAGTACAGTCATAAAACAAATGAGGATTACCCACATCTGTAAAATTATGCAGCTTCTGCGACTTCTCAGTTATATTGCCTGGAGAAGAGGAAGCTCAGGGGAGACCTTATTGCTCTCTACAACTACCTGAAAGGAAGTTGTAGCCAGGTGGGGGTTGGTTTCTTCTCCCAGGAAACCAGCACCAGAACAAGAGGACACAGTCTCAAGCTGCTCCAGGGGAAGTTTAGGCTCGAGGTGAGGAGAAAGTTCTTCACAGAGAGAGTGATTGGCCATTGGAATGTGCTGCCCAGGGAGGTAGTGGAGTCACCATCCCTCGAGGTACTCAAAAGGGGATTGGATGTGGCACTTGAAGCCATGGTTTAGTTAGTCATGAGGTGTTGGGTGATAGGTTAGACTTGATGACCTCTGAGGTCTTTTCCAACCTTATTGATTCTATGATTCTATATTTGAAATAAAAATTCTATTGATTAATCAGCAACTTCAGGAACCCCAATACTTGAAACTTAATTATTTACAGTGCTGTGAGGTTGTGATGACCTAGCACTAAGGAGCTTCAGTCCTTTGTGGAGCAAAAGAGGTGCATTGTGTGTTGAGATGTAGAAAGAAGGGAAAGATGTTATTAACGTCTCACCCATCTCAGTAAAAGCACATTTCCAGCCACTGTTGCTAATGCCACCAAAGCATAAGCTGGACTTCATGAATGAAAGCCCTATTCATAATGCACTCACTGCAATTATGCAGGCACAGATGGCAACACCAGATGCAAGCTTCTTAACTCTTTTGGGACTCCAGAGGTCTTTTCTTCCTTAGTGGAAGAGTCAGGAGTATCAATATTTCTCAGATCAGCAAGCAGCCTTCATCCTCTGTGTCTTACTTACTCTGTGATAGGGATGATTTCCCCAGATAGAATAAAATAGAATAGAATAGAATAGAATAGAATAGAATAGAATAGAGTAGAGTAGAGTAGAATAGAGTAGAATAGAATAGAATAGAATAGAATAGAATAGAATAGAATAGAATAGAATAGAATAGAATAGAATAGAATTAACCAGGTTGGAAAAGACCTCTGAGATCATCAAGCCCAATCTATCGCCCAACACCATCTAATCAACTAAACCATGGCACCAAGTGCCCCATCCAGTCTCTTCCTAAACACCTCCAGTGAATGTGACTCCACCACCTCCCTAGGCAGCACATTCCAATGGCCAATCTCTTTCTGTGAAGAACTTCCTAACCTCCAGCCTAAACCTTTTCTGGTGCAGCTTGAGACTGTGTCCTCTTGTTCTGGTGCTGGTTGCCTGGGGAAGAATTGCTTTTTCTTCTTTGTTTTTGTGGCTGATAGAGCATGCCCCAAAACAAGCATGATATTCTTGGCAGCTACATTTTAATCTTAACAGGTCAACAGATCACCTCTGTCCAGCATCCAGCCTTTTACCTGCTTAGCTCTAGAATACATTTCCTTTAGAAGGCGTAGGGATATCATGATGCTTAGGAGAATGATGCCAGAATTCTACCACTTGGTATTGTTCTTCCCCTTGTTTGCATTATGCAAGAGCAACTGAGCATACTTGCAGAGACTGGCATTGCATGACATGACAGGCATTGTACCTCCGTTTTCCTCAGAGCATTTCTATTTTTGGAAATGCCTGGCTACTCTCTTTAGCCAGAATGTTCTGCCTGTGACAGCTGAGTTCAATTGTTCACAAGACTTACAGTGAGTGCAGCCCCAACCTGTTTTTCTCAAAAGGAATGAGAAAGTAATGAGGAGTGTCATCATAAAAGTGAATTGTATCGCAGTGCTACACAGCTTGCTGTGTCAAGCACTGATCTTCCTCTTGCCCACTGATTTACCAGCCTGCTCTTTGTGTCCAATTTGGTGATAACAGAACAATGAAACAATGGTAAGCACTGGATTGCACTCTCTTTTAGGGTGTTTTGTGAACTGCTTGCAGCAGGAGAGGTTGTTAATCCAATAAAAATGAAACAGCACACTTCTGACTTCACGCTGCTTGATTGCCATGAAATAACCCCTGCTTCCCATTGTCGACAGCGGAGCAGAAAGATATGCTCAATCAAAGGGTACTCTGTGATAAAGAGAACTTCCTTTTATGCAGAATAAGCAGAAGCAGCAATTCTTATTGGTTTTCTTACTGTCTTCTGTTTCAACTCATTAAAAATATCTGTGTAGCTTTTGATAGAGACAACTGAATCTGTAGTCACAGTTCACAGGTTTCCCATTTAGCATATATATGGCATCCACACCTAACTCTTTATTCAGCCTGGAAGCTTATTAAGCCTTCAGTTATGCTCTGATTTATAAATTACCTCATTTATTCTCCACTGTGTCTATGATCATGCTTTTCACAGTTGTTACACAGAAAGTGAACATGAGATTAAGAGACTGATTGTAGAGAAAAACAAGTTAATTCTTTGTACAGGCAGCTGGTGCCCATCCGAGGTCACTAGCACAATCAGCAGCTTTGCCAGCTAGCCCCCCAGTGCAAAACTGGAAATGTGAGGTCCACATCATGACTAAGTAGCCTGGGCTTTACACATGTGTGGTGACTTCATGTTGGACAGCATTTAGGCCAGCCTGTTCTGCGACAGAGTGGTGAGTATAAAATCCAGGATGGAAATATCTGGGCTAAAAGCATGTCTCCCCAGAACAACTAGCCTGGTTTGGTGAGAACTAGTGTTTCACAAAGTCTGTCCATAGCACCAATCTGGAGGAACCTGTTCAAAACAGATGGCTGGGAGATAGCAGGAGTCAAAGGAGAAAGCAACTCTGAATTTAGTGACCAAGTTGGACTGTACAGAAAAGGAATATAGGGCACTGTCCTATAAGAAGCAGCAGAATGAGTGTGAGGAAGGAAACATCCTTCAGTGAGGGCCTGAAGAAATTACCATTTTAATTACTGTGTACTATTGCTTGGATGAAAGGCTGCAGAACTTCACAAAACACAGGACTACATTGCAGTCACTGCTGTGGTCATAGAATCATAGAATAGTTTGGTTTGAAAGGGACCTTAAAGATCACCCAGTTCCAGCACCCCTTCTGAGGGGGTATTGGAATATATATAACATATATAACAGGCATCTGTTATAGTTATTGAAAGAGATTAGATTAAAAACAGTATAATTCAGCTAAAACCCTCCCTGAGTACTAGGAAGAGCAATGAATATGAATTGCAGATTGCATGCATCTCACAGGTCTGTGTCAAAGCTGTTAAGTCACGATTCAACCACTAAAGGTGATCCAACATGCTAAGGGTGATCCAGTCTGCCTCTGCAAAAGGAGATGACTCAATTTCCATAGGTGTCCCAGAAAATCTATTCTTTTTTTCATGTTTACTCTCTTCCCCACCCCACTAGTTGGAAAACATCAGTTGCTGCTGTTCCATGCGATTAGAAGTTAATCTCTGGAGTCATTGTTTTATGACGAGGAGGTCAATGAGTGAGAAACATGAGTTGCCACTGCTCAGATGAGAGGTTCCTGTTGAGTGCCCATTGAGTTCAATTCCATGAAGAATTGTTCATTGCAAACTCTCTTCAACCTCTGTATGTTGCATGGGAAAGTTATTCTTACCCTTCTAGTTTCTACAGTGCAGCAGTCCCTTCCACCCATGCAGAGTTTGGTTTGAGTTGCTGGGGATTGTGTCAATAGAAAGGGCTGTGATAACAGATTGCAGTGCTAACCTGAGAGATGATTATATACTGTATTAGTTTATGCAATACAGGAGAATAGAGAAGAACTGTGGAATGTCTCTGTTGGAAATGAAAGATCAAAAATGCACCACAGAGCTTAATATTTTCTTTTTCTCCTAAAATTGGATAGTGGACATTTAGCACATGAAAAAAAAAAACCTTTATAACAAAGCTCCTCTAAAACATTTTAGACCTCTGAAGCAAAAAGCTGTATTATTTTTAATGTTGTTAAGGAGAAGCAAAATTCAAAGGCTAAGAAGTAGTAATTGCTTTTTTGCAAAGAAGGCTGCCTAAAGTGAAGGTTATTTTGGTCCATTTAGAGTGTGCACAGCATTTTCTAGCTAAATTATGGAAAATTATAGTCCATGATTTGCTTGCTGCCTCTAACTAGCTTTATATGACTCTCCAAGTTCATCTTTGGTATTTTGTTGCATAGTACCAAATGTATTAAGTTTACAAAAATGTTCCAAATCATCCTTGACTTTCCATAACTTTCTGCAGAAACTGAGGAGTGGGAACTTCAGAGGACAAACCTGCTGTATTTTCATTGACTCTGCGACTTACAATACTGAATAAAGTTTATGCTCTTTGAGGTCAGTCTTGGGGGACCATAGAGGAATTTATTATAACCACTACCATGGAACAAAGGAGCAAAGGCCCCTCAGGTTAACAAGGACACTGAGACACTTGAATGTGTCCAGAGAAGGGCAACAAGGCTGGGGAGAGGTCTGGAGCACAGCCCTGGGAGGAGAGGCTGAGGGAGCTGGGGTGCTTAGCCTGGAGAAGAGGAGGCTCAGGGGAGACCTTCTTGCTGCCTGAAGAGAGGTTGTAGCCAGGTGGGGGTTGGTCTCTTCTCCCAGGAAACCTGTGACAGAACAAGAGGACACAGTCTCAAGCTGTACCAGGGGAGGTTTAGGATGGAGGTGAGGAGAAAGTTCTTCCCAAAAAGAGTAATTGGCCACTGGGATGTGCTGCCCAGGGAAGTGGTGGAGTCCCCATCCCTGGAGGTGTTCAAGAAAGTGGCTCTTGAAGCCATGGTTTAGTTAGTCCTGAGGTGTTGGGTGATAGGTTGGACCTGATCATCTCTGAGGTCTTTTCCAACCTTATTGATTGTATGATTCTATGAATCTTTTGTTATTTTAAAATAAAAAATAGAGCAGGAATTAAGTCAAGTTCTGATTTAATACATTCAAATCATTGCTCAGTTCTTGGGGAGAGTATGGGGGGGGAAGAGGTGGTGATTGTTTCAAGTGTTTTCTTACTCTTAAAAAAATCACATAGCCCATAACATGCTTTAAGAACATTGTATATTAAAAATCAACGTTGATTAACCTAAACTTAATTGCAATGTCAGTGCTTTGTAAAACAGCATGGGATCCTTTATATTTAGAACAACTTCAGACTGAGATATCATTAGAAACTTTCCTTATTGTGAGGAAGAACATGAAATATAATTTACAGAATACACAATACAGAATTAACCAGGTTGGAAAAGATCTTTGAGATCATCAAGGCCAACCTATCACCCAACACCATCTAATCAACTAAACCATGGCACCAAGTGCCTCATCCAGTCTCTTCCTAAACACCTCCAGGGATGGTGACTCCACCACCTCCCTGGGCAGCACATTCCAAGGGCCAATCTCTCTTGCTGGGAAGAACTTCTTCCTAACCTCCAGCCTAAACTTCCCCTGGCACAGCTTGAGGCTGTGTCCTCTTGTTCTGGTGCTGCTTGCCTGGGAGAAGAGACCAACCCCCTCCTGACTACAACCTCCCTTCAGGTAGTTGTAGAGAACAAGAAGGTCTCCCCTGAGTCTCCTCCAGGCTAAACAACCCCAGCTCCCTCAGCCTCTCCTCACAGGGCTGTGCTCCAAACCCCTCCCCAGCTTTGTTGCCCTTCTCTGGACACCTTCCAGCAGCTCAACATCTTTCCTAAACTGAAGGGCCCAGAACTGGACACAGGACTCAAGGTGTGGCCTAAGCAGTGCTGAGTACAGGGCAGAATGACTTCCCTGCTCCTGCTGGCCACACTATTCCTGATGCAGGCCAGGATGCCATTGGCCTTCTTCCTGTGAACTCAAAGTTTTATTCTGTGGTCAGTCCTTAAATCATCCCTGACATGGTTTTGCTAAATGTGTGATAAAGGAAATGTGAATCACATCAAAATAGTAATCAATTACGGTATTATTTAAAAATCAATCATAGTACACCAATATTGACTACTATCAGCAAAACTTAGGTAATAATGCTTAGGGCCACAGGGTAGTGAAAGAGTTGGGGACCTGCATAGCCAGTCAAAACACTGTGTAAGAGGAAAGTTAGTTAAGATATTGGAGCCTAACAGAAACCAGTGAAAAAGGATGCTACAGCTTCAGGAAAGGTAATCTCTTTGGTGAATAATGAATGCAGTAAATCCAAATTCAGCCTCTGATTTGGGGAGCTGCTAAATTACCAGTAGCAGGAAGCAAGAGGAAACTAGCAATGGAAAGAACCATATGCACATAGCCACTCCTGGCCAACGTCAGAGGCAGCATATTGATCCCCAGTAATTTTGGTCCGGCCCATTCTGTTGGTGGTTATGTCTTTAGATATTTGCTCCTCTTTCTTTCTTTTCTAAGCATAGCCTCACTTGTCTTAGAAGTTGGAACAGCTTTCTGCTTATTGGTATGCAAACAGGCACTTTGAATATAAGAACTTTAAAGTAAACTGTATTCTGTGCTCATTGCTTGCCAACAGTCACAACGCTTCCCCAACTCAAGTTGAACAATTTTATTGCTGTTTGAGTGTCTGTGTGCTGGGAATAAGCACAAAGCACTGGGTGCATTTCTGTGTCCTTGAAGTTCTTTATTTCTGTGTGCTAAGACAAGGCTGCAGGAGAAAAGAGAGTTTTATTCCTATAGTTGGTGGGCACCTGTGGCACAGGTTAGTATCCCATACTGGGTGCTGGATGAACACACCTATATGCATATAGACACACAGAGGCGTTGAAAGGCTTGCAGTCCCTGATGGGAATGAACAGGGCCATGCTCAGGGATTATCTTACTCTCACCTAAAATTCTATCTCATAGTGTTGAGAGATACTCAACAGCCCCAAGGTTTCTATCATGTCTGTTGTCAAACTGATTTGCTTTGCCTGAGTGGTTCAATCTTTGCAAGGCTGCTTTGAGACTTTGGAAAAAGGATAGAAAAAGGATGAAGTGTGATTAGCTGCTTTAGTTCTTCCACCTTTTGTTTTTTCACTGTGTCATCTGATAGAGTGCATTTTTCTGGAAGCTTTTCCCAGTATTGTGGCAAGGTCAGGATGAGGACAGCAGTCAGCCAGAGAAGTCCAAAGCTGAGGAGACAGAAATGGTCCTAAAGGCTTATGGGAAATCTCTGGAAGACAGAGCTAACATATCTCAGAGTAGAATACAGAATACAGAATAGACCAGGTTGGAAAAGACCTTCGAGATCATCAAGTCCAACCTGTCACCCAACACCATCTAATCAACTAAACCATGGCACCAAGCACCCCATCCAGTCTCTTCCTAAACACCTCCAGGGATGGTGACTCCACCACCTCCCTGGGCAGCACATTCCAATGGCCAATCTCTCTTGCTGGGAAGAATTTCTTCCTAACCTCCAGCCTAAATGCCCCTGGCACAGCTTGAGACTGTGTCCTCTTGAGACTGGGTGCCTGGGAGTAGAGACCAACCTCTACCTGGCTACAACCTCCCTTCAGGTAGTTGTAGAGAGCAAGAAGGTCTCCCCTGAGCCTCCTCTTCTCCAGGCTAAGCAACCCCAGCTCCCTCAGCCTCTCCTCACAGGGCTGTGCTCCAAACCCCTCCCCAACTTTGTTGTCCTTCTCTGGACACATTCCAGCAAGTCAACATCTTTCCTAAACTGAGAAATAACATCATACAACACAATAAAACTAGTGTCAGCTCCAAATCTATGAAGGCTTGTGGCACACTGATGGGAGCAAATGTTGATGAGTGTGTGAAAAAGCCTCCTTGTCCCCCATCAGGAGAAGTTTGTGGCAGCATTCTTGACTGCAAATACTTCTCATACCCTTTAAATCCATCCCCGTAGTGCTGTGCAGACAAGATGAATGGTGGTGAAAGAAACAAGGTGTTCTGTGAAGAGTGGTCCTCAGCACAGCTCTGCCACTTCTAGGTGGAGCCCAAGTTTCCTAACATCGAGGATATGATGTTTGTACTGCCACAAGGATCACTCCTATAACTTGTCCTAAACAACATGAATCACAGGAATTCACTTTTCCACAGCAGAAATTCAAACCAGCCCATTCAGTCATGAAATAAATTGGGACATAAAGCATTTCTGGTGGCTACTCAGTTTTAAACACCCGTGCTGAAAACGCCACAAGTTCAGAGAAGGAACTGGAGAGGTACTTCTGAAGATAATTGCAGCCTTTCTATTGTCTTTAGTTGGGTTTGAATAAGCTTTAGAGAAGAGGCAGTTCACCTAAACCACATTCTTTTCATCCAGTCAGATAAACACTTATGTACAAAGTCCTGGGTAGGAATACTTTGTACTTTTCTGTGCTCTTGATTCCACAGACATCTATTAAAACAGGAATGGGAGAAGCTTCTTAGCAAATACTGAAGATCATATATGGTAGGAAGGCTGGACTACAGCATCTCGTTGAGCTGAGAGATGGAAAAGGGTTGATTTGTTCCTTCTGGAAGAGTGGGGCCAAGGGTTGTGGGAGAGATAGAAAAGAAGCAAAATAAATAAAAATCATAAGGAAGGGAAAGAACAATCTCTAAAGGAAGATAAGAAGAAATGAATGTCAGTTAGCTATGGGTAAGGACGACCAGGAGATTGGATTTTTCTTTCTTTTTCCTAATAATGAACTCTCTAAGGTTCTGCAGCAGCCTCCCAGAGAAGAACAAAGAGAAAAATTATGTAATTTAAGGATGGAACATGTGTCCAGGAAAGTGCTGTCCATGAAAAAAGAGAGTTGAATATAATAATTGAGAAGGTGCTTTCCTGTGTGTTTTCACTAGTTAGGAAACTGGCTAAGGACACAGAGTTTAACATTAATCCATCACTGTCTCGACAGCTGTGTTATTAGCACGCTCCCAGGCACGACTGTAGCCCAAAGCCAGCAGCACTCTTCTAGACAGAAGCATGACTTAGGAAATAACTCATGACATGAAATGTTCTCAGAAGGCAGAGCATTAAGACCATCTTGTTGATGTGAAGGAGAGAGAAGATTTAGTCATGGGCAAGTTTGACAGTGCCATTTGTGATCAGGGTTGAGGAGTGGCCTCAGAGTTGTTTCAGAAGCAAAAGTGCATCCTTTGTTTTTCATTCCTAGTAACTTAACTAGGAGTTGTGCCTAAACTGGAGATTTTCAAGTAGAAGACTAGGCTTTGGAGGCTGGATACAGTTAACTCCCACCATGGTATTGCAAAGGGATTTCCAAGGCACCAGCAGCAGTGAGCAGTTCATGGTGCTGAACCAGTCTGCACAGTACTAACTTTAGCATTATTTATAAAAGAGACTTTTTTTACATTCTTATTTTCTTATGAAATCCATACATAGAATAGAATAGAATAGAATAGAATAGAATAGAATAGAATAGAATAGAATAGAATAGAATAGAATAGGATAGGATAGAATAGAATAGAATTAACCAGGTTGGAAAAGACCTTCGAGATCATCAAGTCCAACTTATCACCCAACACCATCTAATCAACTAAACCATGGCACCAAGCACCCCATCCAGTCTCTTCCTAAACACCTCCAGTGATGCTGACTTCACCACCTCCCTAGGCAGCACATTCTAATGGCAAATCTTTCTTTCTATGAAGAACTTCTTCCTAACATCCAGCCTAAACCTCCCCTGGCACAGCTGCAGACTGTGTCTTCTTGTTCTGGTGCTGGGTGCCTGGGAGACCAACCCCAACCTCCCTTCAGGTAGTTGTAGAGATCAAGAAGGTCTCCTCTGAGCCTCCTCTTCTCCAGGCTAAGCAACCCCAGCTCCCTCAGCCTCTCCTCACAGGGCTGTGCTCCAAACCTCTCCCCAGCTTTGTTGCCCTTCTCTGGACATGTTCCAGCAAGTCAACATCTTTCCTAAACTGAACTACATCAGTCATTATATTCCTCCAAGGATCTTGCCAAAGAGACTGAAGGTCAGGTATTTTGTTGTCAGTCCTCTGATTCCTCGATGAAGACTATCTAATATAATTTCATAGAATCACAGAACATCAGGAGTTGGAAGGGTCCTCAGAAGATCTAGTCCAACCCCACTGCCAGAGCAGTATCACCCAGGGTAGGTCACACAGGAATGCATCCAGGCTGGTTTTGAACATCTCCAGTGAAAGAGACTCCACTGCTTCTCTGGACAGCTCATTCCAGTGTTCTGCTACACTCACAGTGGAAAAGCTTTCCCTTAAGTTCACATGGAACCTTCTCTGCTCCTTATGCACCCATTGCCCCTTGTCCTATCTTTGGAAATCACCGAGGACAGCCTGGTCTGTCCTCCTGACACTCTCCCTTCATGTATCTATAAACATGAACGTGGTCACCCCTCACTCTCCTCTTCTCCAAGCTAATGCTGCCCAGATCCCTCAGCCTGCCCTAATAAGAGAGATGTTCCACTCCCTTAATCATCTTTGTGGCTCTGTGCTGGACTTTTTCAAGCAGATCCCTGAGGTTCTTCTTCAACTGAGGGGCCCAGAAGTGGACACAATATTCCAGATGTGGCCTCACCAGGGCAGAGTAGAGGGGGAAGAGAACCTCCCTCCACCCATTCACCACACCCTTTGTAATACACCCCAGGAAACCAAGGACTTTGGTTCCCTTCCAGGCTGCATTTGAATAAATTGCTAGATCTTTTGTTCAGGACAACTCTTGTTAGCCCCTGAATTTACATACACAAACTCTCCAGATGGCCTTCAATGCACATAATCATAGACTGAAGAGTTTACTGCAGTGTAATTCCAATTAGCTGTTTTTTACAAGTATGGTGTCTACCATTTATGGGCAAATAAATCTTTCCATGTAATTAGTTTTGGGTTGTAGTTTTGTTTTGGTTTGTTTATTTCTGGTGGGGTTTTCTTGTTGTTATTATTACGTTTCTCCTTCACTAAGCAGAACCTTCAGTTGCTGCAGTTTTACCCGGGTTTTTAAAAATAAGAGAGTTAATTGATAACAACTCCATTTGCAGAGTTTGCAAATCTGTTTTGCAACTTGGGGTCAAAATATTCTCTCTCAAGTCACAATAACTTTAAACAGCTTCAATCAAATATCAGCTAACTACAACACTCACATTCTACTGAATGCAAACAACGTTTGGAGCATATTCCCAGCAGGAGCAGGGAGGTCATTCTGCCCCTGTGCTCAGCATTGGTTAGGCCCCTCAGTATAGGAAGGACATTGAGACACTTGAAAGTGTCCAGAGAAGGGCAATGAGGCTGCAGAGAAGTCTTGAGCACAGCCCTGTGAGGAGAGGCTGAGGGAGCTGGGGTTGCTTAGCCTGGAGAAGAGGAGGCTCAGAGGAGACCTTACTGCTCTCTACAACTACCTGAAGGGAAGTTGTAGCCAGGTGTGGGTTGGTCTCTTCTCCCAGGTAAGCAGAACATGAGGACACAGTCTCAAGCTGTGCCAGGGCAGGTTTAGGCTGGATATTAGGAAGAAGTTCTTAATAGAAAGAGTGATTGCCATTGGAATGTGCTGCCCAAGGAGTTGGTGGAGTCACCATCCCAGGAGGTGTTCAAAACAGGACTGGATATGACACGTGAAGCCATGGTTTAGTTAGTCCTGAGGTGTTGGGTGATAGGTTGGACTTGATGATCTCTGAGGTCTCTTCCAACCTTATTGATCCTCTGATAAATTTCCTGTTACTCAGTCAAACTGCCATGGGGATATCCTGGATGAGCTCTATGGAAAGTGGTATATCAGGATTTTTATTTTTCATTTAATCAAATGTTTGGTTTCAAAAATATTAGTAGTAAAGGCTGATATATTGCATCACAAGTTCAGTCATATGGGTTGCTGCCCTTACATATTTCTGTGTTAAAACAGAAAACTAAGCCATAAGATAACCTTTATTAACTGCTTAATTCAGTATTACCTTAACAGATCCATACCTTAAATAAATCAGGTCTGATTCCTGGATCAGAAGAAGAGGAGGGAAGTTGACAGATTGGTGAGCCTGAGCTCCCAGGTAGGCAATTCTGAAGAAAATATTTAGTGCTGCTCTTTGGTCTTTTAATGATCTGCAATGCACCAGAACGGCCACTGGCATGCAGCTGAGCTACAGAAAGGACATTTCCAAGCTCAGCTGCATTCATCCATCTTCATAATTTCTGCTTCTTTGCACAGTCTTACTGTTCTTTCTACAAGGCCACTTAGCAGTTTCACTAACCTGGGTACCTGAAACACCAGGATAAGGTATTTCACACACAGTGGCAATCTTGCATTGCTATCCATTCTGAGCCAGCATCTCCAAAGAGGCTGTAATGATTTTCTCACCTTTTCAAAAATCTTATCTCTTCTTGTAGCAGATGGTTTGAGATAAGGGCTTCATTTTTATTCATCAGTTGTGTAGCACTTAGTATTCCACAGCCCTGGTTCATTCTTGTGCAGCGCCACTAAAAGCGCCAGGGATGTGGCTGTTAGCATTCTGGCTAACACAGAATCACAGAATCACCCAGGTTGGAAGAGACCTCAAAGATCACCGAGTCCAACCTGCCACCACAGACCTCATGACTACACCATGGCACCAAGTGCCACATCCAATCCCCTCTTGAACACCTCCAGGGATGGGGACTCCACCACCTCCCTGGGCAGCACATTCCAGTGGTGAATGATTCTCTCAGTGGAGAACTTTCTCCTCACCTCCAGCCTAAACTTCCCCTGGTGCAGCTTGAGACTGTTTCCTCTTGTTCTGGTGCTGGTTGCTTGAGAGAAGAGACCAACCCCGTCCTGGCTACAATTACTGGCTTAGCCCAGTGGCTCTGTGCTTAGCAGCCTGCAGACCTTATTCCAATTCTTTCTCTGAGATGGGAAAGTTTTCTCTTTTTCTTTCTTTATTTCCCCCCCACTCCCCAAGACCCCTTATAGGAACCCTCTTATTTTCCCCAGCATTTTGTCCAAAGCAGGAGTCTTCAGCAGTAAAATTGAGATTCCTGCTAAGCTGCACAGAGTTTCCTCATGTTTGAGAGTTAGCTGAGTTAAAGTATGTTCCACACTGCTGGTTTCATAAATGTTGAGTGAAATTACACTGAACTGACTACAAGGACTTCCTGTTGTACCAGCTGCTTGAAGTTTCTGGGTGCCTCAATCTGAGTTATAGTTTTAGTTCTATTCTTGCTCCCCAGGTATAACTCATTACTTAATAATACAATACAATACAATACAATACACCAGGTTGGAAGAGACCTTCAAGATCATCACGTCCAACCCATCAACCAATCCAACCCACCTAAAATACAATACAGTACCATACAGTACAATACAGTACAAAAGAGTACAATACAGTACAATACAGTACAATACACCCACCTAAACAACTAAAAAAAACCTAACCCTGGCCCAAGCACCCCATCAAGCCTCTTCTGAATACTCCAATGAAGGTGACTCCACCACTTCCACAGGCAGCTGATTCCAGTGGGCAATCACTCTCTCAGTATAGAACTTCTTCCTAACTTCAAGTCTAAACCTGCCCTGGCGCAGCCTGAGGCTGTGTCCTCTTGTTCTGGTACTGGCTGCCTGGGAGAAGAGACCACCCTCCGCCTGGCTACAACCTCCCTTCAGTAGTTGTAGAGAGCAATAAGGTCACCCCTCAGTCTCCTCTTCTCCAGGCTAAGCAACCCCAGCTCCCTCAGCCTCTCCTCATAGGGCTTGTCTTCCAACCCTCACCACTTTGTTGCCCTTCTCTGGACATGCTCCAGTAAGACAACATCTTTCTTAAACTGAGGGGCCCAGAACTGGACACAGTACTCAAGGTGCGGCCTAACCAGTGCAGTGTACAGGGGCAGAATGACCTCCCTGCTCCTGCTGGCCACACTGTTTCTGATGCAGGCTAGGATGCCATTGGCCTTCTTGGCTGCCTGGGCACACTGCAGGCTCATGTTCAACCTACAATCAACCAGCACCCCCAGGTCCCTCTCTGCCTGGCCGCTCTCCAACCACTCTGACCCCAGCCTGTAGCACTGCATGGGGTTGTTGTGGCCAATGTGCAGAACCCGGCACTTGGATGTGTTAAATCTCATGCCGTTGGACTCTGATCAGTTGACATTAATTTTTTGGTTTTTATTGGTCACTGTGTTCCTCCATATGGCCAAAATGGAAGACAGAACAGAAGTGGTTTATGATGGGTTTCTGTTCACAGGAGGAATCCTGCCAGGTTTGATTAAGCCAGTTAATTAGGTTGTGTATGAAAACCTCTGAATACCAGCAGAGTAGCATGAAGAAGCCCAGTGTAAAAATTAACCAGTCTTAAGTTATAATCATCCCCAACTATATACAGAGAGCAAGCAATGTTCTTTTCATTATCTCACTTCTGGTCTTGTCCTATTGCTGTGAATTCACCCAAGGTACTTTGGGTCTCAGGAGGCTGTAAGAGGAACTATGTGCTTGCTACTCACCTCAATGTCGATGTCCTCCATGTTCTGCCTGACCTGAGAGGTGTGAGAGGCCCATGTCTCTGCCCTTAAGCTTCTTGAAGGACTATCCTTCTGCTTCCACATTTTCAAACTACACACTCATGTGTCTCAATCCTCTCACAGGTTTAATTAGGGAATATGCCATGAAAAATGTAATAGTTACAGCCAAACAGTCACTCTCACAACTTCTGCTTTGCAGTTCGTTGGAGATGATAGTTGCCTTTCATGTGCTAGTTTACAGCCCTTGACCAGGAGAGAGGAAACTTGCCTTTGAGGCTTTCCACCATCCAAGCCTCTTCAGGAAAAAAAAAACAACCCACCCTAAACCCCAGCAAGATTTGGAAAGTTAAAAAAAAAAGAGAGAAATTAAGCTAATTTCATCAGACCTTCTTCATTCAATCTGGTGTACATCCCAGGAAGCAGCCTGTACTGGGACAGCGAGAGCACATTGAACGCTCAGTGGAAAGGGTGCCTGAATGGCATACAAAGGGATACTGGCTGGCTTTTCAGTCCTACTGACAGGACTGCTAAGATTGCAGTCTGTGTGAAATAGTCATTATACAAAACATGAGAAGCAGCAGCCCTCTGCGATATTTATAGTAAGCTATTCTTCATAAAGTTCCTTTCTGGATCTACTTCTGGTATCACAAGACAAGAGCAAAAATGATTTAGAAATGCAAAAAATAAAGACAATTCTGAATTTGTCTCAGAGAGGGTTGGAGTCCCACTTTTCAGTAATGTCAGAAGTATTAACTATTTTATGCTTTATTGACAGAAGAATGGAATGGAATGGAATGGAATGGAATGGAATGGAATGGAATGGAATGGAATGGAATGGAATGGAATGGAATAGAATAGAATAGAATAGAATAGAATTAACCAGGTAGGAAAAGACCTTTGAGATCATCAAGTCCAACTTATCACCCAACACCATCTAATCAACTAAACCATGGCACCAAGTGCCTCATCCAGTCTCCTCCTAAACACCTCCAGTGATGATGACTCCACCACCTCCCTGGGCAGCACATTCCAATGATCACATTAAAGAACTAACACTTCACTGTACCCTACAACAAAACACAAACCAATAGGACTGTCTGCCTTTTAAGAGAAAGCTTTGCCTATCTCAAAGTTCACAGGATTTCAGATCTTTTGGTAAGATGGAATTTGCTGCCATACCTCTGTTTCAATGGAAGTGAGGCCTGCATAGGTCAGTAGAGATCTCTTTCACCAGTTTAAGAAGGACATCGAGACACTTGAAGGTGTTCAGAGAAGGGCAACAAGGCTGGGGAGAGGCCTTGAGCACAGTCCTGTGAGGAGAGGCTAAGGGAGCTGGGGTTGCTTAGCCTGGAGAAGAGGAGGCTCAGGGGAGACCTCATTGCTCTCTACAACTACCTGAAGGGAGGTTGTAGCCAGGTGGGGGTTGGTCTCTTCTCTCTAGCTACCAGCACCAGAACAAGGGGACACAGTCTCAAGCTGCACCAGGGGAAGTTTAGGCTCAAGGTGAGGAGAAAGTTCTTCCCAGAAAGAGTAATTTGCCATTGGAATGTGCTGCCCAGGGCAGTGGTGGAGTCACCATCCCTGGAGGTGTTCAAGAGGGGATTGGACGTGGCACTTGGTGCCATGGTCTAGTCATGAGGTCTGTGGTGACAGGTTGGACTCGATGATCTTTGAGGTCTTTTCCAACCTGGGTGATACTGTGATACTGTGATATATTTGCTAATATAAACAGTACCTCTGTAAAGCTGCTTTTTAGATTTGCAGTTGGCACCACTGCTGTCTTTTTGCTGGAGTGTTGTGCTGTTGTCATTTGGCATTTACAAACATCCTAGAGAAAAAAGGAAAGGAAAAACTAACCCTCTCTCATAGAACCCACTGCAGTTGTTTTCTTATGCATCCACTGTAAATGCTGCTTGGTTTATATATTTATTTATTGGTTGGTTTGTTTGTTTGTTTCTTTTCCTGTGGGTGCAGCCTTCAGTTAGTTTTTGTTTCTTACTATCATTTGGACAGTTCCTGAGGTGTTCTCTTTTGTTGTCTTGGTTTTGTTGTGGTGTTTTTGTTTTTCATTTTGGCACTGCAGGTACACTGCTGCTCTATTATTAAATTCACTTTTGTGTGTGTGTATTTACAGCTAAGACCTTCTTTCCTGCAGATGCACTTTGAAGATCAGCAAACTCTAAATTGACTTGAAAAGAGAATTCTCTGCTGCCTTGCTATGAGCCACTGGCAGTGCCATGCCTTAAGCCAATGCAGATACCTAGGAGCATGAAATGTTGTTGGTTGCATTACTTTCTTTACCTCAGTAAAAACAGTACCTTACAATGTTAATTTTGTTCAGGGAATGATCCAAGTCTTTGCTGCCAGAGTATCATGAAAGGGTCCCAAAGGACTTGGCAATCTTTTGGAGCACAAGCCCTATAAGGAGAGGCTGAGGGAGCTGGGGTTGCTTAGCCTGCAGAAGAGGAGGCTCAGGGGAGACCTTATTGCTCTCTACAACTACCTGAAGGGAGATTGTAGCCAGGTGGGGGTTGATCTCTTCTCCCAGGCAACCAGCACCAGAACAAGAGGACACAGTCTCAAGCTGTGCCAGGGGAGGTTTAAGCTGCATGTTAGGAAGTTCTTCAAAGAAAGAGAGATTGGCCATTGGAATGTGCTGCCCAGGGAGGTGGTGGAGTCACCATCCCTGGAGGTGCTTAAGAAGAGCCTGGATGAGGCACTTGGTGCCATGGTTGAGTTGATTAGATGGTGTTGGGTGATAGGTTGGACTCGATGATCTTAAAGGTTTCTTCCAACCTGGTTAATTCTATTCTATTCTATTCTATTCTATTCTATTCTATTCTATTCTATTCTATTCTATTCTATTCTATTCTATTCCATTCCATTCCATTCCATTCCATTCCATTCCATTCCATTCCATTCCAATCATCTGCTGGCAAAGAGCAAGAAGGCCATCAACAGAAGAGAACCAAATAACACCTTTCCTACATTCCAGATGCCTTCTGTCTTTTCCCTATGACATTAGCTGCGACCAGAGCCTTTTGGTTTTGTTTTGCTGTCAGAAAATAATGTCTTTTTCGTTGCTTTTTACCCAGAGAATAATGATCATGCAGCAAAGCTACGTACAGCTTTCTGACTAACATGGGGATGCTGCCCATGCATCTTCTGGATCAGTAATTCCCAATTTTTAGTAGCCAAACTTCATACCACCCAGAAGTGATCCACTGAGAGAGTATGCATCAAGAGAATTTATTCGTGTGGGTTGTGTCCATACCTCATGATTTGGTAACTACTGCCCTAGATTAGGAAAAATACTTCTATTCATGTCTCTTCATGTCTTTTTTTCCTTCCCTTTTTTTATAAGATTTCATCATATCAACATTCTCTTCAATTATTTTTTTGTCATTTAAAAGTAATAAAAGCCTCTGGCAATTTTGATTGCTCTAAGTATGGAAATTCAGCTTATTTCCCCTCATTAATTCTAGAGGATTAGGCTGGGGGTGGGTTTTTTTACTACAAATTAAAGCTACATCTTTATTTTTGAGGAACTGTGTTTGGTTTCTCGGGTAAAGATTTTATTCCTCTTCCCTAATTCCTTTGACATGCACAGGCACCTCGATTTCACAGTAGCAGCAAGTTATTTCAAAAGCTGTTTTGGCAATTTAAGATTCCTGTGACTAATGCAGCCACCATAGAGTAATTTTTTTAATTTCCTTTACAATCCTTTTGATAGCCCCTTAGAAGGCAGCTTGGGCTATAAAAGATCAAAACATGGAATATCTTTAAGCTGTGTCAGACCCTAGGTGCCAAGTCTATTTTGAAACAAGCTCCTACTAGAAAAGGACTTTTGATAAATTTAATTCCTGAAGGTGTTGGTTAAGAGAGTTTTGTCTCTTACCTCTCCCACATCTCTTCATCTTTCTTTTTATATGATCTATCCAATTGGTTAAACCACTTACAAAAATATAGATGTATATAAATATAGAGGTGTGACGAATACAGAAAAG
The DNA here is from genome assembly GCA_015227895.2 of Colaptes auratus. Classification (NCBI taxonomy): domain Eukaryota; kingdom Metazoa; phylum Chordata; class Aves; order Piciformes; family Picidae; genus Colaptes; species Colaptes auratus. The sequence goes on from CM037631.1 coordinate 27,738,029, forward strand.
CATGAGTCTTGGGTTCTCAGCCCATAAAGAATAGAATAGAATAGAATAGAATAGAATAGAATAGAATAGAATAGAATAGAATAGAATAGAATAGAATAGAATAGAATAGAACAGAACTGAACTGAATTGAATTGAATTGAATTGAATTGAATTGAATTGAATTGAATTGAATTGAATTGAATTGAATTGAATCGAATTGACCAGGTTGGAAGAGACCTTTGAGATCATCGAGTCCAACCCATCACCCAACACCATCTAACTAACTAAACCATGCAACCAAGCACCCTATGAAGTCTCTTCCTAAACATCTCCAGGGATGGTGACTCCACCACCTCCCCGGGCAGCACATTCCAATAGCAATCACTCTTTCTATGAAGAATTTCTTCCTAACATCCAGCCTAAGCCTCCCCTGGTGCAGCTTGAGACTGTGTCCTCTTGTTCTGCTGCTGGTTGCTTGGGAGAAGAGACCAACCCCCACCTGGCTACAACCTCCTTTCAGGTAGTTATAGAGAGCAAGAAGGTCTCCCCTGAGCCTCCTCTTCTCCAGGCTAAACAACCCAACCCCCTCAGCCTTTCCTCATAGGGCTTGTGCTCCAAGACTTCAGATTTAAGCTCCCAAATCCTAGGCTTACTCTTATCATTGCTATCACTAATTATCTTTCTCATTAAAGATATCAAATGTATTATCCCACTAAAACTAGTTAGAATCTCCTTCTTCTAAATCTACACTTAAGGCTGGATGATCCAGATATATTAAGTCTCTGAGCTCAAAATAAACCCCTCAAATGTCAAAAGCTCCAGTGACAATTCAGTTTTAGCATCAAACGTAGAAGCATTGGCAAGTTTCAAAACTTTTGAGAGCTATGGAACTATCATCAGAAGGTGCTTTATTTTTGGCTTCCTTGGAGTTATAGTTTGCACCCCTTCTAACACTAATTCTGTGTGGGCAGAGAGACAGTTGTAACACCCTAAATTATTCCAGCCTTATGGATACTCTGATTTGTCAGCAACAGAGTAAAACATAATAATTGCTGTTATCTGTAGAAGGGTGAGTACCTTCTTGTTCATGACATCATTGGCCCCAGCATTACAGAGACAGCTGCGTAATGCCTCTTCAGACCTCATCTATAGTATCACAGTATGTTAGAGGTTGGAAGGGACCTCCAGAGATCATTGGGTCCAACCCCCCTGCCAAAGCAGGATCACTTAGGGTAGTCTGCACAGGAATGCATCCAGGTGGGTTTGGGAGAAGAAGACTCCACAACCTCCCTGGGCAGCCTGCTCCAGGGCTCTGTCACCCTCACTGTAAAGAAATTTCTCCTCCTGTTGAGGTGAAATCTTCTCTGTACAAATTTGAACCTGTTGTTCCTTGTCTTATTACTGTGCACCACTGAAAAGAGTTTGAAGAGTTTGCCCCCCTCCACATGACACCCACCCCTCAGATATTTATACACATTGATGAGATCCCCTCTCAGTCTTCTCTTCTCAAGACTAAACAGCCCCAGAGATCTCAGTCTGTCTTCAGAGGGGAGATGCTCAAGTCCCCTAATCATCCTCATGGCTCTCTGTTGGACTCTCTCCAGCAGTTCTCTGTCTTTCTTCAACTGGGGAGCCTAAAACTGGATGCAGTTTTCCAGGTGTGGTCCCAGCAGGGCAGAGTAGAGAGGTAGAAGACTTCCCTAGCCCTGCTGGCCACACTTTTCTTGATGCACCCCAGGATCCCTTTGGCTCTCTTGGCTGCAAGGGCACATTGTTGTCCCATGGAGAACTTGCTGTCCACCAGTGCTCCGAGGTCTTTCTCTGTGGAGCTGCTTTCCAGCAGGGCAGCTCCTGACCTGTACTGGTGCCTGTTGTTATTCCTCCCCAGATGCAGGACCCTGCACTTGTCCTTCTTGAACTTCATGAGGTCTGGCTGCACCCAGCTCTCAGCCTGTCCAGGTCACGTTGGATGGCTGCACAGCCTGACAGGTGTCAGCCACCCCCCCAGTTCTGTATCATTAGCAAACTTGCTGAGGGCACTCTCAATCCCCTCACCCAGGTTGTTGATAAAGATGCTGAACAAAACTGGGCCCAGTACCAATCCCTGAGGAGCACCACTGGCCACAGGCCTCCAAGTTGACTCAAGCACCTCTCCTGTTCTCCATGACTTTTCAGTGATGGAGAGAGGTTCAGCAACAGCAGCAGAGCTCTCTCAGCACTCGTGGATGCACCCCATGAGGGCCATGGCTTGTTTGTCTCTAGTTGGCATGAGAGGTCTCTAACTTGGTCCTGACTGACCCCCAGAATGTCCACATCTCTCCAGTTCTGCTCTCTTGCTTCTCGAGACTGAGGTTCCTGAGGGCTGGTCTTAGCAGTAAAGACTGAGGCAAAGAAGGCATTCAGTAACTCTGCCATCTCTGCATCACCAGTTCCCATATCTCCTACATCACTCAGCACTGTGCCTGGCTTTTGCCTTTTGCCTTCTCTTCCTTTCATCACTGATCTATTTGAAACAACTCCTCTTGCTCTTCCACCTCTCTGGCAAGTTTCAGTTCCAGGAGGGCCTTGGCCCTCCTTGTTGCATCCATACATTCCCTGGCTATATCTCAATACTCCTCCCAGCTGACTAGTCCTTTTTCCACATACTGCAAACCTCCTTTTTATTTCTGAGTTTTACTCAGAGTTCCTTGCTTATCCATGCAGTCTTCTGCTTGCCTTACTTGATTCTTTTTTTCAAGGGAATACATTTCTCTGGAGCTTGGAGGAGGTAATGTTTGAATATTAGCCAGCTCTCTTGGGCTCTCAGCTGTGATAACACTGAGGTTGCTTGAAATTTTAGACAAGGAATCTCTCCCTACAATTATTGTGTCATTTACAAAAGGAATAGATAAAGACATATTTTAGCATACAGGAGCCACAATTTGCTGCTTTAGTTGGAGACCTTTCAATTACCCATCTGTCACAGAGAAAGGCCTTGTTATGTATGAACTGATAAATCATGATAAGTTGCACTCCATTATCATAAGTTATCTTTGTTCTAGGACCTCAAAGGTTTGCATACAGCATGGCAAGCAATACAAGATTCCGTATGGACTCATTCTGCCTTGCCCTGTGCTTTGTATATCACTTGGAAACATTAACAAGGTACTCCTCAAATCATAGACTCAGAGAATCATAGAATCAATAAGGTTGAAAAAGACCTCAGAGATCATCAAGTCCAACCTAGCACCCAACACCTTAGGACTAACTAAACCATGGCTTCAAGTGCCACATCAAATCCCCTCTTGAACATCTCCAGGGATGGTGACTCCACCACCTCCCTGGGCAGCACATTCCAATGGCCAATTACTCTTTCTGGGAAGAATTTTCTCCTCACCTCCAGCCTAAACCTCCCCTGGCACAGCTTGAGGTTGTCCTGTTGTTCTGGTGCTGATTGCCTGGGGAAAAGAGACCAACCTCCACCTGTCTACAACCTCCCTTCAGGTAGTTGTAGAGAGCAAGAAGGTCTCCCTGAGCCTTCTCTTCTCCAGGCTAAGCAACCCCAGCTCCCTCAGCCTCTCCTCACAGGGCTGTGCTCCAGACCTCTCCCCAGCCTCGTTGTCCTTCTCTGAACACACTCAGGTGTCTCAATGTCCCTCTTAAATGGAGGGGCCCAGAAGTGGACACAGTACTCAAGGTGTGGTTCTAACCAGTGCTGAGTACAGTTATCAATGTCAGCATGATTGCAAGCCAGAAGAGAATGCACTCAGTGGAGTTATAATGTATTTTATAGAGAAGACTCAGCTATGGGTTTTACATCACTGTTTCCTGCAATTTATGCCACCTCTGTGTAATTAAATGCTGCAATGTGTTTTGCAGTACAATATTTGAAAACCCTTGTGAAATAAAGCCTGACTGTGTGATTGCAGTGGGGATCAGATATTTACATTTCCTTGATAACCTTTATGTGCCTTTTATAAGCTATCAACACTCATTCATAGGTTCATAGTTTCAGTCAGGGTTGGAAGGGACCACAAGGATCATCTAGTTCCAACCCCCCTGCCATGGGCAGGGACACCCCACACTAGATCAGGCTGGCTTTGCAAATCTTTGTCTGTCAGATTTACACAAAACCAAGAGAAAACAAAACACCAAACCAAAAACAATAACAAAAGGCCAAACCCAAATCAAACCAAACCAAACCAAAAAGAAACCTAAAGCAGATGAATGTCTGCACTCGGTGACAGACCTGTGTATGCAGAGACAGACAGAAGAGGTGCTGCTAAATTTCACATGCAATACTTATTAGTGGAACCATAGCCACAGATCTGAACTCTAAAGCCCAATTATGATGTCTTCAGGGCTTTGCACAAGTAGAAGCATTGGTTTTGATGAGAGCAGCTCCATGGAGAAAGACCTTGGAGTCCTAATAGACAGCAAGCTCTCCATGGGGTAACAATGTGCCCTTGTGGCCAAGAGAGCCAACAGGATCCTGGGATGCATCAAGAAAAGTGTGGCCAGCAGGTCCAGGGAGGTTCTTCTCCCTCTCTACTCTGCCCTAGTGAGAACACACCTGGAATACTGTGTTTAATTTTGGGCTCCCCAGTTCAAGAGAGACAGAGAACTGCTAGAGAGAGTCCAATGGAGAGCCATGAGGATGATTAGGGGACTTGAGCATCTCTTCTATGAAGAGAGACTGAAAGCCCTGGGGCTGTTCAGTCTTGAGAAGAGAAGACAGAGAGGGGATCTCATCATTGTGTATAAATATCTGGGGGTGTGTGTTGAGTGGATGGTGCCAAGCTCTTTCTGGTGGTGCACAATAATAAGACAAAGAACAATGGATGTAAACTTGAACCTAGAACATGAGGAGAAATTTCTTTACAGTGAGGGTGACAGAGCAGTGGAACAGGCTGCCCAGGGAGGTTGTGGAGGCTTCTTCTCTGGAGCCATTCAAAACCCACCTGGATGCATTCCTGTGTGGACTACCCTATGTGATGCTGCTTTGGCAGGGGGCTTGGAGCTGATGATCTCTGGAGGTCCCTTCCAACCTCTAACATTCTGTTATTCTGTGATTCAGTATTTTCACCCAAAACAGGTTAAGAGACCTATCCTAATTCTTTCTTCTTTGCAGACTGAGAGTTACATGTAGATAGTGTCAAATGGCACATTCCTACTTACAATCTGATCGTCTCATCACATGTTTCTGCATTTCCTCTCAAGTATACTCTTGATCATTGTTGGGGCTTGGTTTGTTTTCTTTTTCCCCAACTTTATACATTAGCTACTTTTAATTTTTAGGAAATTTCTTAAGCAGAAGGCAATTACACACCTAGTGTGGAGCTCACCCTTGGGTGCCATTCTCATTTTTGTTAAGGTCAGCCTCTGCCAACTGAGTACAATGAAGGAGCCATAAAAGCGCTGCTCAGGGAGAATCAGCCCACTTGAGTACAGAAACTAAGCAAAATGTAATGGTCCTGATCTAATGGCTTCTTCTGGTCTTTGTATCTGTAAGTTCTCCAACATTTTTTTAAGTTCTTCCTCCATCTGGGTCATTGGTTCTTGAAGAAATCTCAGCAATATTTATGCTGAGAGAAATCAGGGTTAGGCTTGGGTGGGGTTTTTTGTGATATACCAAAGCAGCAAGAATCACAGAATTACAGCATGGTCCAGGCTGGAAGGGACTTCCAAAGGCCATCTAATCCAACCTCCCCACAGTCGGCAGGGGCATCCCCAACTAGATCAGCCTGCCCAGGGCCTCGCTGAGTCTTGCCTTGAGTACCTCCAAGGATGGGGCCTCAACCACCTCCCTGGGCCCCCTGTTCCAGTGTTCCACCACCCTCATAGTGAAGAGATTCTTCCTCATATCCATTCTAAATCTACCCTTCTCTAGCCTGAAGCCTTTTTAGGTTGGACTTGATGATCTTGAAGGTCTTTTCCAACCTGGTTAATTCTAATTCTAATAATTCTAATTCTAATTCTAATTCTAATTCTACTTTCCCTCATCCTATCACTGCAGGCCCTTGTAAACAGTCTCTCTCTCTCTCCATCCTTCCTGTAGGCCCCCTTCAGGTACTGGCAAGCTGCTATTAGTTCTCTCTGGAGCCTCCTCTTCTCCAGGCTGAACAACCCAGCTCCCTCAGCCTGTCCCTATAGCAGAGGTGCTCCAGCCCCTGCTCATTCTTTTGCCCTCCTCTGGACCTGCTCCATCAGGTCCATGTCCTTCCTATACTGAGGGCTCCAGAGCTGGACACAGTAATCCAGGTGAGGTCTCACCAGAGCACAGTGGCAGAATCACCTCTCTGGATCTGCCAGCAGCACATCTTTCGATGCAGACCAGGATGGGATTGGCCTTTTGGGCTTCAAGCTCACACTGCCTGCTCATGTCCAGGTTCTCATCTATCAGCACCCCCAAATCCTTTTCCACAGGGCTGCTTTCTAACACCTCACCACCCCCCTGCCCTCCCCCCCACCCCCAGTCTGTAGTGATAATGAAAATTGTTCCAGCCCAGGTGCAGAACCCTGCACTTGCTCTTGTTGAACTTCATGAAGTTCACCTGGGCCCACCTCTCAAGCTTGTCCAGGGACCCTCTGGATGATGTCCCACCCCTCTGGAGTATCAACAACACCATTCAGCTAGGTGTCATCTGCAAACTTGCTGATGGTGCTCTCAATCCCACTGTCTATGCCATTAATAAAAATATTAAGCAAAGAGCTGGTGGAGAAGCCACTGGGTGCACATTTTTCTACGATTCCCTGTACTCCTTTGTCTTTAATGCAAGTCAGTAAAAGTTGTTACAAGTTGCACTCAACTCCAGTCAAATGTGAATGATCCCTTATGTCTAAAGACTACTTCGTGTCAGATTTCATAGAATCATCGAATCAATAAGGTTGGAAGAGACCTCAAAGATCATCAAGTCCAACCTATCACCCAACACCTCATGGCTAACTAAACCATGGCTTCAAGTGCCACATCCAATCCCCTCTTGAACACTTCCAGGGATGATGGGGACTCCACCAGCTCCCTGGGCAGCACATTCCATTTATATTGCTTTGTGTTACTGACATAAATCCTCACCCATTGAAATGGTAGGGCATGTGAGTTGGTGCTTGCTAAAGTCATTCAAATTCTGCTTTGAATCCTGACTGAATGTAAGAATTCTTTTTTATGAAGACAGTTAGGGAGAGAAGACTGGATTTGGTGAGGTTTGATTTGGATATAGTCAAGCAAGGCCTGTGTATTTATGACACCAAATCTGTCATGTCTGTGTGTGCAATGCAGAACTCCACACAAAGCCTTATTGTGGGAATTATGGTCACTTAGTTAAAGTGTCTAACTTCAAGCATTGGACAACTCCAGTAGTTGCTTTAAAATGAGTTGAGTACACAGAAGTGCATTCTCCTTTGAAAATTATGCTTCTGAATCTGTGGAAATGAGAATTACAAGCTGCTTCAGTCAAAGAAATATAGCAAAGGAAATCACTCTTTGTTTCACATTGCTTTGTGCCACGAAGATATGAATGCATTCTGTCACTGTGCACTCTTGCTCCAGCTCTTGTAAAAGATTTGTGACTTGCTGCAGCAAAGAATTCTTTAGCCCAGGCTAAATCTTGTTGTGGATATATGGTAGATGATCTGCCACTTCAGCACATTTTCTCCAGCAGAGTGTTTTCAAGAGGAACTCGACTTTGAAAGCTGTAGAGCAAATGATGAAATGGGCAGGTTGCAAGGTCTTTGACACAATTTCTTCACTCTGATGGCAATGAACCTTTCTAGTGATGTTCTTTCTCTGGTAATCATTAAAATGTGCCTCTACCCCCTCAAACATAAACTGAAAGAACTTCATGTTTATAGCCTATGACACATGAGGATTCTGAACTGAGATTTAGAAGATGAAGGGCTTCCAAAGTCATTCTATAATTCAATTCTGTGGATATCAAGGGGTAATACTAACATGAGTGCAAGGGATGAGCTAGTCATCACACATTATATTGTCTGAAGGCAAGCACTGAGTGAATTAGAGAGATATGTCTTGATCTGAGCACAGGGCTAGGGAGACAGTCTTGATTGATATCAGTGGCAAAGCTTCAGGTAGTTTCAGCAGGAGGAAGATTTCAGCATGTTTGCCCTGCTAGGGTCATTATTCTAGGTCTGATTTGGTTTCATTTGCCATATTTGGCTCAAGGTGGCCCAAGAAGGCCAATGGCATTCTGGCCTAAATCAGAAATAGTGTGGCCAGCAGGAGCAGGGAAGTCATTGTGCCCTGTACTCAGCACAAGTTTGGCCTCACCTTGAGTCCTGTGTCCAGTTCTGGGCCCCTCAGTTTAGGACTTGTGCTTGAGACCTCTAACCAACAAACTGAAGATGCTTTTGCATTCAGGGTCATCCCAAAGAATTTTCCCTTTCAGGTGTGTGGGATGCACATAAAAGAGCTTTGTGTTAGTGTTTCAAGATGACAGGGTTTTCTGTATCATTTCCATCCACACCTGGATTTGCTTATACAGGCTTAGTAGGTACACAACGTTCTGTTGCATTGTGCATTACATTTTAGCCCCATCATGAAGTTAGATACATTGTGGGGGATAAAAATCAGTTTTTTTCTTGGTGCAAACATGTATTTGCTCAAAGAGAAGAGCCATTTTTTTCTTTCCTGTTTTTCTGCTGTTGCTGACATTATGCAACTCCTGTTTTTTAAGCTGTCATGAGAAGTTTGCAGTTTGAGGAGCTCAGAGTGAATGATAAATATGAGTCAATGGTATTAATATTCTTGAGGAGAAAAGCTGCTGCCATATTTGGAAAACACATTTTAAGGATGTGAAGTAATCCTTCTACCCTCTAACAAAGCAATGATGGAAGAAGTTCTGATGTCTGATGGCCAATTCCCAAATAAATTCGAGATTTTCCACAGGGCAGATGACTTTTATATTTTTTTCCCTTTCTTTTGGCATTCTTTTTCTAATATGAAAACTGAACAAAATGGTTCCTGAAAAGAATTCATTCACCAAGATTTCTTCCTCCTCCCATCCCCTTCTCACAGGCTTAGCCTTTCCTCCTGATGGCCATAGGGAGAAGGCTGAAGCGTGGAAACTGCTTGCTGACTTCAGTGTCAGAATGTGGACAAGCATGAGAGAGTCTCCAGCTTGGAGACACTGCTGTGTCTATGCAGATCACAACAGGACAGCCCCTCTCTGCCTTCTTATCTTTAGTCCACAGACCTCTCATTTCGGTGCTCACCAGCAGGTGTGCCCGTGTCACATCCTTGACATTGTTTGTCACCACCTTCAAAGTATCCCAAGCCAGAACTTCCTCTGTGTAGCCTGATTAGCTATGAGAGCTTGCAAGCATGAAGAAGGGACATCACACATTGGAAACTCTTTTCTTGTAGACTGGGCTACAATCTGCTGAATTACCTAGCAGCTCTGAACTGCAGATGCAGCCTGCTGCAAACTGCTGTTTTCATGCAAATTGGATGTTGCCATAGTCTGCCAATCTCTCAAGTTGCCATCACAACCTTTCTCAGGTTAGGGAAGTTTGGATACTCTGCAAATAATTAGTACCAGTGCTCCGCTGTGCAATGGATCTGCAAATTCACTGCATAGCTGCTACTTCGAGACATCATCTTGCAGAAAACAGTATGTCGTCCTGCTTCAAGTGAACAGTTCATTCCCTTCCCTTGAATTACCCTCAGATTCATTTATCTTTACAAAATGGGTGAAAAAGAAAAAGAAGACAAAGATGATGAATTTAAATCTGAGAAAAGACAAGCAGCAAGACATCATTGCATAGAGTGTTGTTATAAAATGAGCTCATCGGAATGGAATGGAATGGAATGGAATGGAATGGAATGGATTGGAATGGGATAGGATAGGATAGGATAGGATAGGATAGGATAGGATAGGATAGGATAGGATAGGATAGAATTAACCAGGTTGGAAAAGACCTTTGAGATCATCAAGTCTAACCTATCACCTAACACCATCTAATCAACTGAACCATGGCACCAAGTGCCTCATCCAGTCTCTTCCTAAACACCTCCAGTGATGGTGACTCCACTACCTCCCTGGGCAGCACATTCCAATGGCCAATCTCTCTTTCTGGGAAGAACTTCTTCCTAACATCCAGCCTAACCCTCACCTGGCACAGCTTGAGACTGTGTCCTCTTGTTCTGGTGCTGGTTGCCTGGGAGAAGAGACCAAGTCCCACCTGGCTACAACCTCCCTTCAGATAGTTGTAGAGAGCAAGAAGGTCTCCCCTGAGCCTCCTCTTCTCCAGGCTAAACAACCCCAACTCCCTCAGCCTCTTTTAGCATCTTGTCTAGTCTTAGCTAAAGAGTGTTTTAGAGATGTGTACTGAGCCTTCCAGATTTCACAAGGATCCTAAAGTTTTATTCCCCCACTCATGAGATGTCACTGATCACAGTTTGTCCAGAGCCAATAGTCAGAGAGTTACTTTGGGTACAGTGATGTATTTGGTATCTTGTTAATTGGGGAATATATTTTACAACCTTCTTTCACCACCCTCCCCCCCCCCCCCCCCCAAAAAAAATAAATATCACTAAAACACTATCATTTTCATTCAGGATAACTTTGAGAAGACTGAGAATGTTACAAGCAACAGAAACAAGCATTTCCTGTTCAGAGGAAAAAACATCATTTAATTTCAAACCTCTGGACTGTGTAAAATGTGAGCTAGCTCTAATTAGAAGAATTTCCTCCCCCCTGTTTCTTTCACCCTATTAATGAGTTAGTGTCACTCCATTTGGTTCATTTTGACACTTGCTTTCTAGAAGAGAAAGCCTGATTCTGATGGGCACAGGTGAGTGACCCACTGCTCACTCCTCTGCACTCCGACTGCATCCCTGGAATTAGCCGTGTGTGCAGTCAAACACTCGATTAATCCTAAATCAATTTATGCTGTTTGTTGATGCTTCCTGTAGCAACTGCAGAGAGAAAAATGCAATAACAAGAAAAGAAGTAAAGAAAAACATCAGGAGAAACCAGGGAAACTGTGAGGGGAAAGGGCATTATTTGAACTTCACATTCTTTCTCTGATCCGCAGGCTTAATGTACTTATAATTCCCAGACTTCTGTTAAACCTCAACACAAGCAATGCACATACAGGGTAATGTGGATGTCAAGAAGTCAGGCAGCTGACTGCCCCTGCTTCCCTAAGACAGGGTCATTCATATCAAGCAGGTGTTCATCTATCTTAGTCTCTGACACCTGTTCTGTTCTCTTCCTCACAGTCCGTACTGTGAGGAGTATTGTTTCTGCTGTCTAAAATGAGTCTTCCTTCAATCAGTTCAAGTCTTGAATGATTTCATCAACATCCAAGCAAATTATTATCTTTTCTGCTCCAGTTTTTATGTACTTAAAGACAGTTGTTGCAACTCTCCCTAGCACTGTGTTTAGTTCTTTGGGCTATAAATCTTCAGAAAGTTTGGTCAAACCTGTTTTCTAGACCACCAGGGTGGTGAGGCCCTGGAATGGGTTGTCCAGGGAGGTGGTTGAGGCCCCGTCCCTGGAGGTGTTTAAGCCCAGGCTGGATGAGGCTCTGGCCAGCCTGATCTAGTGTAGAGTGTCCCTGCCCATGGCAGGGGGGTTGGAACTAGCTGATCCTTGTGGTGCCTTCCAACCCTAACTGAAACTATGAAACTATGAAACCTTCCCGCTTTGGGGCTGACCCTGTGCCTCTGCTGCTAATCACTAGCCTTTGCTTTTGTGCAATTTGATACTAAAAGTTGAGCTGGACTTGTCTTTAGCAGCTTTCTCCCTGTAGTGAGCTGAAGCCCAACATTTTCTTTACTCTTTCTTTCACAATAAACTGCTCAGAGCATTGCTCTCTAAGTTCTGATGTCCCTTGTTAGCTGCAGCTCATTTTGTGCCTTGACCTTTCTCATTATATCACTGTCTAACATGTTTCTTTCACACTGATTCTGAAAAACTGGAGCCTGTTTCTGCTTTTCATGTATTTCCATCTTTGGGATGGACACACTAGTATCTGGCTGTATTTTCTATCCTTCCTGTGCATGGCCCTTTTTAATTAAGCACTTCCAAATTATTTTGAAATGTTACTCTAGACATTCCTTGCAAGAGAGCTAACCTTCAAGTTTTCTAGGATTAGTGTCAAGTCTGCTTTTGAGTTTGCTGGTTTTCCTTTTTAAAAGTCACACATGCTATTTTTCTCATGGTTATTTGCACCCAATTTGTCTTTTGTTTTAACCTTCTCAAACAGTCCCCATCTACTTATTGAGCACCTGCAGAAAAGTCTGCTCTTTCTTCACAGTATCACAGTATCACCAAGGTTGGAAGAGACCTCGAAGATCATCGAGTCCAACCTGTCACCACAGACCCCGTGACTAGACCATGGCACCAAGTGCCACATCCAATCCCCTCTTAAACACTTCCAGGGATGGTGACTCCACCACTTCCCTGGGCAGCACATTCCAATGGCAAATGACTCTCAGTGAAGAACTTCCTCCTCACCTCCAGCCTAAACTTCCCCTGGCGCAGCTTGAGAATGTCCCCTTGTTCTGGTGCTGGTTGCTAGAGAGAAGAGACCAACCCCTTCCTGGCTACAACCACCTTTCAGGTAGTTGTAGAAAGCAATGAGGTCTCCCCTGAGCCTCCTCTTCTCCAGGCTAAACAACCCCAGCTCCCTCAGCCTCTCCTCACAGGGCTGTGCTCAAGGCCTCTCCCCAGCCTCGTTGCCCTTCTCTGGGCACGTTCAAGTGTCTCAATGTCCTTCTTAAACTGAGGGGCCCAGAACTGGACACAGGACTTAGTACTTGACACTCAGTACTTGTCACTTGTTACAGCCTGTGTCAAAGCACTGTCACCTTTGCTTTCCAATAATCTTTTAAACAAACTATTGCACTCCTTCTTCTACCTGTCACTGTTAGTAAGTTCAATGCTTTGGAGAATGCTCTGGTAGCAGCTCACAAAAACCCTTCCTCCTCATCATCTTCTGGATTTGATGACATTAATCAGACACTTATCACAGGAGGGACTATATATACTTGCCACCTGTAAGAGTGACCAGTAATCAATAGCCCTAATTCCTTCCATGTTCCACACTTCTGACCACATGAATGAAACTCTGAAACTATGAAATTAACTTTTCAGTGTTCTCTCATCTAGTTGAAGCTGAGAGTGGTTTGTAGATGTAGGACACCCTTGGGGTAATGTGCATCTTGTCTTTTTAAAGCCATTTTGTGGAATTGTATTAAATGAAATTAAATACTGTCTACAACTACCTGAAGGGAGGTTGTAGCCAGGTGGGGGTTGGTCTCCTCTCCCAGACAACCTGTGACAGAATTAGAGGACACAGTCTCAAGCTGCACCAGAGGAGGTTTGGGCTGTATGTTAGGAAGAAGTTCTTCACAGGAAGAGAGACTGGCCGTTGGAATGTGCTGCCCAGGGAGGTGGTGGAGTCACCATCCCTGGAGGTGTTTAGGAGGAGCCTGGATGAGGCACTTGGTGCCATGGTTTAGTTGATTAAATGGTGTTGGGTGATAGGTTGGACTCGATGATCTCAAAGGTCTCTTCAAACCTGGTTAATTCTAGTCTAGTCTAGTCTAGTCTAGTCAAGTCTAAATGCTTAGGTCATTGTTGATAGGGATTGACTATCTTCACTTTTTGGTAAAGGTTTTTCAGGATAGCTAGCAATTTCTTGGCTGTTCTGTAGGAGCCCAAAGCAGCCATCTCCATCATGCATTTTGAATTGGAGTCATCAAGTATCTTTTTTGCTATGCCTTCATAATGCTTCAAGCAGGACCTTTCCTCCGTTCAGCACTTCATCTAAAGGCTTTTTTTCCCTCCATGGTGATTCTTTCCAGAAGAAACAAAAGAGATTTCGTTCAAACAGGTGGAGATTTCTTTACAACAGCTGCAGATCTGCATCTCTCTTGGGTATCAGCACCTTCACTGTCAAAAACTGTTTTTCCTTCCTCCCACAATATGATAGGCAAAGCAGATTAAGTTGGGACAACACTGGCACCCATCTGGGAAAGCTCACCTTGGTGCTAGCTATGTCACAACGAAGATGGGAAGTGACATAGCAAACGTAATCCTAAAAATCTGCACCTCTGTCTTCTGTGTACATGCAGTAGAACAATATCTACTGATCCAACAGTGCAGTCCTACTCGTTTGGGTGTGCTCAGATAGAGCAGTTTGAAGACTATTTCCCTACCATTAGTGTCCAGGGCAGCCGTGGAGGAGGAATCAAGCAGGGTTCTTAAGGTTTGTGACTACAGTTGTGCAACCCAGTCATCTAAATAGGGTCTGGTTTGCCTCTACTTTTCTGTTCAAGTGCTTTGAAGTAATTATACATGAAGTAATAACCTAAACATTGAATTGTTGCATTGTGTTTGTATTCATTGTTATTTTTTTGTTAATACATGTAAATATGTTAGCTCTCTTGTGTCATTTATTGGAGCCTCTCTGTGATATAGAACCATGCTTGATTTACTGCGAGTAAACAGACCTTTAACAAAGGAGCTGAACTCTTCCCTGCTGTCTGCTGAAGGATATTTTTTCATTAACATTTCCACTACCCTGCCATATCCTTCAAAAAAAAAAAAAAGCCATCTGGGAAAATATGCACACACAAGTAAGATCTAATAGCAGACAAAGGACATAATGATAATGACCATCCCATTTCAAGTTCACCTCTTGCTAACACTGCAACTGCAAAAGCCTTCCCTTTTCCCCTTCTCTCTGTTGTTCCTTATTTTCTTTGCTGCACAAGAATATTCTTAAATGCCATTTTTGTTGATTATGTTTTGGTTTGTTTCAAAACCAGTATGGCTCTGACCCTGAATCACACCACCAGCCTCTAAAGGAAAACTCACCAGACATTAGTCTGATGGCCAGGAATAGAAACACAAAAGGACTGGGTGAAGGGAAAACATGTCCTGATGCTGAAAGGCAGTTCCCCACTGGGCTAAATGTGAATGCAATATTGAGGGCAGCCAGGTCGGCATGTCACAGTCCTCTTACCTGGTTGACAGTTTCCTACCCTGGCAAGTTGATGAGTGAAATATATGAATTACTGCCTACACCTGCCAGATATCTCAACAAGGCACTTTTACTTTTGGTGGTGTAGCTGTGCATCTACTGCTTTCTTCCCCAATAAGCTTGCTTCACATGCAACTCTATTTTTATATCATAGATTCATTAAGGTTGGAAAAGACCTTTCAGATCATCAAGCCCAACTGTAACCAAACTACCATGACCACTAAATTATATCCTGAAGTACCACATCCACACTCTGTACAGGCATGGGAGAAAAAACAAACTTTTGTAGTGATCTTTTAACATTATCTCTGTTGCACTTCATCTGGTTTTACTCTTTTGTAATTATTTCTGGAATACCATTCATGTGGACTTGTTTCACTACCCACAAGGAAACTGTTCTTAAACACTTGTTCACATAAACATTCTATGCACACCATTGCAAATACAAAGAAACATTCCTCTCATTAGCTGGCAGTCCTGCACTACATTAGTGGTAACCATTTGCTTGGTGCCATGGTTTAGTTGATTAGATGGTGTTAGGTGATAGGTTGAACTGGATGATCTCAAGGGTCTTTTCCAAACTGGTCTGGTCTGGTCTATTCTATTCTATTCTATTCTATTCTATTCTATTCTATTCTATTCTATTCTATTCTATTCTATTCTATTCTATTCTACACTGGTCCAACCCCTCTCCTCTCCTCTCCTCTCCTCTCCTCTCCTCTCCTCTCCTCTCCTCTCCTCTCCTCTCCTCTCCTCTCCTCTCCGAACCTCTCCGAACCTCTCCTCTCCTCTCCTCTCCGAACCTCTCCGAACCTCTCCTCTCCTCTCCGAACCTCTCCTCTCCGAACCTCTCCTCTCCTCTCTGAACCTCTCCGAACCTCTCCGAACCTCTCCTCTCCTCTCCTCTCCGAACCTCTCCTCTCCTCTCCGAACCTCACCTCACCTATGCACCTTGCCAGTTCTGTGGGTGAGACTGGAGATTATACTGGACTTTGGAGCTCCTTGCCACAGCCAGTTTCTGGTGTCATAGGACATTTCTTCAGTTGAACCAGTAGACTTTAGAAGTGGGTAATACCATGCTGAACCTTTCATAATACATCCACCAGTGGACTACAACCACCAGCTACTACAGTAAAATTGAGCTACTAGGAGAAGAAACAAGAAAGGTCTAAAGAGAAACAGACAGGACTGTGAAAGTTAGCAGTCATCTCTCTCTCTGTCCCTTTCTCCCTCATCTTCCCTCCCCTTGCTGAGTTCAGAGATGCCACAGGTCTAATATCCCACCTATGTCTGTATCATTCTGTTACCACCATTCCATAAGTGTTATTATTCTACTGTGGGTGCAAAATTTGAATATCACACACTACCAGTGCTGTTTGCTCTTTATGTAAGCCCGTTTTCCTACTCCAGTTTCACTGTCCCTTCAGTATTAGTTTAGCTTTTGCTTTGCCACCTCGTCCGTTTGAAGCTTTGCTGTCTGTGCTTTGTTGTTTCTAGAACACATGCTTTAGTTTATATAATGCTCCTTTTACCCAAGAAGCTATGCTGAAGTGCTTATTGGAATGAAGAGTAGCTCTGTTGAATTGAGAAGTCCTTCCGTAGGAAGGTTGAGAAGGGTTATGTAATGAAGTTATAAAATGGTATCTCTGCTGCAGATCTACTTAGAGGGAATAACTGTTCATAAAGTAATATTATAAACTTCATAGCACTCTGCTGGATTAAGCCTGCAAAGTTCTGAAACATTGCAGGGAGATTAATTGCAAGGAAACAGTTTTCCTCTGAGTTGTTTGAGACAGCTTATAAAGCTGTGCTACTGGCAGCAGAGCTCCAATTCGCTCAGATTCTATTCAGTTCTTGAAATAAATTTGAAAACAGGCATTAGAGAAAATCTATCTCTTCCTGCATTCATAAACCCCATCAGATTTTATGATGATGGGTAAAGCAGCTTAAAAGCTTGCCAAAGGTTAAGACGAATGTTTCAGAGTAAAGGTCAAACTGATCGTAAATTTAACGTATCTCCCGCAACACGTATCCCAAAACAAGCCACAAACGGCTCTGACTTTTCATCCAGTGAACAGCCCTGTGTTTGCCTGCACTGGGAGTGGCTGGGAGCACCAACACCACTGTTCATCCCAAATGAGATCCAAGCTTGGAGGTATATTTTCCAAGTGCTGGATTTGAGCTGAGCACAAGTTTTCATCTGTTTCCTTTCATGAAGGTATATTTTACTCTTTTTGTGCTGAGTAAATTAGTGCATTTGAAACCTGAGGCATGTTTAGCAGTCTCTTCACTTTCATCCTAGACATTTAATATTACTTTTTGTCCTGGTGAAGCTGCTGTTTACTGACACTGCAGCTGAGCTAATAAGATGCAGTAAAGAATCCAGGCTTCGGTGGGAACAATGCTTGGTGCAGGAGGAGTCGTGGTACGAGGTTTTAACTTATGCACAGTGTGAGGGCAACTAAGTCCCTGTGTAGAAAACAGGGGATGTGCTGGGGATCAGGTGACTGCAGTGGGCTTTCTGCAATGTCTGCAGTACGTGAGCAAAGCCTCAGCTGGCAGCAAATGATCAAAACAAAACAGAACCATGCAGATAAAGGTCAGCTGCATCAGTCACACTATGAATAACTTCAACTAGTTAGGACTGGCTTTAAACAACTCAGGAAGTTTTCAAGTAAGACAAATTAAGGTTATTTTTTATCCTGAAGCTATTTGATTTTCAAGATCTAAAGGTTGATTCAATAACATCAGTGTCTTTCTCAAGGAAAAACTAAAACATGAAAAAAATGGAGAGTCTTCAGCCATTCTCTGAGACCTGGGGGTTCTGGAAAATTGAAATATCATGTTCATGATAAAACAGCAGAAGTCTTCAATACTCAAAATGAATTTAGTGGAGTTAAGTGAAACTTAGTAAATGTCAGTATGTGCAAGAAAATCCATTGTGAAGCTGTAGAGGTGGAAACTACTCTGAGAAGTTGATCACATTTTGTTTGGTTTGTGTGTGCAGTCACTTCTGGCTGCTTGTGGCCAGCATTTAACAGAAGGTTATTAATATTCTGCATGCAATGTAGTGTCACACAACTCCATAGCACTCCAGCCACAAGAAACCAAGAAACAGGATGCTCTGCCCAGCTTCATTAGTCATGTCTGCAGAGAGGATTTACTGCTTCAGATGCAATGCCATACTATCTCAGCATCTGAGCTCTAAGCTGGGATTTCTACTTGAGCAGTGCCGTTTAAAATTTGTTTCTGTCTCTTTGTGCCATGCTCCATTGTGCAGTTTAGGCATGGTCTGCACCACTTTGCACTGTAAGGAATAGAATAGAATAGAATAGAATAGAATAGAATAGAATAGAATAGAATAGAATAGAATAGAATAGAATAGAATAGAATAAACCAGGTTGGAAAAGACCTTTGAGATAATCAAGTCCAACCTATCACCCAACACCATGGCAATAAGCACCCCATCCAATCTCTTCTTAAACACCTCCAGTGATGGTGACTCCACCACCTCCCTGGGCAGCACATCCCAGTGGCCAATCTCTCTTTCTGGGAAGAATTTCTTCCTAACATCCAGCCTAAATCTTCTCTGGCACAGCTTGAGACTGCATCCTCTCATTCTGGTGCTGGTTTCCTGGGAGAGGAAACCTACCCCCACCTGGCTACAACCTCCCTTCAGGTAGTTGTAGAGAGGAGTAAGGTTTCCCCTGAGCCTCCTCTTCTCCTGGCTAAGCAACCCCAGCTCCCTCAGCCTCTCCTCATAAGGCTGTTCTCCAAACCCCTCCTCAGCTTTGTTGCCCTTCTCTGGATATGTTCCAGGGGTCCTGTCTGCAAGGTCACCTCCTTTCAGGTAAGAGTAGTGTCAACTTGGCATCAGCAAAACGCTGAATCCAAGATTTTCTCCCCAAAGCTCAGTGAGGCTGAGTGTGCTGCAGACACAGCTTCTCACAGGGCAGATTTCAGGACTGTGATATTCCAATATCGTTTCAATGAGCTGAGGTGGAGGATGAAGTAGAAGGTGCCAACAATGAGCAAACTCAAGGAAAAGGAAAATGCTGGATTCTTCTAGCAGAAGTGTTACAGGTGCTTGACTAAAAATCCACTGGCAATGCCAGGTGTGAGTGTGTGTTCCTCAACACCACATCCTAAGGAAGGTTATTTCCTTGTTCCTCGGAATGGTTAATGTTGTCTCTCCTTCATTTACCCCTGCAGTGACGGCTGGGCTGACAGGTACGATGTGACAGACGGATATCAGCATGAGGCTGTTGGTGGAATAACCATCAAGCTCCAGTCTCCTGATGTGAAATGGTTTGATGATTACTACTTAGAGCTTCGGCCAGAAACCAATCACCGAAATCCATGGTTTCAGGAGTTCTGGCAGCACAGGTTCCAGTGCCGGTTGGAAGGCTTTCCCCAGGAGAACCCCAAATACAACAAAACTTGCACAAGTAAGTGAGTTTGGTGCTCCTGCTCTATGAACCACTGTGATTAGCCATTGAGGGTCTAAACAGCTCATGTCGGACCAGTGCTGCCTGATCTGGTGGACCTAGTTAGGAGCAGGTGTTGATCTGTTAGAGGGTAGGAGGGTTCTGCAGAGGGACCTTGACAGGCTGGACACATGGGCAGAGTCCAACAGGAGGGCATTTGACAAGTCCAAGTGCCAGGTGCTGCACTTGGGTCACAACAGCCCCATGCAGTTGTACAGGCTGGGGTCAGAGTGGCTGGAGAGCAGCCAGGCAGAAAGGGACCTGGGGGTACTGGTTGATGGCAGGCTGAATATGAGCCAGCATTGTGCCCAGGTGGCCAAGAAGGCAAATGGTATCCTGGCCTGTATCAGAAACAGTGTGGCCAGCAAGAGCAGGGAAGTCATTCTGCCCTGTACACTGCACTGGTTAGGCCACACCTTGAGTCCTGTGTCCAGTTCTGGGCCCCTCAGTTTAGGAAGGATGCTGACTTGCTGGAATGTGTCCAGAGAAGGGCAACGAAGTTGGTGAGGGGTTTGGAAGACAATCCCTATGAGGAGAGGCTGAGGGAGCTGGGGTTGCTTAGCCTGGAGAAGAGGAGACTGAGGGGTGACCTTATTGCTCTCTACAACTACCTGAAGGAAGGTTGTGGACAGGCAGAGGTTGGTCTCTTCTCCCAGGCAGCCAGCACCATAACAAGAGGGCACAGTCTCAAACTGTGCCAGGGGAGGTTTAGACTGGATGTTAGGAAGAAGTTCTATACAGAGAGAGTGATTGCCCATTGGAATCAGCTACCCGTGGAGGTGGTGGAGTCACCTTCACTGGAGTTGTTCAGGAGGAGACTTGATGGGGTGCTTGGTGCCATGGTCTAGTTGTTTAGGTGGGTTGGATTGGTTGATAGGTTGGATGTGAAGGACTCTTTCAACCTGGTGTAGTGTATTGTATTGTAATACAAAATTCAGTGCTGCTTTTCTGACACAGGACTAAATATCTTGCTTTAGCTGATTGGAACCACAGGAGAGTTAATATGCTAAAATGTATCTGGTCCATATGGTAATGATCAGCATTTGTGTGGTTCAGATGGAAGCCTAGCTGGTTTGAAAGATTTCATTAGGTTTGCTTTCAGCCATGAGTCACTTCAAGAAATGCCATTTGGAGATGATCTTTTTCATTAAATTGTATAAATTGTAACAAAAACTGCCACAACATTTTGCTGTTTGAAACATGGGACTTATTTTTGTTTGTTTATCTTGATTACTTGTGTTAATTACTCTTTATTTCATGAGATGCCAAGCAATACTAATACAATGGGTATCCTGCTGGTGCTGAGTCATGAGGTATTGCAGGGAAGTCATTCTGCCCCTGTACTCAGCACTGGTTAGGCCACTCCTTGAGTCCTGTGTCCAGTTCTGGGCCCCTCAGTTTAGGAAAGATGCTGACTTGCTGGAATGTGTCCAGAGAAGGGCAACAAAGCTGGGGAGAG
Organism: Colaptes auratus; assembly: GCA_015227895.2. Taxonomy (NCBI): domain Eukaryota; kingdom Metazoa; phylum Chordata; class Aves; order Piciformes; family Picidae; genus Colaptes; species Colaptes auratus. Next base: position 27,758,948 of record CM037631.1, read on the forward strand.
GTTTGGAACACAAACCCTATGAGGAGAGGCTGAGGGAGCTGGGGTTGCCTAGCTTGGAGGAGGCTCAGGGGAGACCTTCTTGCCATCTACAACTACCTGAAGGGAGGTTGTAGCCAGGTGGGGTTGGTCTCTTCTCCCAGGCAACCAGCACCAGAACAAGAGGACACAGTCTGCAGCTGTGCTAGAGGAAGTTTTGGCTGGATGTTAGGAAGAAGTTCTTCCCAGAAGGAGAGATTGGCCATTGGAATGTGCTGCCCAGGGAGGTGGTGGAGTCGCTACCACTGTAGGTGTTTAAGAAGAGTCTGGATGAGGCACTTGGTGCCATGGTTCTGTTGATTAGATGGTGTTGGGTGATAGGTTGGACTTGATGATCTTGAAGGTCTTTTCCAACCTGATTAATTCAATGCTATTCTATTCTATTCTATTCTATTCTATTCTATTCTATTCTATTCTACACTGGCCCAACCCCAGTCTAGCCCAAACCCAAATCGTAAGACCTTCTCTCCTAAAAACATCTACACCTTCCATACACCTGTGAGACCAGAAACGACTTTAAGGATCAAAGTCCTGGCTTTACACTGCAGAAAGCTCTACCTAAGTCCCACCTAACAGTCACAATTATTTCTTTTGATTTGGAAAGGGTGGCAGAAGTTTGTGGCTGAGACAGAGACTGAATCTAGTGAATCTCAGTGTGCACCTGCAACATTCAATAGACTTTTCTCCATTATTTTTCTTCTTCTACCCTTCAACACAGCCTGGCAAAGGTTTTATTTGCACTATTGACAGGCACTGCATATTGAGCAGCAAGTTTCATTGATTTCCCCATAATAACGTAAATCGTTTTCCTGAGATGTCAGTACAGCAGCCACGACTGGATACTGACTGATGAAGACCTGGTTTCTATCAGTGTGCTGTGTTAGCAATGACATTTCAACTGGACTGCTCTGGATTTCTTCTTTTTATCTCTTTACTTGCTTACCAGCACTGGGAGGAGCTAATTTCTTGTCGATATGGGAGATCGGGACCGTAAAATGTAGATACCTGAAGAGCTTTCTGTAGTGCCTCACACGCAATCCATCCCCAGGAAAAAAGAAGAAAAACAAGTCTCCAGGATGCAAAGGAGATGATATTGTTATTTTATTGTAATTTTAGACATTTAAGTCACCCACCCAGTCATGGATATAAGACAACTTAATCATAAAGCTCGAACAGCTTGATTTGAACAGCATTCATCACTGGAAGGTTTCCCACAAAGACAGCCTGAATGAAGCACACTTCAGATAGGTTCATGAAACCTAAAAATGCCAAACACACAAAGAAATGTGCAGGAATCATAATCTGCTGATTTGCAGAGCGTGGAAAGAGAAAAGGACTAATTTCCCAAATAGATTGTTCTAATACCTTTTCTTTCAGCTCTATTGTTGCATTTAGTGCTGAGCAATGATGGCTGTAGTAAAAGAATGAGCATCACACTATAGCAGCTTTAATACTTTCTTGTTGCTGTAAGGCAGAAAATGTTAATTTAGCTGTGGAGTTCCACAGATTAACACAAACAGAATGGCATGGCATGGCATGGCATGGCATGACATGGCATGGCATGGCATAGAATAGGATAGAATTGAATTGAATTGGATTGAATTGAATTGAATTGAATTGAATTGAATTGAATTGAATTGAATTGAATTGAATTGAATTGAATTAACCAGGTTGGAAAAGAGCTTCGAGATCATCAAGTCCAACCTATCACCCAACACCATCTAATCAACTAAACCATGGTATCAAGTGCCTCATCCAGTCTCTTCCTAAACAGCTCCAGTGATGGTGACTCCACACTATACACAGCAACCAATTGGAGCTGCCCATTTGAGCAGGGCAGTTTTCACACAGGCAGTTGTTAGTCATCACATTACTCAGGTTGATAGTTTTGATCTATGAAAATTAACATGAAGGAAATTCAAAGGCTGGCCAGGAAGGTGACAGTCAGGTTTAATTAATGCCATGTTTTGTGTCACAAGTGTTAGGACACCTATGCTATTTTTCTCATTAATAGCCTCAAAACTGGGCAAGGAGATATAACAAGTGAAGAACCATTGAAGTTTAGGCAGTTTTGTGCATTTACTAGCAGGGAACACACTGTATTCTCTGAGAACTGAAGGAGTGAGAGATTTTGATGGTGGGAGACACACCTCAAAATTAACATCAATTTTTGATGCTGTCATGGTAGGAGGATTTTTCCTACCTCATTTCCTATCATATATATGACTTTGAAAATCACATTTCCCTACCAATTCCCACATTTGTGTTTGGTTTCTTAACTTCAAGCCCTCAAAGCTTTGACTTTCAAATTCCATCAGTTCAGGCTTCACAAACTTGCCCTCAGTGGTCAAAAACATTTCAGAGACTGTCCTGGCAGTTTCTGCACGATGATGAATACACAAGTGCTGCTCCAGATTTACCCTGATAAGAAAACTGGACTGTGCCCTTTAGCTTATCTACCTGAATGCATTCTCTTCTCCAGCAGCTGCACAGGCAAATTCCAATTAAAGGCATGGAGTTTATTGAGAAATACTGGAGACAAACAGAAAGGTTGTCTTGCACTGAAAGCCAACACATTCTTTACTTCTTGGGATGTTGATAAAAAGGTCAATACAAAGCTGCTGGGTGATGATAGATCAGGTCATTATTAAATCAAAGTTTCTATGCAGAAAGCAATAATAAAAATTTAGTGTGAAAGAAAAAAAAAATTCTCCATAAGCTGGCTGCACTAAAATTAAAAACAACAACAAAACCAAAAGGTCAACAATATAAACAAATTATTTAAACTGGGTCCTGTTCTGGGTCACTCAATTTGGGAAAGGTGTTGAGATGCTGGAATGTGTCCAGAGAAGGGCAACAAAGCTGGGGAGGGGTCTGGAGCACAGCCCTGTGAGGAGAGGCTGAGGGAGCTGGGGTTGCTTAGCCTGGAGAAGAGGAGGCTCAGGGGTGACCTTATTGCTCTCTACAACTCCCTGAAGGGAGGTTGTAGCCAGGTGGGGGTTGGTCTCTTCTCCCAGGCAACCAGCACCAGAACAAGAGGACACAGTCTCAAGCTGCACCAGAGGAGGTTCAGGCTGGATGTTAGGAAGAAATTCTTCCCAGAAAGAGAGATTGGCCATTGGAATGTGCTGCCCAGGAAGGTTCTGGAGTCACCATCCCTGGAGGTGTTTAGGAAGAGACTGGATGAGGCCTTTGGTGTCATGGTTGAGTTGATTAGATGGTGATGGGTGATAGGTTGGACTCAATGATCTCAAAGGTCTTTTCCAACCTGGTTAATTCTATTCTTTTCTATTCTATTCTATTCTATTCTATTCTATTCTATTCTATTCTATTCTATTCTATTCTTCTAATGTAAGCACAAGGAGATATGGTTAAAATCTGAATGAATAATTGATTTAACCTCTGCTCTAGCTATGAATTTAGTTGTCTAAACCATTGTACCTTCATTTCTGATCCCTGCCTAACGAAACAGCAGCCTACATTTAACTCCATGACCAAAAAACATGAAGTCATTAATGAATCCAGATCTCCTTGTGAGGGTGTTTTTCTATCCACAGACAGTGCCAAGCAGGTATTATTATGAAACAAAGACACAATTTATGAAGATGTGCACAACAAAACTGTGAAATCAGCCAAAGAAAGAGAACCTAAACATATATATAAGAATTGTTCTTCATTCATTTCTATCAAGCATAAGAAGTCTCCAACCCTTCACATACACTTGGCTCACACTGAGATGAAAATTTTAGCATCAAGCCCACATTTCATTTGCAGATTTGAACATACTTAATCCAAATGGGTGTCACTGCTGTTGCTAAGTACATTGATTTTCTGCCCAGCTGGAGCACTACAGAAAGTGAGAAGTTTGCAGACTTATCTGACTTGATTTTCAGCCTAATCAGTTCCATGCCACAGGAGAGATGCTTCAAACCACCTTTGAACACCAAGTCAGAGCAAAGAATTTAAAATGCATCTGTAAAAGGAGATGTGTAATGGCCTCTGACCACCAGGGATTTTACCTGAATTGGATTTGGCTTCCCCCTGGCACCGGGCAGGCCATGATTCAGTAAATTTTGTAAATAGATATGCAAGCTGAGCCAGGTGAGCAAATCTCAATGACCAGCTTCTGGTCATAAAAGGCTAATCCAGTCCTTTGGTTTGGATTGCTTTAGAACTTCTGAAAACAAGGTGTGCGTGTGCTTGCTTTGCTAGAGACAAGTGTCCTCACCACAACTCAAATTCCTGGCACTTTCTCCTCTTAGTGAGGGTGTTTTCCAAATCCATTTTAGCACAGCAGAACCTAAACCAAACATGGGCACAATATGCTGCGAAACTCTAAATCAGCTGACATTGGCAGGCAAAGTCAAGTCTTTAACCTCATCAGGAGCAGAAGCATATTTATTACATTCACCAGCTTCTTAAATGAATCTTTTGCCCCTGCTGCTAAGTGATCTCCTTTTCCCCATGCTGCACAAAAGCTAGAGGCACAGATGGAATAGTATTTTTTTAAAGTGTTGCTTAAACACAGAGCAAAATCAGGATACACATCCCAAGTGCCTGTGATCTAAGTGCAAGAGGAGCACATAAACAGAGACTGATGCTGATGCAGCAGTGCAGCATCTTACTTTGAGTGGCAGAGGTTACACACCAGGAAAAAAAAATATAGACAGACACTAAAATGATAGTTTCGTGCAAAGGGACAATGGAAACAAGAATTTGAAGCTTAGTGACACGTCACTTCTACAGGTATTTACATCAGGGTCCTGACCTAAAATACTGTGGTTCAAAGAGGTAGAAATCACAAAGGGAAATGATGGAGACTGGGTAATCACAAAGGTCAATCACAGAGGGAACACAGAGGGCACTGAAAGTGAGGAAAGTAACTTATGTCTGACATGCTTGGGAATAAGGACTGGCAGTGCAGAAGAGCATGCTCAACATGATTGAACAGGGGAAATAAGATTTGCAGCAGCATTTGAATGTGTCTTAGCAGGATGCAGAAGTCCAGCATATTCACGAGGCTAACATTGTTTCCTAGGGTGCAAAAATTCACATAGAAGAAGGATGACCAGTAGATAGAATAGAATAGAATAGAATAGAATAGAATAGAATAGGAGTCGAATAGAATACAATAGAATAGAGTAGAATAGAATAGAGTAGAGTAGAATAGAATAGAATAGAATAGAATAGAATAGAATAGAAGAATAGAATAGAATAGAATAGGGTAGGCTAGGCTAGGCTAGGCTAGGCTAGGCTAGGCTAGGATAGGATAGGATAGGATAGGATAGGATAGGATAGGATAGGATAGGATAGGATAGATCTCCAAGCCATTAAGAACAGGATCAGAACGGGAGATTAGAGAGAGATGTGGGATACAAGAGAAGTTTTGCATCTCAGGGTACAGAAGGGCATATGAAATGTAAATGCAAAAAGTATCTGCCTGTTCCCTAAATCTCATTGAGCTTCAGCTACTTTTAATGAGGTCAAAAGGATCCACAGAAATTCCCAGTTTCAGAAGAACAGAAATTTGATTTAACAAATGGCCCTACTGGGTTTCCAGGTAGAACTCAGGAATAAAACATGACTGCCTAGCTTTTGTGCTGCAGCATGCTAATAATCTACTCATTAAATGCAAGCCCAGATGCCAGTTGGTTTCATCAGAACTCAGCCCATGTAAAGTAAGTCCTGTCAGAATGGAAGGGTATTTTCTGTATGTGCCACATCTAAACCTCATGTTCACAAAACTTAGCACTCCTGTGCTTTTAGTCTTTGATTGCAAATGAGAACAAAGACAGACATAAGGAATTTCTGTTTTTTTATACTGTGAATTAATTCTCCTGAATACATCCTCCCTGCCATGCAGTTTGGTACTTGATATCTTACCTCTCATACTTGGACCCTGGCAAGCTGAAGGATGGGCCAGCCCTCATTTTTATGGCCCACATTTCAGATCTGGAGCCCAAACTGTTTGTCAGTATTTTTATAGTGCTGCTGGGTTAGGTCCAGAAATCTCTAGATGTGAATTTCTGGGATTTTCAGATATAATATGAGCCAGGAGGCTACACAGTTAAGTCACTAATTTTTTTTTTTTACTTGGAAAAGGAGGCAGTATGGGACTAAGAACTGCCTTATGCTCTGGAACACCTGTTTGAAAGACTGTTTGATATAGATCAATCCTGATTTTACCACACCTTTAACTTAAAGCCTTCAATAACTTCAGCCTTCTCATTGCTGTTGTGGAATTCATAAAACTCCTCCAAAATCTGGTTATAAAGCTCAATCTAATTCCCTTCACTTCATGATTCCTGTCTTTCTCCTTCCATATATTAGATATATTTAATGATATGCCATGCTGCTGTGGGTTTATTCTTGGTATGAAAATTCCTTTTCTCACTGCCTTTCTGAACCTTGAAAGCTGTCTGAAAAGAGATGAATACTATCATACATGTAGACCAGGTTTCTCCAGCCTTAAGAATAAAGGAAATCATTCTGGACCCCTCAGTTTAAGAAGGAAATTGAGACACTTGAATGTGTCCAGAGAAGGGCACGAGGCTGGGGAGAGGTTTGGAGCACAGCCCTGTGAGGAGAGGCTGAGGGAGCTGGGGTTGCTTAGCATGGAGAAGAGGAGGCTCAGGGGAGACCTTACTCCTCTCTACAACTACCTGAAGGGAGGTTGCAGCCAGGTGGGGGTTGATCTCTTCTCCCAGGCAATCAGCACCAGAACAAGAGGACACAGTCTCAGGCTGTGCCAGGGGAGGTTTAGGCTGGAGGTGAGGTGAAAGTTCTTCACTGAGAGAGTCATTAGCCATTGGAATGTGCTGCCCAGGGAAGCAGTGCAAGCACCTTCCCTGGAGGTGTTCAAGAGGGGATTGGACGTGGCACTTGGTGCCCTGGTTTAGTCATGAGGTCTGTGGTGACAGGTTGGACTCGATGATCTTTGAGGTCTCTTCCAACCTTGGTGATTCTGTGATAACTAAATGTATTCATATTACAGAGATTTCTCACTAGATGGGTTAACTGGAGCAACTCCTGTCATTCTTTTCTCTCAGCCATGTGACTTCCTGTATGGATTCAAATACTTCACATAAGCATGTTTGCAGGTACAGAAAAATTTCTGCTAGCATTTAACAGACTTCTGCATCTGTGGTGGCTGTGTTTCTTTGCAATTTGTGGCCAAAATTGAATTCTGTAAAAGATACAATGTTAGCAATGTTAAAAAAATGCTGCAGTGTTAAGAACACGGTGCAGAGAAACAGATACCTGCTGCCCTGGCTTCTTCTTTTACCCTTTCTCCCATCTTTAAAATTCAAAACATTCTCAGCTTCAAAAAAAGTTAGAAAGCAGAAAAAGCAAATGGAACCAGGGCAGTTTTGTACTTGCAGCATCCCTGACTGATGAGGCGTTGAAACAAGAAAAACAAGGGGGGGGGGAATAACTATTTCATTTTCCCTGGGGGTAAAAAAGATGGAAAATAAAAAGCCAACTTTCACCTCAAAAATCCAGAAAATTACTAATGTTATTGAAGAATATTTTTTTTTCCTTATTTGCATGTTAATTACTGGAAAAAGCAGAAGAACCTCAGATTTGCCAGGTTGCTGTTTCCCCGTCTTTAGGGAAGGGGAACGTCCTGTGGGAGTTACTTCACTGTTGGCAGCAGCTCCCCTCCCTCCCGGTGGCCACAAGGGGGAGCCACAGCCCTGACTGGCACCGGAGCCGGGGTTCCGGTGAGGCGAGGAGGCGCCGGGGGCGTGAGAGCAGCTGAGCACTGCCCGTGGCACCGGGACAACCAGAGCCCTTAAGTGCTTTCCTGGATCCGTGCCCTTAAGTACACTAATTGTTTTTAAATAGCTCCCAGGAATGAACCTTTGCCAGCTGGAATCACTTTCCTGGTGAAAGAACATGTTTCTCGTCCATCATCTACATATTTGTGCTTTGGAGAAGTGATAACAGAAAAGAACAAATCTGGAGGAGTTTAGCCCTGGGCAGTCTCTGAGCGGCTGGTGAATCCCAGGTTCAGAGCTAGCCCAGCCCAGCTGCCCAAGCAACCTTCAGTCTGCCTCGGCTCAGACTCTCCTGCTAGCCTTGCATTCTCACAGCGCCAAGCCTCCTCCCATGAGGTGATGCTGAGCAGCACTATGTGCCCACATTCATCCTCTGATGTGGTTTTGCTGGGGTGACCTGAACTGAGTCACTCCCAGCAGTGACCTAGAAAAGGTGCAGGTTATGAAGCTCTGAGTTTGTACCATTCTCAAACGGTTCTTTGCCACTGGGATAATCACAGTCCCATAATAAAGCTGGGAACACACAGTCCCATAATAAAGCTGGGAACACACAGACACATCCAGGCATAAAGAATATTTATTTAAGCGGGGGGGGTAGGGGGGGTGGGGTGGGTAGGGGGAAGGATATTAACCACCTGCTCCACTGGCAGGAAATTCCTTAGCTGATACTTAATGCAGTAAACCATATTGCACAGGCTCACCTGAATCCTCTCTCTATATAGATGTCTGAATGATCTGTAGAATCATAAACATTAACATGCTTTTATTTCCCAGGAAATCTGAAACCTAAAAATCCCATCCAATTATCATTACATTAAGCAGAGGAAAAACAAGAAGATAATGCATTGGAGTACAAGTGGCCTTCCTGCTTTGCCAAAGGAAGGAGAGGGTTTGTCTGTAGAATATTTTGTAGACATCAATGGCTGTGTGACTTCAAATCTGGGACTGCCTCCCCAGTTCCAGAGACATAAGAAAATATTAGAGGGAGTCCAAGAGAGGGCTATGAGAATGTTAAGGGGCTGGAACACTTTTCTGATGATGAAAAACTGAGACCTGGGGCTATTTAGCCTGGAGAAGAGAAGACTGAGAGGGGATCTTATTAGTGGTTACACATATTTTAAGACCGGGTATCAAGAAGAAAGGGCCACACTCTTCTCAGTGGTGCCCTGTGACAGGACAAGGGGCAGCAGGTACAAACTGGAACACAGGAAGTTCCACCTCAATGGAAGAAAAAAATTCTACTGCGAGGGTGACAAAGGGCTGGAGCAGGCTGCCCAGAGAGGTCATGGAGTCTCCTTTTCTGGGGACCTTCAAAACCTCTCTGGATGAGTTCCTCTGTGACCTGCTGTGGCTGATCCTGCTTTGGCAGGGAGGTTGGAGTAGATAATCCCTGGAGGTCCCTTTTGACCCCCATCATTCTATGATTCTGGGATCTCACCGATGGGAAAAGACAGGTTAAACCCTCATTTACTTACTGAAATTACTTAGACAAGAGAGATAAGGGAATAATAATTAAAAAAAAAAACAACATAACTGAGGCATCTGTGCACATCCTCTGACCACGGAGATTCCTTCCCTTCTCAGAGAATGCCACAATGTGTGATCATGTGTGGTTGCAAGCATGTCCCACTTTCCTCATTAGGTAAGATTTGATTCATGCTGCATTATTGCGTTGCAGGAGGTAGATGATGGTGGTGATGATGATGATGATGATTATTACTATTATTATTATTATAATAATGCTGTAATTGTCATTATAAAGTGCTAGTATTTATTGGTTCTGAGTTACTGCAATAGAGATTACCATCTGTAGTCATTTGGGCATCATCACTAGTTTCCTCACTGCTCTCTACAACTACCTGAAAGGAGGTCATAGCCAGGTGGGAGTTGGTCTCTTCTCCCAGGCAAGCAGCACCAGAACAAGAGGACACAGTCTCAAGCTGTGCCAGGGGAAGTTTAGGCTGGAGGTGAGGAGAAAGTTCTTCCCAGAAACTGGAATTGGCCATTGGAATGTGCTGCCCAGGGAGGTGGTGGAGTCACTATCCCTGGAGGTGTTCAAGAGGGGATTGGACATAGCACTTGAAGCCATGGTTTAGTTAGTGATGAGGTGTTGAGTGCTAGGTTGGACTTGATGATCTCTGAGGTCTTTTCCAACGTTCTTGATTCTGTGATTGTATTTGTTTGATTTTTTGGTTGGTGGGTTGGTTTTTAGAGCATGCTGTGGTATATTAAGGACCAATGAAATTCTTTTGTCTCATTTTTTGAGATGTTCTCCTTTCCTGTAGTCTTGAGGTACAGTAAAGCAATAGCCAGGTGTGGCAGGTTGGATTAGCCCTGTGAGGGAAAGTGAGGCAGTTAATTTCTCATGGAAAAGTTTTCTCCAGCTGTAGGAAGCATATTAAAATCCTCACCACAGCTCACTCCTTCGCAACTCCATTGACAACTGCCAGCAGCTGCTATGAAAAGCTAAGCAGCCTTATTACAAATCATCAAGTGAAGTGGGTGATGTTCAACCTTTAAAGAAAGCCAGAGTAATTCTGTGAGAGTCAAGCACAACTCACAGTGGAGACTGTTCCTGGGACAATTAAGTTATTACATTTTCAAGCAGCCATACACCATCCAGCAGATGAAATATTGTTTCGTAATAAGCACTGCTGCTGATGCAAATCTGATTCATTCTAGTGGCTACTCTAATTACCTGCACGGTTTGTGAGCTGTTAATTTTGGGGATGAATAATTGGTTAAGCCACGTTTTGTGTATTGCAATGTAATACCCTCGCTCAATTTTCCACTTAATTTCAATTAATATGGGTTTCACATGAGCTCCACTGTTGCAATTTTGATGCCTATTATTTTTAATTAGGAAAAAGCAATACCTTGGCAGAACAGAGCAAATGGGACACACTCTGTGTTCGTGCCAAGGCTTTTGCTTCCACTACAGATATTTCAAGATTATGTAACTTAACTGTCCAAAATGTTAATCCCTGCCCCTAATGTTGACTGGAACCATGACTGCTAGCTCCAGGGGAAAAAAACAAGACCAAAACCAATCAAACAACAACAACAAAACAAGACAGAAAACAGAAGGGGGAAAAATGATCCCTCAGCCCCCTCATTCACTTACTGACCTCTGCACAACGATTTTCCATTTGATCTATGCAGCTTTGCTACCCTTCCCGTATTTTTAGTACTCCAAAATGTTATAGCAATTAGAATCGTGTGATGCTCTTGTTCACCACTGGAACAGTGAGCTCGTAGATGCATCTGGTTTATGATGGGATCAATGACTACCTGGAGATTCTTGTCTCCACCAAAGATGCCGAGGCAGCAGACTGGATTTTTGACTTCTGGATGGATATTGTTAAAACTGAGTTCTCTCCTCACAGTTATATATCAGTCTCTGTTCCTTCCAAGAAAAAAAAATACTTGTCTGTACATCAGTCTTTTCGTGGCATAAGCTTCCCCTGCAGCCCGGACAGGCAGGTGTAAGCTCCATTCCTGCTGCTTGCCAGCGCCTCCATGGGAGGCAGATGCTCACCGAGTGGACTGAGAAGGTTATTTGCATTCCCTTTGCTTCTGGCAGCCCAGGAGCCCAGCTCCTAGGGATTGCTGCTTGACTGATAAAAGAAGAGCAAATGTTCTCGTAGAGTTCTTTGTTCTCCCTACAGAGCCAAATCTTTACAGGTGTCTGACAAATTCCCAGCACCACTGATGGCAGTTGTTTATCTCTGACACTTCTCACTTCCCCGGTATCAAAGATTTGGTGGTTAGAGTGCAGCTGGCAGCTCTACTGATGACATATGAGGCAGAAAACCTCCGGCTTACTCTTCCTTAGCTGGACTGGTGCTGCCAGCAGAGCGAATCTGTGTCATTAATAACACTGGCTTTAAAAAAAAAAAGGAAGCCTTCAGGGTGCTGCTGAGTGAATTTTTAATGAGTATTTCACAGAAGCTTAAATAGTAAATAGACATCTAGACATTATATTTTAAAAGACAAAGTAAGGTTAACCAGTGAAGAGAGCCATTGCCTAACCCACATCATCAAAGCCTTTACAGACATTCTAATGCATTCATCTGCATTGCATCATTATCCTCACTTCATAAACAGAGACCAGCAAGTAGGAGACATACTAGAACAGGAACTTTTAGTACAGGATTTGTGTCTAGGTCAGTCTGTTTGCACAGAATGGTTTCCATAGTTCAGAAACAAAAGTACTTGTCATAGAATCATAGAACCTATAAGGATGGAAAAGACCTCAAAGATCATTAAGTCCAACTGTCACCCAACATCTCAGGACTACTAAACCATGTCACAAAGTGCCACATCCAATCCCCTCTTGAACACCACCAGGGATGGTGACTCCACCACCTCCCTGGGCAGCACATTCCAATGGCCAATTCCTCTTTCTGGGAAGAACTTTCTCCTCACCTCCAGCCTAAACTTCCCCTGGCACAGCTTGAGACTGTGTCCTCTTGTTCTGGTGCTGGTTGCCTGGGAGAAGAGATCAACCCCCACCCGGCTACAACCTCCCTTCGGGTAGTTGTAGAGAGCAAGAGGTCTCCCCTGAGCCTCCTCTTCTCCAGGCTGAACAGTCCCAGCTCCCTCAGCCTCTCATCATAGGGCTTGTGCTACAAGGCCACTACAGAACAGACCCTGTAGCAGCATTTATATCTCAAACCAAAGGATTTCTGAGAACTAGGAGACATTTCTGCAGGTGAGAATTTCCTGGATTCTCCTTTACATGTTCATAATATTATGTGATAATATCCCTGACATGCTTCACAAAAATGCACTAAATAGCTGGAAAACAATGCATGTGAGGTGTGGAGCTGCTCTGAGACAGGCATCAACAGCACAGTGTCTTGATCCAGAGAGGGAAAGAGACTCAGTTCTTTTGAATATTCCTGTGTCATGAAATTAGAGGCACAAATAAGGCCAAAATATCAACAGCCCTTGAGGCTATTTATTAACAGAATAAAGTGGATAGAACAGAAGAAGGGAGAGAGAAAGGGGGAAAAGAGAGAGAGAGAGAGAGAGAGAGAGAGTGCGAAGAGGGAGAGAGAAGAGGAAAGGAATTATATTAGTACACCCTTCACCCCCCAAGATAGTGGAGGAAGGGTGCTGCCGCTCTGGCATGGTGGAGAGGTCATTCTTGCTGGCTGTGCTGTCCTCCAGCAGAGGAGGGGAAGGAGAGATCCCAAAGTCCAAGTCCAAGTCCTTCTCTGAGCAGCCTCTTCAGCTCATTGAGTTGCAGCAGGCAGAACTTAGGACACAGAGAAAGGGTTCCTCCTGGTCTGTTTCTTCCAGGCTGCTTGGTGATGTCTCTGTCCTTTTCTCTCCTGGTATTTTCTTTGTTTCTCTTCAGAGCAGCATTGCCCAGGTGATTTTCTCCTCCCAAGCCAGTAGCTGCTCAGATCTTTTATACATTTTTTTTAGGTATGTGTTCAGGTGGTGAATATGCATATTCCAGAGAGTATGGATAGCAGTGGCCTCTGCCCATTATTTCCAGGGCAGCCACAGTCTGGCCAGCAATCTTTACCTATGCACCTTCCAGAGAGTCCTTATCCAGTGGCTCTGCCCAATACACATCAGCTATTGTCTGGGCAAGCAGCAAAGGTGATTTTGTCTTTGTTGAGTCACATCAAGAGAGACAAGATTTAGTCCCTCACACATAGCAACATATGTAAAGGGAACCTCTTCCATCAAGCCTTTGTTTGTTTTATTGTCGGTGGGGTTTTTTAATGGTCAGTGTGTGTACCAGTAAGAGCATCTATCCAAGACACTTGAAAAGGACTTTCCACCGTTAATAAAGAGCTCACTAACAGATGTCTGAAGAGTTGATCATATTTCAGCCATATGCACTAACCACCAGCTTTGCAATGTTCCTTGGCAGGCCAGATGACCCTGAGGACTCAGCACGTTCAGGACTCCAAGATGGGCTTTGTAATCAATGCAATATACTCGATGGCATATGGCCTTCACAACATGCAGATGTCGCTGTGCCCGGGCTATGTGGGCCTCTGCGATGCCATGAAGCCCATCGATGGTCGGAAGCTTCTGGAATCCCTCATGAAGACTAATTTTACTGGAGTCTCTGGGGACATGATCTTGTTTGATGAAAACGGTGACTCTCCAGGAAGGTATTGCTGACATTAGCCAAATTGTTTCATATCAGACTTACTAACTGTATGTAGCAGATGCATGCAGACCTGACATCAGACCCAAGAGCTCATACAGTCACATTTCCTGAATGTCTGGGCTTTGTCTTCCTCCCTTCCTTCCTTCCTTCCTTCCTTCCTTCCTTCCTTCCTTCCTTCCTTCCTTCCTTCCTTCCTTCCTTCCTTCCTTCCTTCCTTCCTTCCTTCCTTCCTTCTTCCTTCCTTCCTTCCTTCCTTCTTTTCTTTCTCTCTTTCTTTCTTTCTTTCTTTCTTTTCTTCTTTCTTTCTTTCTTTCTTCTTTCTTCCTTTCTTCCTTTCTTTCCTTTCTTCCTTTCTTTCTTCCTTCCTTTCTTCTTCTTCCTCCTCCTTCCTTTCTTTCTTCTTCTTTCTTTCTTCTTTCTTTCTTTCTTCTTTCTTTCTTTCTTTCTTTCTTTCTTCTTTCTTTCTTTCCTTTCTTTCTCTCTTTCTTTCTCTTCTCTCTTTCTCTTCTCTCTTTCTCTCTTTCTCTCTTTCTCTCTTTTCCTTTTACTTTCTTTCTTTCTTTCTTTCTTTCTCTTTCTTTCTTTCTTTCTTTCTTTCTTTCTCTCTTTCTTTCTTTCTCTCTTCTTTCTTTTCTCTTTCTCTTTCTCTTTCTGTGTTCCTTCCTTTCTTCCTTTCTATTCCTTCCTTCCTTCCTTCCTTCCTTCCTTCCTTCCTTCCTTCCTTCCTTCCTTCCTTCCTTCCTTCCTTCCTCTTTCTCTCTCTTTTTCTCTTTCTCCCTTTCTTCCTCTCTTTCTCTCTTTCTTTTTATATATTTCTTTTCCTCCCTTTCTCCCATCCTTCCTTCCTCCTTTCTCCCTTCCTCCTTTCTCCCTTCCTCCCTTCCTCCCTTCCTCCCTTCCTCCCTTCCTCCCTTCCTTTTTAACGTGCATTTCTTGATACATTTAAGGTCAAAGCCAAGAATTTTAAGGCATACAGTCCTCGTGTATGAATTTACATTTTGATCTTTACCTTTTAAAGGTAATACTTCTCACTACAAACCACCACATTTCAACTTCACATTCCCAGAGTTTCATGACCACCACAGCAGTGCTTTCTCTCTCTTTGGGTGTTTAAATGAAGTTCGATTGGGTGACTAGCAGTCGTAGCAGGCACGGTCTATTAAGAAAGGTAAAACAATGTCAGAAATATTGTATTGATTCCATTGAGAATTATTAAAAATCTGCTTCCATATCTTCCAAATAAAGGCTTTCCAGTTTCATAACAGACTAAGCTATTAATTCACAACTCTGCAGATATAAGCAAAATGGAATTTAAACCAAGCTTCTGGGGTCAGAGTGGCTGGAGAGCGGCCAGGCAGAAAAGGACCTGGGGGTACTGGTTGATGGTAGGCTGAACATGAGCCAGCAGTGTGCCCAGGTGGCCAAGAAGGCCAATGGCATCCTGGCCTGCATCAGGAACAGTGTGGCCAGCAGGAGCAGGGAGGTCATTCTCCCCCTGTACACTACGCTGGCTGAGTCCCTGCGCACCTCGAGTCCTGTGTCCAGTTCTGGGCCCCACAGTTTAGGAAAGGATGTTGAGATGCTGGAAGGTGTCCAGAGAAGGGCAACAAAGCTGGGGAGGGGTCTGGAGCACAGCCCTGTGAGGAGAGGCTGAGGGAGCTGGGGTTGCTTAGCCTGGAGAAGAGGAGGCTCAGGGGAGCCATTATTGCCATCTACAGCTTTATGTGTTTGTTGAGCTTTAAGCAGATAGACAGCCTGGAAGTGTTTTAGGTGAGACAAGAAGATGTGGAAAAAACCCAAATGAATAGGGAAGGAACAGCCATGATTTTTCTGGAAGATAACTATCTCTAAATACTGTCAAATGTCTAAAGAAGCAATTGAAAAGGTAGAAAAGACCAGGAAAACAAGGTGCTGATGTTTTGGCTGTGTTACCAATAGGATATGGATTCGTAGCAACTGCCTGGAACTTCTGCTTTGAAGTGAGAGTTTTGCACTGTGATTAGGGCACTGCTGGAAATGTGCTATTGCACCATCTGGTCTCTCCTATCTTAAAGTAACAAACTGTCCCTGTGATATCTCAAGGAAGCTCCAGGGAACCAGTGACTCATGAGCCTCCACTATAGCAATGGACTTCCTGAGTCTGGCTATTACTATCAGTCCATTAATGGTGTACTCCAGAGACAGAAGAGACGCAACACATTGAGATAATAGTTTATTTAAGTTTCTAGGTTTCTTTCCAGTATTTCCCTTGGGATCCATGCATGCAACACCACTGGAGGGATAACTGTTCTAAGTTCTGTGGCCTGTTAAATATTGGCAGTGCTTTTGTTGATCGGTTCATGAAACAGAATTGGCAGTTTGAACAAAAGGATACTCAGAGAAGTGTTGCAATGTCCTGACAGTGCTGAATTAAAGACTCCACAGTGGTTTCTGGGCTTCTGGGCTAACTTTTTGGTTAGTCTGTTTAATCCTTGTAACACTTTTGCCCTGCCTGTGAACCTCAGAAAAACCCCTTGGTTTATAAAGGTGTGTGAGTCTGTTTGCTAGAGTTTGTGTCATATAATTATAGAATTGCTTTGGATGGAAAAGACCTCTAAGACCATTGAGTCCAACCATTGACCTAGGACCTCCTTGCCATTGAACCATGTCCTAATATGCCATGGCCACATATTTCTTGACCACCTTCAGTGATGGTGACTCCACCACTTCCCTGGGCAATGTGCTACAGTGCCTTCTTGTCTTTCAGTAAAGAAATTTTTCCTAATATCCAATCTAAACATCCCCTGGCACAGTGTCAGGCCATCTCCTCTCATCCTAATGCCTGATACCAGGGAAAACAGACTAATCCCCACCTCACTACAACCTCTTTTCAGGTAGATATAGAAAGCAAAGGAGTCTCCCTTCAGCCTGCTCTTCTCCAGACTAAACAGCTCTAGTTCCTTCAGTCCTCTAGTCCCTCATTAGACTTGTTCTCCAGGCCATTCACCAGGCTTGGTTTTTCTTCTCTGGATGCACTCCAGCACCTCAATGTCTGCCCAATACACATCAGCTATTGTCTGGGCAAGCAGCAAAGGTGATTTTATCTTTGTTGAGTCACATCAAGAGACTCAATCTTCACATCACACATCAAGACTAAATCATGTCTAGATTTAGTCTCTCACAGCCCCACTTTCCTGTTCTTTCACAGGTTTCCTGCAGTCCTGACCCATGTGTGATTTTGCACTGAACCCCTGCCATAGTTGCCCCACTGTTACAATTAGACTTTATTTCCTGATGCAAAGCATTCTCACACCACTGGGTGGAGATTAGTATATAATAGTTTGACCAGAAACTCGTTTTATACCTGTGAGAGAAAAATATTGATGTTAGCTATAATATGGCCACTGCTTGTCAGTCTTAAAAAATGTTTCCCAAAACTTAAAGAGAGATACTTGAGTATCTCCTTAGGAGATTGTATGGAATGGAATGGAATGGAATGGAATGGAATGGAATGGAATAGAATAGAATAGAATAGAATAGAATAGAATAGAATAGAATAGACCAGACCAGGTTGGAAGAGACCTTCAAGATCATCGTGTCCAACCTATCAACCAATCCAACCCACCTGAACAACTAACCCATGGCACCAAGCACCCCATCAAGTCTCCTCCTGAACACCTCCAATGATGCATATATACACTGGACTTGATAAATTACACTCTGGCAATGTCACTCCTCCTTCAGTCTTGTCCATATGCTTTCCTTGGGGACTAATTTTCTAAGCCTAAGGTTGCACTGATCTTCTCAGTCTATATTGTTTGTTTGTCTTCCATCAGTGGATTTCAAGTTGCTTGCTTCCATTGCTGCAAAACCCACCGAAGAGAAAGTGGAGAAAAGCACAGCATCAGCGTTCCAGGAGATAACAAATTTTCCAAGCATGCTTCACAAGGAAGTCTTGAAGCAATTTGCCTGTAATGTAGAAAGGTGTCCTGCTCTTCAGGATGTCAGAAGCAAGCTAGTGCCTCCTGTGGTGTTCCATAGGACTGTAAGACTCTGCAGGAGCTAAGAGAATGTAGGAGGAAGACCAACATGAATCTGAAAACTGTGATCAGCTCGAGCTCTGCTCTTAACACTTCTTTTCCCAAATAATATTGTGGTCTGAGCCAAAAGCAGCCTAGGACTGAAGCATGAACACTCTCTCTCTCTTCCACACCATCCTGTGCAAGGAACTAAATGTGTTCTGATTGTGGATAAATTATATAATAATGGGAGTTGTATTACATAAAGGGAGTTGTGTGGTTGGGGCAGAGCAGCATTTCCCTCTGCAGTGTGACAGAAGAAAAAGAAAAAAGAAGAAAAAAAAAGAGTCTTCATTCTCAAATGTGTGGCCCACAGGTGCCTTTTGATAAAGGGCATCTCCCTGAAGCCTCTGAGAAGTCGCAGAGCCTTGGAATCTGTGAATCTGTGCCTTTAGAATGGTGCCTGATTTGTCTCTGGGTGCCACACCAAACTACATCTTGCAGTCTTACTGCACAGGAGATTCCTTTTCATCCTCTGGGTCTAGATTGCTACTACCTCACTTTAGAAGCTTATCTGTTCTCAGGCACTCTCAGGTTGGGAATAAAGATCTGTGGAGAGTGAGGAGCACTTAGCCTTGGGAATTATCACAGGTTTATCTTTCTCTGCGTCTGCTAGAGAGGGAGCAGTTCCCTATGCAGTTGACCTCAGTGGTGAAAGTTGAGCAGGATGAATCCTACCAGCCTCATTTCATCGTTTTCCTTAAAGAATCACTCTCAGAACACTCCAAAGTGTTCAGGGGATTCTCATGGTAATAGAATAAAACAAATTAAATAAGTGCAAAACCAAATAAGTGTTGTTCTCCCAGGCAACCAGCACCAGAACAGGAAGCCAAACTCTCAAGCTGTGCCAGGGGACGTTTAGGCTGGAGGTGAGGAAAAAGTTCTTCCAGAAAGAGTAATTGGCCATTGGAATGTGCTGCCCAGGGAGGTGGTGGAGTCACTGTCCTTAGAGGTGTTCAAGAGGGGATTGGACATGGCACTTGAAGGCATGGTTTAGTTAGTGATGAGGTGTTGGGTGACAGGTTGGACTTGATGATCTCTGAGGTCTTTTCCAACCTTATTGATTCAGTGATTCTATGAAAAAAGGAAAAGAAAGATTATATCACCAACACCGTTCAGAGAGAAGGACAACAAAAAGTCCTTCTATAAATACATCAATAGCAAGAGGAAGGGCAAGGACAACCTCCACTCCTTGGTTGACACGGAGGGGAAGGTTGTAACAAAGGATGAGGAAAAGGCAGAGGTACTTAACACCTTCTTTGCCTCAATCTATCCTAGCATGGCAGAACATCTTCCAGACAGCTGGCCTGCAGAGCTGGCAGAAGGAGCCAGGGAGCTGCATGGTTTCCCGCTGCTCCAGGAGGCAGTTAGAGATCTTCTGAGCCGCTTGGACCCCCACAAGGCCATGGGACCAGATGGGATCCATCCTAGGGTGCTGAGAGAGCTGCAGATGAGCTGGCCAAGCCGCTCTCCATCATTTTTCAGCAGTCCTGGCTCACTGGAGAGGTCCCAGAAGACTGGAAGCTGGCCAACGTGGTGCCCATCCACAAGAAGGGCCGGTTGGATGAGCCAGGAATTATAGGCCTGTCAGCCTGACCTCAGTGCCAGGCAAGATTATGGAACAGGTCATCTTGAGTGCGATCATGCAGCACTTACAGGATGGCCAAGGGATCAGGCCTAGCCAGCATGGCTTTAGGAAGGCAGGTCCTGCCTGACCAACCTGATCTCCTTCTATGATCAGGTGACCCGCCTGGTTGATGTGGGGAGGCCTGTGGATGTGGTCTACCTGGACCTCAGCAAGGCCTTTGACACCGTCCCCACAGCAAACTCCTGGCCAAGCTGGCAGCCCATGGCTTGGATGGGAGCACACTGCGTTGGGTTAGGAACTGGCTGGAGGGCCGAGCCCAGAGAGTGGTGGTGAATGGTGCCACATCCGGCTGGCGGCCAGGCACTAGTGGTGTGCCCCAGGGATCGGTGCTGGGCCCCATGCTCTTCAACATCTTTATTGATGATCTGGATGAGGGCATTGAGTCCATCATCAGTAAATTTGCGGACGACACCAAGCTGGGGGCAGTAGTTGATCTGCTGGAGGCAGAGAGGCTTTGCAGAGGGACCTCGACAGGCTGGACAGATGGGCAGAGTCCAACGGCATGAGATTTAACACATCCAAGTGCCGGGTTCTGCACATTGGCCACAACAACCCCATGCAGTGCTACAGGCTGGGGTCAGAGTGGTTGGAGAGCGGCAGGCAGAGAGGGACCTGGGGGTGCTGGTTGATTGTAGGTTGAACATGAGCCTGCAGTGTGCCCAGCAGCCAAGAAGCCAATGGCATCCTAGCCTGCATCAGAAACAGTGTGGCCAGCAGGAGCAGGGAGGTCATTCTGCCCCTGTACACTGCACTGGTTAGGCCGCACCTTGAGTACTGTGTCCAGTTCTGGGCCCCTCAGTTTAAGAAAGATGTTGTCTTACTGGAGCGTGTCCAAGAAGGGCAACAAGTTGGTGAGGGGTTTGGAAGACAAGCCCTATGAGGAGAGGCTGAGGGAGCTGGGGTGCTTAGCCTGGAGAAGAGAGAGACTGAGGGGTGACCTTATTGCTCTCACAACTACCTGAAGGGAGGTTGTAGCCAGCGGAGGTTGGTCTCTTCTCCCAGGCAGCCAGTACCAGAACAAGAGGACACAGTCTCAGGCTGCGCCAGGGCAGGTTTAGACTTGAAGTTAGGAAGAAGTTCTATACTGAGAGAGTGATTGCCCACTGGAATCAGCTGCCTGTGGAAGTGGTGGAGTCACCTTCATTGGAGGTATTCAAGAAGAGGCTTGATGGGGTGCTTGGTGCCAGGGTTTAGGTTTTTTTTTAGTTGTTTAGGTGGGTTGTATTGTACTGTATTGTACTGTATTGTACTCTTTTGTACTGTATTGTACTGTATGGTACTGTATTGTATTTTAGGTGGGTTGGATTGGTTGATGGGTTGGACGTGATGATCTTGAAGGTCTCTTCCAACCTGGTGTATTGTATTGTATTGTATTGTATTGTATTAATGCTTGAAATTCTGCCTTCTTTATTACCACAAGCTTGGGTTTGACTGCATAGTGTTCCTTTAATTTGAAACATTTCATGTTGTTCTCCTCAACTCAGCTCTGTCTCCCCTTTGTGTTTCCAAAGATATGAAATCATGAACTTTAAGAAAATGGGGAAGGACTACTTTGATTATATCAACGTTGGCAGCTGGGACAACGGTGAGCTGAAAATGGATGATGATGAAATATGGTCAGAGAAAAGTAGCATCATCAGATCTGTGTGCAGTGAACCCTGTGAGAAAGGCCAAATAAAGGTAAATATTTTCTCCATTTATTTCAGTCATGAGGAACACATAGCCTTGAAATCTGAAAGCAATTTTTTCCTGACTGTTACATGGAGAGAGTGTCCCACAACTTCATTAAAAGGTGCCGACTCAAGCCCTTAGCTCTTGCTCATAGCGTAGTCATCTCGCTCTTTGCATAAGGTGCCATTTTCTTGCACTTTTCTGTTTGTGAACTGCTGACATTTTATAGTTCTATTCCAAATGCCTGAGAACTGGTACATTTGGAGGAATTTTTCCCTGCTTGTTTTTTGCAGAACCTGATTCAGTGGGGTGTAAGCCCCTGACTGAGACTCGTCAGTACAATTGCACACAAATTATAAGCAATATTTGCTAGGATTTTAGTGCTAGGCACAGAACTCTAGACTGGAACAGTATTAGTCAGACCTTAATTCTGTAGCAGTATCACCAGAGAACATTGATAGCTACCACCACTTACAACCTGAGGAAAGCTGGGTAACTTTTTTACTCATCCATGTTTTACTGATTCTTTATTTCCTGGGGGGTTTATCTTTCCTTTCTCCCTATCCACACTGCAGTAAGGAAGGATGGTGGGTGCACCTGTCATGTACTAATTGTACTCTGTCATCCTTCAGAATCCCATGACACTACAGAACAGCTAAAATTCTGCAAGTGCTCAGCTTACCTTGCAGTCTGTGGGCTGCAGGGATGGGCATGGACAGCAGAGCGACTCAGGCTGAAGGGAAAAAAACCCAAACCCCAGCACCTGTAACTTCTGACATATCTCACTGGACGCCAGATCACTTTTCCTCTGTGTTAACAGAACATTGCAAAGCATCTACAGTGAGAGGCTGATGTCAGGCTGACCATGCTCTGCAGCACAAAGTAAATCTCTGCAGAGTTTTCCAGAATCAAAATGTTTTACTCTTTAACTGGTCTTAAGCAGAGTCAGTGAGTGAGTTTCATCAGACCAAATATGTCTTCAGCACAGACACGTACAGTTGTATCAGATGACTGAACTTTTATTACAGTCAATGATAATGATATATTATCCCAGATCAGGAGTCATCTCATCTTCAGGTAGGCCTTGAAAATAGTTAAGCTGGGTGTAGGAACACTTCTTTCTTTTCACTGATGGTAAAGGCACTCAGCCAGTTGGTTCAGATGAGAGCATACCTTCTGCAGACAGATAAGGAAGGTGAGATGAATTACTCCCACAGTAAATAAAGAGGAAGCTGGTGTTAGCTTGCTTCAGCCACAAGGTCACATATGAGAGAACAGAGATGGACAAGCAGATAATAACTTCAGAACTGGACAGCTCTGAACTCCCTTATGATCTGTTGCCACAACACAGGCGATTGGAAGTGTCTTGTGGTCTTCATTATGCAATCCTTCTACCTTCTGCTCATGCTCACTCTCTCAAGGATTCTCCCAAGAAGATTCCTCACTATGAAGCCAATTCATCACACTTAGATGTATGCTAGAAGTTCAGCCTGAAATGTCCTTTATGGTCATCATTATGTTATTGGTTATGGATGTCAAAGTTAACTACACAGCCCTTTGTCAAAATTAAGCTAATCCTAAGATGTGAATTCGTCAGTAAATTATCAAATGAGAAATGAAGTCAGATGTTAAAACTGATCAAGATAAACATTTTCACCTTAAATGTTAATTAGAAATGCAGTAATTAAGTAATCCTGGAAAAGGCATGTTTAATTTCATGCCTGGAAGAAAAATCAGTTTTAATACATCACTCACAATTGGATTAAAAAAAAATGCAAGGCACCCAAAAGTCTTTCAGTAATGAACCCTGAGGAAAGTAATGCCATTGGCATGATCCCCTGTCTGCCCCACAACAGAGTGAATTGTGTGCCTTCAGTATCACACATTCAGCTTTGCTCATTCTAAAAAGGGAAAACACCTTTTATTGTCATTCGGCCTACTGACATTCTGTGCCTCCACTCACACCTCTGTGGGGTTGATGGTTTTCTTTCTTCTGGCATATACACACGATGGAAGAGCTGTAAGCTTGTGCTGCATTCTGTCTAGGCAAATATAACACTAAAAAAAATCCTCCTTTTAAAATATACATTTATTTTTTAAAGCCCTCTATCAAAAGAGCCCAAAGAAACTGTGGCCTAAAACGGTCACACAAACCCCAAAAGAAACAGAGCAGCATGAATGTCCATTTTCTGCTGCCACAGTAACTGCCAATCTTTGTTCCAGGTGATCCGTAAAGGAGAAGTGAGCTGCTGTTGGACCTGCACTCCTTGCAAGGAGAATGAATATGTATTTGATGAGTACACCTGCAAAGCCTGCCAGCTCGGCTCCTGGCCCAACGAAGAGCTCACAGGTAAATGAGTTGTGGCTCTGCTTATGTTGTCAATGAAAAATGTGCACCTGCCAAGCTGAAGAAACAAATGCCAGCTACAAGTGAGTTTGAGGGCTGTTGTGGTCAGATCCACCCCAGGGGTAAAGCTGAAATTTGAACCGAGGATGGCGTTTGTCTTCTCTCCTCTAGATGATGCAGGCATTGTTGGTGTAATGTTTAGTTGTCCTGGCTGCTTTCTAAAAACTTGTTATTAGTTCCAGAAATAAATAAAATGGTCCTGGGTTTGTATTCAACCCTGTCCTAACATCTAGCTTGCAAAGCAGATCTTGTTCTTCCCCAAAGAGCTGGAGAAATGAAGTCCTTACCAGAGGTATTACAAAGGGAGTTCAAATCTCAGAGTTTCATTTTTCCTTCCAAGCAAGTACAGGAGAGTCTTGCAATATTTTCTCACTCAATCTGAAGAAGTTATGGAATCACAGAACCATAGAAGGTTGGAAAAGACCTCAGAGATCACTGAGTCCAACCTATCACCCAACACCTCATGGCTAACTAAACCATGGCTCCAAGTGCCACGTCCAATCCCCTCTTGAACACCTCCAGGGACGGGGACTCCACCACTGCCCTGGGCAGCACATTCCAAGGGCAAATTACTCTTTCTGGGAAGAACTTTCTCCTCACCTCCAGCCTAAACTTCCCCTGGTGCAGCTTGAGACTGTGTCCTCTTGTTCTGGTGCTGGTTGCCTGGGAGAAGAGACCAACCCCCACCTGGCTACCACCTCCTTGCAGACATGAACTAGTTGCTGTACTTACTGCTCTGTGGGTGCTCCATACAGATTTTGGGTTGCATAAGTTCTTTGTTCATCAGAGATCCTACTAGAATACAGGGTTCATGTTCTCCTTGCCATGGCATAGATCTCTCTACACTTGAAGAATAGCAATGTGGCTACTTTAGAGAGAAATCACTCCAGCACTTGTGTCCCACAGCCTCTCTCCCTTATGACTAATAAATGGAATTCAAGTATTCAAACACTTAGAGCACACACTACTTCAAAATGCTGTTCAGGGATCAAGTTCTCACTGTGCCAAGCTTTGCATAGACAAGAAAAGAAAAGACATTTTTTTTCCATAAGACTTGTCCTGTATATAATTTATATGGATGAGAGGAGAAACCTTGAAGAGAAAGAGGGAGAAGACAAAAGAAAAACAGTTTTGATGATTGAATTCATGTAAGTGGAAGAGTGTCAGTCAAGACTTGGCTTATAGACACGTTTCACTTCCTGGTAAGGAACATTGCATTTCTGTAATAGATGAGCTGGGTCACCTAATTACTGCAAAAAGATCATTTAGCCACAAAACCCTGGGATGTTTTTCAGAAAATGTCAAACACGAAACTTTCCTCAAAGAGAGAAAACAAAACAAACCAAAACAAAATAACTTTTAAATGAGGAAACTTACACAGCAACAAAATGGATCTGCAAGTGCTCCTCCAGCCCCACTCCCCCAGACCTATCTTCGCAGGCACCCAGCAATCAGCCAGCAAAGCCTTCTCAGCTAAAGGAAAACTTCCTTGTGCCAAAGACCTGGTCCAGTATGTCCCCTAGAGCAGATTTACTAAGAATCTCTTATAAGCTCAGGTTCACAGCACATCTAGACCCTCTAGAATCCTCTGAAGTCCATTACAGGGACCAGGACACTGCACCAGGCTTCATTAAGATCAAGTAGTGCAAATGGTCAGCTCTTCAACCACTGGGGATCTTGTCTGAGATGTGTCAGATTCCAGTTTATGTCTCCATTTCAGCGAGTACCTGAAGTTTTGCCCCATGTAGATCAGTTGGAAAAGGAGCTGCTACAAGTCAGTTAGGAAGTGCCTCAAGTGCCTCATCAGACCAACAGTCATTATTTGGAAACTGAACCTCTCACTGGCATCCATGAGCACAGCTGATAAAATTTGCACTCCTGGTAAGAATAGACTAGGCTAGACTAGACTAGACTAGACTGGACTAGACTAGACTAGACCAGGTTGGAAAAGACCTTTGAGATCATGAAGGCCAACCTATCACCCAACAGCATCTAATCAACTAAACCATGGCACCAAGTGCCTCATCCAGGCTTTTCTTAAACACTTCCAGTGATGGTGACTCCACCACCTCCCTGAGCAGCACATTCCAATGGCCAATCTCTCTTGATGGGAAGAATTTCTTTCTAACATCTTGCCCAAATCTCCCCTGGCACAGCTTTAGATTGTGTCCTCTTGCTCTGGCGCTGGTTGCCTGGGAGAAGAGACCAACCCCCTCCTGGCTACAACCTCCCTTCAGGTAGTTGTAGACAGCAGAGCATCCATCACCATCATCATGGCTCTGTAGTCCCTACCTAAGTTACCATCCACATGACATCTGTAGCTTGTCTTATTTAG
Organism: Colaptes auratus; assembly: GCA_015227895.2. Lineage (NCBI taxonomy): Eukaryota > Metazoa > Chordata > Aves > Piciformes > Picidae > Colaptes > Colaptes auratus. The sequence goes on from CM037631.1 coordinate 27,785,023, forward strand.
CTTTGTAGCAAACCAAGATCTTGAAAAGCTTATCCATACAATAGATTGAACTGTATTTCTAATAGTCATAGTTATGGTCCTAACTTTTGCACCTTAGGAAAACCTTATGGCCTTATTTTCAACATAAGACTTGGCAATAAATGTGAATTAAAAGTAAGGACAGAAAGATGTCTTTTGGCAAGGAAATTTCCCTTCAGTTTTATAGAGCATCCACCAATCTCCTTGCAGTGTCCCTGCATCTGATGCTGCAGCAGTGTACGTCTCTGCAGCTTGATAAAGCCATGTCTTAGGTAATGTCAGCTCCAGAAGGCTACACATATAACAAAGATTATTGGAATAAGTCTTCCTTGCATGATCACCTTCAGATGGCAGTCCTGTAAATCTAGCAGACATGCAAGTGAGGAGGCTTTCACCACAGAGATGCACCTCAGTGTTTGGCAGAGATCTGAACTTGGATGAAACCAGGTTTGGAATCATTTCTTGGCTCACACAACAAAACATTGCTTCCCTTTCTTGTGCTCAATGACCAGCATCGGGTTTGTGCCACAAGCTTCACTAGACGAAATGCATCATGTTGCTCACTGAGAGAGAGAGAGATTAGAGCTTTTTTTCATACATCTGTGTAATGACAGAATTCAGAAGCAAGAAGGGAGAAGACAGAACAGATGCAATATGTGTAGCAAAAGGAAATTAATCTCAAAACAGAGACAAGATATGGGAGTTGTAAAATAAAGAAAGTCCAAAGGTGATGGGAAAGACAAGTCAGAGGAAGAGCTTCTCCTGATTGAATTAAAGTTACTGGAATATATCTCCATCAAGAAGTGAAGCTGAAGTGAGGAAGGGACTATTTAGCCCCCCTCCATTTTATTTCTTCACAAGTCTCAGTTTCACTGCTTGTTCATGCAACCTTCCTCAGCAACCGGGCTCCTCTCTGAGAAGAATATTTGCAGTTCCTCCTTTTCTCCAATACCATCGCAGCATGCACGCCGAGTAATTTTCTTCCCTCCTGGTTTAGACATGTTTTCTAACCTGCTGTAGCTCTCCTTCATCTCTCTGCGTTGTGTTAACAATATCCACCTATTACAGCCCCACTTTCCACATTACTGGGCCACATACCCAACTGCAGAAGGAGGAACTCCAGTTGGAAGTATATGTCACCCCCTCCACTATTCTTCAAAGCCTTTCTTCTGCCCCTGTATTCAGCACTGGTTAGGCCACACCTTGAGTGCTGTGTCCAGCTCTGGGCCCCTCAATTTAAGAAGGATATTGAGACACTTGAACGTGTCCAGAGAAGGGCAATGAGGCTGGGGAGAGGTCTGGAGCACAGCCCTGTGAGGAGAGGCTGAGGGAGCTGGGGTTGCTTAGCCTGGAGAAGAGGATGCTCTGGGGAGACCTTATTGCTCTCTACAACTACCTGAAAGGACAGGTGGGGGTTGGTCTCTTCTCCCAGGCAACCAGCACCAGAACAAGAGGACACAATCTCAAGTTGTGCCAGGGGAAGTTTAGGCTGGAGGTGAGGAGAAAGTTCTTCCCAGAAAGAGTAATTTGCCCTTGGAATGTGCTGCCCAGGGCGGTGGTGGAGTCACCATCCCTGGAGGTGTTCAAGAGGGGACTGGACATGGCACTTGAAGCCATGGTTTAGTTAGTCCTGAGGTGTTGGGTGATAGGTTGGACTTGATGATCTCTGAGGTCTTTTCCAACCTTATTGATTCTTTGCATTGTATTCACAGTGGAGAAGGAGAAATAGATGCCAGGCATGTCTAGATCCTAATGAACAGATTTGCTTAAAACTGAGGACCAAAGCTAAATGAAATCAGTTTTTCAGTATCATGATGAAAATAGCATTTTGGTTCTCCAAAAATCCCAGTGACTTTGAGCCCATGGCCTTCTGCATTCAAAAAGTGTGCCTTAGAAAGAGCAGGTAAGTTTTGTTCAGCGCCTCAGAGTCCTTCTCAATGGATGCAGAAACCTCTGGGTCTAGTTATCACAAATGTTTGTTTAAGGACACTTCTGAGGTGAGAAAGAGGCAATTATTCTCTCTTTCTGCGATTCAGGGATAGCCCACAACAACAAGAGAAATAAAGTTTTATCTGGTGGCCTTGGGGACTGCAATAAAATTAGGTTATATTCACTTCAGTGACACTCGTGTTATCTTCAGAAGAGATTGTTCTCATTCTCTGTGTACTCACAAACACACTGGTTATTTCATTTGCTTAACTGGATTAAAATGAAACATTTTACAGCTCTTGAAGTATTGTCTTTGCTATCCAAGTATAAAGCTAAATATCAGAAATATATTTTCTTAGTGTTGTTACCAGAAAGCTTTCACCAAATAAGGTAAATGCAGGGTAGCAGAATCATGATCTTGCCTGACTGTCTGAAACTGCCAGATAAGAGCTGGGTTATCCAAACAGCTTGGAATGGAAAGGGCACTCCAACTCTAAGTGACACAACAGTCATGTCAAAGAGCTCTGGCAACATCGATGCTGTATCGCATTCTGTTTGTACTGATCTGGATTCCTCGCTGAGGAGCAAGGGCAGCTGCATCCCTCATCCTGAGGGTATGCTTGGACAGTCAGTGAGAGCTGCAGAGAACAGGCAGTGCTGAGGGCTGCTGCTGTCCCGCCTCTAAGCACTGTCTGGGACACCCACTGCCACGGCACACAAACCACCCATGGGGTCAAGGGCAGGGGCAATATTGCATCAAATCCCAGCAGTTTTTTAGAAGGGCTTGATCAGCTCTTCCCACTGTGCCCGGATTTGGGCTGTGGCAGAAGCCACGAGGTTCTGAGGCTCAGCTGTCTCCTAAAACTGGATCCTGCCACACTTCAGGCAAAAAAAATTATTATTCAAGTCTTGCCCAAAATATTTTCAAATAGTAACTGCTTGTTGCCTTCAAACTACCTTTTTTCTGGTATTGTTGCTTGCAATAAAGTTACAGCCATTGGTAATTTCAGCAATCATCTGACAGTTGTGAGTGTGAGGCAGAACACAATTTACTCTGTGCTGACATTGATTTTTCTGCTAGAACATTACTAGGATCTTGCTTTCAAGCATAATTGGTAAGGCTGTCATTCAGACCAAGGGTAGAAGAACACAATTTGAATGTTTTTCAGCATTATAAATGCACATCAGCAGAGATGGCGTCCAATTTTCACCCCGATTTTCTGGGCCCTGTATTTCTCTTTCCTTTGTGTTGCTTGTTGCAAATGAATTGTAACCATTCCCATAAGTCACTGTCACAGCAGTCTCTTGGAGAAAGCAGAGAGGGATAAGTTAAGGGTTCAGGTAGTAATATTATGACCAGGAGCTCTGACTGTCATCTCCCCCACTCCCTTGTTGCTGAGTTTGTGAATTTTTCTTGCCCCACTGTCTTGTTCCATTGTTCCACGTAAGGTGTGGACTTGATCTTCCATGTACAACCCCAGTCTCTACTGGGAGCCATTCAGCACTTCGGGCTCAAGTGAGCTGGTTCAAGAATGCTGAGCTCAACAAACAGCTCTTGGGGGCTCCTGGGCTGCCTGAAGACAGGCTTGCCAACAAAGCCAGAATGATCCACTTGTAATCGTGCCTTACATTATGGAAAGTTTGCTGAACATGACATATTTTGAACAAAACATTTACAACACACAGAGCCAGCAATTTATTTTTTTGGTGAAACTTGAATCAAAACATTAGAGCTAACATAAGGCTGGACCTGGTTTTTGCAATTCATCAGTTGTGCCAGTTACATTTGTGTAATTAAGGAATCATACCCCAAGTGGTCACAGAGTATCTTTAATGAATTATTCTAAGATTCACGGTCTTGCCTTTTACTGCCACACACAGATAAAGGAGTATCACACACAGATAAAGGAGTATAACACAGAGATAAAGGAGTATAAGTTACTCTTAGGTTCCTGGCTACAGATGTCCCAGCCTTTATGGTTTAAGATGTGGCTGATTCCAACTCCTGCCCTGCAGAGGTGGCAGAATGAACACATGCACAGTCCTCAGCTGCATACATTGATGGTGCAAATGGGCCTTTGTGGATGATTTCAGGAAATGTGCCAGCCTGAGAACTGTAGCAGCTAGGAAGCCAGCACATCTCATCATAGGATTATTTTGGTTGCCAGAGACCTTTAAGATCATCAAGACCAATGTTAATCTAGGACTATCATGTCACCACTAAATCATGTCTATCAGCACCACATCTACATGCCTGATGTAGAGGTAGATGTAGAAATACTTCCAAGAATGTTGACTCCACCACATCCCTGTGCTGCCTGTTCCACTGCTTGACAACTCTTTCAGTGAAGAAGTTTTTCCTAATATCAAAACTTTATCTCCCTTGACACAACGAGAGGACAGAGTCTCAAGCTGCACCCGGGGAGGTTTAGGCATTCTTCACAGAAAGAGAGATTGGCCATTGGGATGTGCTGCCCAGGGAGGTGGTGGAGTCACCATCCCTGAAAGTGTTTAAAAAGAGCCTGGATGAGGCACTTAGTGGCATGGTTTAGTTGATTAGATGGTGTTGGGTGATAGGTTGGACTTGATGATCTCAGAGGTCTTTTCCAACCTGGTTAATTCTGTAATAATTCTGCAATAACTTGAGGCTGTTTCTTCCTGTCCAGTCACTTGTTACTAGGAAGAAGAAATCAACCCCCACCTTGCTACAACCTCCTCTCAGGTATCAGTAGAGCAAGATAAGGACATCCCTCAGCCTTCTTTCTTCCAGACAAAAAAAATACCTAATCAAGATAACCCTTTTCCCACCTTTTGGGATTACAACGAGGGAAACATTCACAAGTATTAATAGAAAATATCTAACAACATAATATCAATGCAACTTAAACAATATGTGCCAAATCCTATGTGGAGTCTCATTCACAGCTATAATGTGGCTAAGTTGTTTAGGTTTCAGCCTTGTGTTTGGGCTTCTGCTATCCTTGGAAGGGTCTGTGAAAAGTTAGCAAGAAAACCAAGTCTTTTGCCAGCAGGTTGAACTCACTGATGAATATTTAGGTCTTCTTACACAAGCAGCAAGTTTCTGCCAGTTTGAGTCTCCATGTGCAGATTCAGGAGCTTTAGCTCATGATGTTGGCTTACAATACAATACAACAGGTTGGAAGAGACCTTCAAGATCATCACGTCCAACCCATCAACCAATCCAACCCACCTAAAACACAACACAGTACCATACAGTACAATACAGTACAAAAGAGTACAATACAGTACAATACAGTACAATACAACCCACCTAAACAACAAAAAACTAAACCCTGGCACCAAGCACCCCATCAAGCCTCTTCTTGAACACCTCCAATGAAGGTGACTCCACCACTTCCACAGGCAGCTGATTCCAGTGGGCAATCACTCTCTCAGTATAGAACTTCTTCCTAACTTCCAGTCTAAACCTGCCCTGGCGCAGCCTGAGACTGTGTCCTCTTGTTCTGGTACTGGCTGCCTGGGAGAAGAGACCAACCTCTGCCTGGCTACAACCTCCCTTCAGGTAGTTGTAGAGAGCATAAGGTCACCCCTCAGTCTCCTCTTCTCAGGCTAAGCAACCCAGCTCCCTCAGCCTCTCCTCATAGGGCTTGTCTTCCAAACCCCTCACCAACTTTGTTGCCCTTCTCTGGACACGCTCCAGTAAGACAACATCTTTCCTAAACTGAGGGGCCCAGAACTGGACACAGTACTCAAGGTGCGGCCTAACCAGTGCAGTGTACAGGGGCAGAATGACCTCCCTGCTCCTGCTGGCCACACTGTTTTTGATGCAGGCTAGGATGCCATTGGCCTTCTTGGCTGCCTGGGCACACTGCAGGCTCATGTTCAACCTACAATCAACCAGCACCCCCAGGTCCCTCTTAAGAGACTCCACTGAAATCCCTTCACTTTCCAGGGTGCATTTTGTTCACAAGCCTTAGCCTGTCATGTTTGCCTTTGGAACTAGCTTAGTTATATATTTTATATTACTTACCATAAAAGAGATATTCAGTGCTAAGCTAAAACATCTTTATGGATGCTGAGGGCGTGGTGAAGTCTCATAGGTGTCATGGCTGTAATAACAAATTAAGAGAGTGTCAAGATCAAATCCCTCAAAAAATATGGACTACAGTACTTCATAGCTATGAACTCTCCTCCCAGAAGAACTAATTTTAATGAAATATGGAAAATCAGAAATAACTGGCAAGTGTACATCCACAGAAGGAGCACAGGGTGCTAATAGACTTCTGGCACTGGCCAAGGCTTCAAGAGCTTCTCCTCTCCTTGTTTGTGGCATGATTTAGCCCATCCCTAAAGTATGCCAGATGGTTTTCCAGAATATCCTTTCCTCCTTTCTTTTTTTTCTTCCCCAGAAGATCCATACACATCCTTATGTGCAATTTGTTGTTGATATTTGATGCTCCTTTCAGAAAGCATTTTCCCTAGTGTCAAATGGGACACTGATTTTTCATACCTGCCTGTATTTCTGTTCACAGTACCTTGCTCACACTGGCTACATTTCTGGCCAGAAGAACACAGAGGCAATTTTACATCACTGTTACTAGGGCTCTGGTCCCAGAACCTGTGCACTCTTGAGCACAGAGTAGAACGGTTCTACACCTGCTCTAAATTGGGCTGGCTCCTACAAGCCTTTTCACAAGCCAAAAACTGTCTCATCACACTGCAGGGACCACATGACAAGGCTGCTGGCTCTGTTCCATGTGGAGTTTCAGAATACAGAATTAACCAGGTTGGAAGAGAGCTTTGAGATCATCAAGGCCAACCTATCACCCAACACCATCTAATCAACTAAATCATGGCACCAAGTGCCTCATCCAGGCTCTTTTTAAACACTCCCAGTGATGGTGACTCCACCACCTCCCTGGGGCAGCACATTCCAATGGCAAATCTCTCTTTCTGGGAAGAATTTCTTCTTAATATCTAGCCCAAACCTCCCCTGATGCAGCTTGAGACTGTGTCCTCTTGTTCTGGTGCTCATTGCCTGGGAGAGAAGACCAACCCCCACCTGGCTACAACCTCCTTTCAGGTAGCTGTAGAGATCAAGAAGGTCTCCCCTGAGCCTCCTCTTCTCCAGGCTAAGCAATCCCAGCTCCCTCAGCCTCTCCTGCTAGCACATATGACTGTAGAGGTAGCCCATGGGGCAGGCTCCTTTACAAATGAGCCCTGAAAATACACACACTTGGGGAACAAGAATGAGTTCTCTTCTTCCTCTTTTTTGCCTTGGTATAATCCTGACCAACAGCCTAACCCAAAGAGTCAGGGTGCTGTTTTCTCTTATTTCTTCTACTTGGACTATTTGTCCCTTTCTGCAAAGTGCCACTGTCAGAAACTCTTAGCTGCAGATCTGTTATAAAAATACCTCACCAATCATTGCTTTATGAAGACTAACCAGTCCTTAAATCTTAATTGAGGAATAAATCATTGCTCGGTTTAGCATTCTCCTTGTCAAGTACAGCCAGTGATGGGGAAAAAAATTGCACAAGTTTTCAATTCTTTTCTCAGATATTTCATTGAGAATGTATGAAGAGTAATAAAGCAAAGAAAGCATGAAATAGCCTGAAACTAATGAGACATGCTTGGTTATGATGTACCTCTGCTGCAACATTAGAAACTGAACAGAATTCAGCTGCTATATCGCTATCTGCATGTAAAGGCCAGCTGCCAGATTAAGACATTTGTGATTCAAATTTTGTGTCAAAGAGTTTGCAGTAGTACGAGAAGCTGGTAACTGTGTCCTGTTCTGGGGCCCTCAGTTTAGGAAAGATGCTGAGTTGCTGAGATGTTGTGTTGTTGACAGGTGTCCAGAGAAGGGCAAAGAAGCTGGGAAGGGGTTTGGAGCACAGCCCTGTGAGGAGAGGCTGAGGGAGCTGGGGTTGCTTAGCCTGCAGAAGAGGAGGCTCAGGGGAGACCTTCTTGCTGTCTACAATTACCTGAAGGGAGGTTGTAGACAGGTGGGGGTTGGCTCCTTTTCCCAGGCAACCAGCACCAGAACAAGAGGACAGAATCTCAAGCTGTGCCAGGGGAAGTTCAGGCTTGAGATAAGGAGAAAGTTCTTCACTGAGAGAGTTCTTGGCCATTGGAATGTGCTGCCCAGGGAGGTGGTGGAGTCACCGTCCCTGGAGGTGTTCAAGAGGGGATTGGACGTGGCACTTGAAGCCATGGTTTAGTTAGCCATGAGGTGTTGGGTGACAGGTTGGACTTGATGATCTCTGAGGTCTTTTCTAACATTATTCATTCTATGATTCTATGATGATTCTAATAGAAATATCAGAAGACTGGTAACTGTATCTCACAGTTACAGAATCTCACTCCTACATACTTCAGTTTACATTCTTTCCTTTTATTTCTTTCTTTTTTTTTTTCTGTTTCTTTTCTTTTCTTTCTTTTCTTTTCTTTTCTTTTCTTTTCTTTTTTTTTCTTTTCTTTTTTTTCTTTTCTTTCTTTTCTTTCTTTCTTTTTTTCTTTTCTTTTTTTCTTTTCTGCAGGTTGTGACCTCATTCCAGTCCAGTATCTCAGATGGGGTGACCCCGAACCCATAGCAGCCGTTGTTTTTGCATGTCTGGGTCTGCTGGCCACCTTGTTCGTTACAGTTATATTCATAATGTACCGTGATACTCGGTGTCAAGTCATCCAGCCGAGAGCTGTGCTACATCATTCTGGCTGGCATCTGCTTGGGTTACCTGGCACTTTCTGCCTCATCGCAAAACCTCAACAGATTTACTGCTACCTGCAGCGGATTGGCATCGGCCTCTCCCCGGCTATGAGTTACTCCGCTCTGGTGACTAAAACCAACCGCATTGCACGAATCCTGGCTGGAAGCAAAAGAAAAAATATGTACGAAGAAGCCCCGGTTCATGAGTGCCTGCGCCCAACTGGTCATTGCCTTTATCCTGATATGCATACAGCTAGGCATAATCGTCGCCCTCTTCATCATGGAGCCGCCAGACATAATGCATGATACCCAAGCATCCGAGAGGTCTACCTGATTTGTAACACCACCAACCTGGGTGTTGTAACTCCCTGGGATATAATGGATTACTCATTTTGAGTTGCACCTTTTATGCGTTTAAGACAAGAAATGTTCCTGCTAACTTCAACGAAGCAAAGTACATTGCCTTTACAATGTACACCACCTGCATCATTTGGCTGGCTTTTGTGCCAATATATTTTGGAAGCAACTACAAGATAATCACCATGTGCTTCTCAGTGAGTCTGAGTGCCACGGTGGCCCTCGGCTGCATGTTGTGCCCAAGGTCTATATCATCCTTGCTAAGACCCGAGAGGAACCGTGCGCAGCGCATTCACCACATCAACCGTGGTCCGCATGCATGTAGGGGATGGAAAGTCATCTTCAGCTGCAAGCCGCTCCAGTAGCCTGGTCAACTGTGGAGAAGAAGGGGATCATCTGGTGAAACCCTTAGGTAAAGTTTGCTGATGTGGGAGTGTGGGGAAGCAACTATGGTCTTCTGGGAGCAATTAATAGTGGAAGGACAAAGGAAAATACATTCATTCTGTTTGCCTCTCCACTGGGAGAGGAGCATGTCCTCTCTTACCTTTACCAGCTTCTAGTTTGATTTAGACCAAATGTTGTGTGAAAACAGGGGACAGAGTGATGAGCAAACAATTACAAGGCTGGACTTAGGGTTGTGTCAACTGTATGCTTCATATAGAGAGGAAAAAATACCTTAGGAGAAAAACCCAACAGAACAAGAAATGTAATTCATCACATTTTCCTGAATGCACTGATTTACAGTCTCTTTCCCTTAAGCAATTTGCATAGTGTCTGTATTTTACCTCTAGTCACGGCAGCAAGGCCATAAGTTTCCTGCTATGTCTAGATAATGAAGGTGAAGTAGCAAATACAAGGGACATTGTGAGCAGCCGCTCTCAGGCATCTGAGGATTGTTTCATACGACCGTTCTGTTATACCTTTTATCTCCTGTGCCTCTGATGTTCCTTTCGTGCATTATCTCTTCCTGCTTTCTTTCTCTTTGCCCTCACCTGTCTTCTCTTATCTGTCTTGATACCTTTTTCTATATTCATCTTCCTAACTCCATCAAATTCAGATGCTCACAGGACCCTATCTTTCTATCCTTCCTACTGCTGAACAGATACTCTCTTGTGAGATATTTCTTTGTGACTTCCAAAGGAATAATTTGAATTCTAAATCAGGAAGATAATTCATATGTTCAGTGTATAAAAATCACAGTAAGTGAAGGCTGGAGAAAAAGAAGTGGAAATACTGTCCTGCTTCATGTGACAGAGGGTATTGAAGTTCACCAAGCCCAGTGGTTCATTTTAATCTTTTGATCCCTTTTACTTTTGATATGGGTGCTGTGGGGATGATTTGGGTTACTTATCTGCTAGCACAAAGAATTCTACCTCTCTGAACGTGCAGTTAAATGATTTTGTCATTTCTCAGCCGTACAAGTCTAGCCTGGAAGTGACAAGTAGCTAGATTTTCCTCTCCACTGAAACAGATCTGGATTTCATGATTGATACTATGAGTATTTCCAGACATGCCAGTGATCACAACTGGAATTGGCATGGTACAGGGGCAGTTAATGCTTCCATGTTTGTGTGAAACCAAATTTAAACTTGAGGGAGGATTTTATTAATCATGCCTGCAGGAAGAATTAAGCCAAAGTGATGATTTCTTTCTGTCAGATTATTACTAATGCTTCTCTTCCAGTGACTTTGAATTGGTACAGAAATAGCCAGTCTGTTGCAAGATATTTTGTACCTATGATTAGTTAATGATGGTGCCTTCCAGTTCCTTTCCAGGTGCAGAGTAGGAAACTATTTTAAAATGATAAATCCTTTATCAGCTTAATTGATGGTTACCTGAAATGCCCTCTTCCACAGCCTCTGTTTGTAACCCTGAATGGCCCTATAACAACTTCTGGGCCACCTAAAAGAGTCATTCTTCATACTGTGTCCTCAATAGGAGGACAGTCTTCCTCTTTGAGATTATTGTTACATGCCTTCATTTTTGCTGCAGAGTTCATTTGCATCACACAGGTTTTTCACTCAGCAAGATGAAGCTACAGATGGCAGAAGGATCTTGGGCTTGAGAAGGATTTACTTGTCATCATTTGGTCTAGAGTCTTTATTTTATTCAGAAGTGTCCTAAAAGACTTAACTTATTTTCTTCTTTTTGAGGGCTCAGTTTCCATATCTTTCTCTCCATGTGTAGATAACACCTGCAGTAGAGAGTTATTAGCAGAATGAAATAGATCTTCTTCGACAATTACTTCTTTTTAAATACCACTCTCTTGTAAATATCTTCAGCCCTGAGGAGCACTGAGAGAGTTCAATAGGCGTGTGTAGGAACCCAAAAGAAAGCACAAAGCTGTTATGCTGACAAATTTGCTAAGGTATGATCATTTTATTTGAAAGTTGCAGGAGAACTTTTCTGTCATCAGGAGGATGAATCAACACATAAAACTGAAAAGAAGATAATCCTAGTGCAAGTGTCTGAATCTGCAGCTGCTTAAATGACAACGGTGCCAACGAGCTCGGCAGTGCTCAATGTGAGCCTGGAGGGTCTGGGAATCCAAGAGCAAACTGATTTCATCAGTCATGGGAAATTCTCTCTATTCAATGTCTACTTCGTTGTATTAAAGAAAATTAAACAGGGTCCTGAAATATGCTGAGTCCATTTAATACACTGCTCAGCATTTCACCTACGTCTGATATCTCCTCAGAGAAAGAAAACCACTTTCAGCTTCTGTTCTGCTTACGGTAGAGCATGAGCAAACATTTCACTTAGTATTGAAGCATTCATTTAAAAAAAAGAAAAATCTTGTGGCACAAAGCAATATGTTTTAAGGTATTGTTCAGTACAACACTCAAAAGCGTGTTTGGATGGATAGTTCTTCGAGTGAACACCGAAGTACTCAGATCAAAGGAAATATGCACTAGAACTATACAGTGGTATTTTAAAAGCTGAGAAGGGTTGTATTGAAAAGAGAGTGAGTCAGGGATGATGTAATTTAAAGAAACATACTATTGCAGTCACCAGAACACAGAGGGGCCCCTCTCATTAGTATTTTGCTTCTTGACACTAATTTATAGCAGAGCCTAGTATTGCATCGAATCATTGTCAGATAATGCCAATGTTCTATTCAGAGCTTCCTCGTCAGATGCACAAGGACAGATAACATGACTGGTTTTGCCTATATAAAGCAATGCAGCTGTTAAAAGTCCTAAATGACTTCTTTTGCATAGGTTATTCTTCAATTAAGAAAACTCAGGTAAGCAGTGGATGTGTTGGAATGGTTCTTCATGTACGGAGAGATGTAGAAGGAAAATCCATTCATTACCTAGTGAAAGGAAAAGTATTTCATGCAGGGCATTGTGATACTGTAGTACTCACTAAAATATATTCAACCCTCATTTAAAAGTAGGCCTAACAAACCAGACATTACCAGAAACAGCTCCATAAAGAAGAACGCTGAGCACTACATAGCTGCTGGCAAAGCCACACAACCTGTGTAGAGATTTATCTAGATGTTCTTCTTCCAGTTATCTTATGGGTTAATTTCACAGGAACTAGAAAGGCCAATAGTAAATTGAGCAAATCTTACCTTGAGGTCCCAGGAACTGTTGGCACAAATGCTACACAGCCCTTTTGAAACAGTCTGAAGTACAAGACTAATTTATCCTTGCCTCATGCTTAACTAATTCTGTAGGTAAGATATGGACCATGTATTTCCACAACTAGAGCTGGTACTATGTTTCTAGCCAGCGCTGCACACCAAAGCCTTTCAGCCATGCTGCCTTGGCCTGGGGAATAGAATTTCCAAAGCTGCTCTTACACACAGAATCAAACAGGTTGGAAGAGACTTCCAAGATCATCAAGTCCAACTGATCACCCAAGCCCAACTAATCAGCCAATCCATGGCACTAAGTCCCTCATCCAGGCTTTTTTTAAACACCTCCATGGACACTGACCCCACCATCTCCCTGGGCAGCCCATTCCAATGGCTAATTACTCTTTCTGGGAAGAAGAACTTTCTAAGATCCAGCCTGAACTTCCCCCTCTGCAGCTTGAGACTGTGTCCTCTTGTTCTAGCGCTGGTTGCCTGGGAGAAGAGACCAACCCCCACCTGGCTACAACCTCCCTTCAGGTAGTCATAGAGAGCAATAAGGTCTCCCCTGAGCCTCCTCTTCTGCAGGCTAAGCAACCCCAGCTCCCTCAGCCTCTCCTCTTAACTTTCTGATATCTTAGGTGTGAATTTCACACAGTTAATTTCATCATTGTAGGTGTTCATCCCTTCTGGGCCATGTCTTTAAATGGCTCAAATCACACTTGTGCCATTTTCTGAGCTGACATACATCAGCCTTTAAAACACATGCATCTTCTCTACTGACTGGAGAAAAGCAGGTTTGCTTTCCATTACCTCAGATAACACACTGTTCTAGGTGACCAGCAAAGTGTTAAAAAAAAACCCTAATGTCTTCATATGTCTCTCCCACATATTATCTGCTAAGCAAGTTTTAAAATGTCCTACCAACATTTTTCTCCCTGCACTTTATGCTTCTCCCAAATCCTCATGCTGCTCTTCTTCAACTCATCCACTGTTAGTTATAGTTGTGCCAGCTGCTTCCTTTGGACATCCCCAACTGCTTTCAAGGTTCTTCAGTTGCTTCAGCAGCAAATTCTGCATTGTTCCAGCCTGTAAGATTTTATAGGATAAACTAGAGGAGCTTGGCATCCTTCTATAGCTGTGACTTGGACACAGCACAGATGCTCAGGTAGTGAGATGGGAACTGAGGAAAGAAAAGTGAAGTCAGAAGACACTCAAGATGAGGTTCTTTGCTTGGAGGCTTAGTTATATAGATCCTTGCTATTTTTGCAGTGACAAGAAGAAGAAAGAAATTAGGCAGCTAAAAGTGTTGCTTGCTTGGGGTTTTTGTTTGCTTGTTTGTTTGTTTTCTGTCAGTTGTCATTCTCCCTATGATGATATAGAACTCCTTAGGTTTCTTTTATGACATTCTCAGGAACCAGAAGCTGCTAGGTACCTGTTGCAAGCCAAAAGTACTCTTGTGAAAAAAATACAAAACAAATTATCCTTTTCTAACTGGTGTAGGACTGCTGAAAGCAGCTATTCATATTCCAGTCTGGACCATTCTATGGTTTGAAAAAGGATGGATCTGTACTTTCAATGCACTACCCAGGCAGGCAGACATGAACATTCAACAGGAAAGAATCTTCACTAGCAAGAGTCAGATTATCTTAGCCATATTCGAGACACAGTGAGTGTTGTGGTACTGCACGTAATTCCTCCAGGCAGACGTGAACAGCACAATACTAGACAGCAGAAAACAAAGATGCAGATTCATTTCTGCACCTTATCATAGATGTTTATCCACAGCAACCCATAAATCTCAATGAGATCAAAGCTTCATAGCCCTGTCTGGCAGTGATGCTTTATTCTACCTGGATTTACTAAGGGATGTCCTAAAGAATTAACCATAAACAATTAACCATACTCATTTGGCTCTTAATATATCAATATATGTCTTTTAAAGAATCTTTGAAGAGTACTCTGTGACTGCAGAACCAGGACAGCATTCATTCAAGAGTGGAGATCCTTTGCTGTAGTGAGCCAACACACCCTCAGGTGTTTCTTGTATAAATCACTATACTTTTGTTTTATCTTAATCTACTCAGACAAAGATGCTCACATATCCACCTAAGAATCAGACACTATTTAAGAGCATTTTTGGTCTCCCTCCCTAGTGCTACACTGGTACAGCAATAGCATTTTGAGAGAACAAGAGCCTGCCTTCACTGGCATCTGAAACAGGGTTCAAGTGTCCAGGCTCGTGTGTTGTTAAATGTCATTCCCTACATTCCATGAAGAAAATATGTTAAGCACACTGGATTTTTTTTTTTTCACTGGACTGGATTCAGCCCTGCATCACCAGTGCTTGCAATTAGTGTTTGCATCAGACAGTCCCAAACTGTGCCATAATTAAATATTTTGAAACAGGTGTCTGCCATCATGAAGTGTGCTCTGCTTTCACAAGGAACAGCTGGTTTTCCCTCTTGTCTTTTCTCTCTTTTCCCCCATTTTATGACTGGCTATATCTGCATCATTATTATTCAAACAGAAGCTATTCTGATACCAAGGAAAAAAAAAAAAAAAGGAAGAAAAGAAGAAAAATGTGCTTGAATCAGCCTAGAAGCTGCCATCCATGGTTTAGAAACATTGCAGTCTATCATCTAGCAGCAGGTCAGGTATCAGCATCAAAATCTCAAGATTAGTTCTTTCAGAAGCCTGAACTGAATACAGAATACAGAATACAGAATGAACCAGGTTGGAAAAGACCTTGGAGATCATCAAGTCCAACCTATCACCCAACACCATCTAATCAACTAAACCATGGCACCAAGTGCCTCATCCAGGCTCTTCTTAAACACCTCCAGTTATGGTGACTCCACCACCTCCCTGGGCAGCAGATTCCAATGGCCAATTTCCCTTTCTGAGAAGAACAACTTCTTCATGTCCAGCTTAAGCCTCCCCCTGGTGCAGCTGGAGACTGTGTCCTCTTGTTCTGTCACAGGTGGTTTGGGAGAGGAGACCAACCCCACCTGTCCACAACCTCCGTTCACATGGCTATAATCAAGTCCCCATGTTTGTTCCTTGAGAGAAGAGTAATAGATTTGTGCACGTGGGAAGAGCAATACAATGCAATACAATACAATACAATACAATACAATACAATACAATACAATACACCAGGTTGGAAGAGACCTTCAAGATCATCACGTCCAACCCATCAACCAATCCAACCCACCTAAATACAATACAACACAATACAATACAACACAATACAATACAATACAACACAATACAATACAATACAATACAATACAATACAATACAATCCCACCCACCTAAACAACTAAACCATGGCACCAAGCACCCCATCAAGCCTCTTCCTGAAATGTCTCAAACCCTCACCCTCTTGTTCTCAGATGTTTATTTTTTTCCCAAACATTCATTCTAATTCTGAATTAGATTAAAATCCATTTAAAACACGGGGTGGGGGAGGGAGGGGATGGGGATATATGTATTTAAAAATCCATGCTTGACTTAACTCTACTAGTCTTAGCTGTTACAACTTCTTGGAGGTCTGACTACTGCGTTGCATCATTAGGAAAGCCCCAGGAAGACATTTTGTTACCAGACTCTGATGGGAATTCCCATCAGAATAATCCTCTGCTGCTGTTACACATACCATGTCAAGGGGCTCAAAGATGCAGCCCATGTAATTCCCATTGCCCAGGGGTCTAATCTTATCACAGAATCATAGAATCACAGAATCAATAAGGTTGGAAAAGACCTCAGGGAGTCCAACCTGTCACCCAACACCTCAGGACTAACTAAACCATGGCTTCAAGTGCCACATCCAGTCCCTTTTGTACACCTCCAGGGATGGTGACTCCACCACCTCCCCGGGCAGCACATTCCAGTGGCCATTACTCTCTCTGTGAAGCCATAGCCATCAAGGTGTGATCAAATGTTTTTAGAACATGTGTGTGCACTACCAACATGAGGATTTCAGGTGTAAATGTAAGAGATTCAAGTTCCCTATGCATCAGGAAGATAGGTTCCCTGAGAGATGAAGCAGGGCTGATGTTTACTGAATACAGAATTAACCAGGCTGGAAAAAACCTTCAAGATCACTGAGTCCAACCTATCACCCAACACCATCTAATCAACTAAACCATGGCACCAAGTGCCACATCCAGGCTCTTTTTAAACACTTCCAGGGATGGTGACTCCACCACCTCCCCTGGGCAGCACATTCCAATGGCAAATCTCTTTTTCTGTGAAGAATTTCTTCCTAACATCCAGCCTAAACCTCCCCATGCACAGCTTGAGACTTTGTCCTTTTGTTCTGGTGCTGGTTGCCTGAGAGAAGAGGCCAACCTATACAGAGAGAGTGATTGCCCATTGGAATGGGCTGCCCGTGGAGGTGGTGGAGTCACCTTCATTGGAGGTGTTCAGGAGGAGACTTGCTGGGGTGCTTGGTGCCATGGTGTAGTTGTTTGGGTGGGTTGGATTGGTTGATGGGTTGGACGCGATGATCTTGAAGGTCTCTTCCAACCTGGTGTATTGTATTGTATTATTGTATTGTATCAACCCCCTACCTTTCTTCAGGTAGTTGTAGAGAGCAGTAAGGTCTCCACTGAGCCTCCTCTACTCCAGGCTCAGTGGTTTGCAGTATTGTAAAGACAGAATGCAAGGAAAACTGGGGGAGTCTTGTGAAAAGCTGAAGCTGGTTCCCGTTCCTCACATGTACATCCCCTGAGAAAGAGACTGCTCGTGAGTTTGTCCCATAGCATATTCTACTGGGACACATTTCTTTACAGTAAAAGTGCCAATTCTGTCTTCATTTATATGCAGCCTGAACAGTTCCTCTGACACATTTTGAATGATGATAAATGAGCACTGCACTTCTCTTTCAAACTAATTTGCAGGAACTTTTTTTGTTCCCACACTTTGTCAGAGCCTGCTTTATAGGTTCATACAATACAATCAGAGGTCTGAGATACTTTTGCTGATGTTATTGGTCACACAGAACATGAAGGCTAACATTCCACCAGGTCCATTGCCTGGCAAAACAAAGGAAAACACAGCTTTCCCAAGCTGGAGAATCAGTCACAGTCTTCATAAAAATTATTGGTTCCATAATTTCCACAGGGAGCTGCAGGTAGTTAGTCATAGAGAAATGCAGTTGAATGCAGCAGAGGTTGTAACCTCAGACCAGTGAGCTCATGGCTGGTATACCATCTCCTGTTTGGAATTCCATCAGCTATCTGTCACTTATGCCACCATGGATTGCTTTCCTGCTGGAGCCTGGTGGGGTAATTCTGTCTTGTATAAAATAAATACTGATTGGAAAAGGCAGAGAGCTAATTTCTAGCCTGGTGAAAAGAAATTTACTTTATTGTCATACAATGAGAGAGAAGAAAATCCAGTCTGGGTCTGTTGTACCCCTAGGGACCCTACCAATCAGGCTTTTTGTACTGGCTTTATACTAGAAGACCTTACAAGTCTGGTTTATTTCACTGAAAGACAAGGCAAAGCAAAACAAAGCAAAGCAAAACAAGTCAAAACTATTCCAACAACAGCAAAACCCAACCCAAAACACAAAAAATAAAACAGCAACAAAAACCAAACCAAACCAAAACACTGATACACACACAAAACACCAACCAACCAACCAAAACACAAACCCAACAACAACAAAGCCACAGACAAAGCCATTGTTTGACAGAGCAGACAAATATTTTTTGTGTGATTTTCAGGCTTTTAAATCAACTCTTTTACATGGAGAGCTAAAAAGGAGATTAGGAAAGAATGTGAATAAGGAGAGATGGAAAAATAATGCTTAAGAAGTCCAAGTGCTGGGTACTGCACTCTGGCCACAACAACCCCAGGTAGTGCTACAGGCTGGGGGCAGAGCGGTTGGAGAACAGCCAGGCAGAAAGGGACATGGGGGTACTGGTTGGCAGCTGGCTGAACATGAGCCAGTAGTGTGCCCAGGTGGCCAAGAAGGCCAATGGCATCCTGGTCTGGATCAGCAATAGTGTGGCCAGCAGGAGCAGGGAAGTCATTCTGCCCTGTACTCAGCACTGGTTAGGTCACACCTTGAGTCCTGTGTCCAGTTCTGGGCCCCTCAATTTAAGAAGGACATTGAGACTCTCAAATGTGTTCAGAGAAGGGCAACGAGGCTGGGAAGGGGTCTTGAGCAAAAGCCCTATGAGGAGAGGCTGAGCGAGCTGGGGTTGCTTAGCCTGGAGAAGAGGAGGATCAGGGGAGACCTTATTGCTCTCTACACGTACCTGAAGGAAGGCTGTAGCCAGGTGGGGGTTGGTCTCTTCTTCCAGGCAACCAGCACCAGAACAAGAGGACACAGTCTCAAGCTGCACCAGGGGAGGTTTAGGCTGGGAATTAGGAAGAAGTTCTTCCCAGCAAGAGAGATTGGCCATTGGAATATGCTGCCCAGGAAGGTGGTGGAGTCACCATCACTGGGAGTGTTTAAAAAGAGACTGGGTGAGGCACTTGGTGCCATGGTTTAGTTGATTAGATGGTGCTGGATGATAGGTTGGACTTGACGATCTTAAAAGTTTTTTCCAGCCTGGTTAATTCTATATTCTGTATTCTGAATTTCTTTGCTTCATAGCCTTGCTATAAAATAATTTTGATGCAAGAAAAAGAATAAAGAAATGACTCCAGAGAAAATCACTCTCCATTTGACTGATTAGTCTGCATTTATTAATGAATCCCTTTCCAAATGGATCATACAGTCTCAAGCTGCTCCAGGGGAGGTTTAGGCTGGAGGTTAGGAAGAAGTTCTACACAGAGAACATGATTGCCCTTTGGAATGTGCTGCCCAGGGAGGTGGTGGAGTCACCATCACTGGAGGTGTTTAGGAGGAGACTTGATAGGGTGCTTAGTTGCATGGTTTCGTTGATTCGGTGGTGTTGGATAATAGGTTGGACACAATGATCTTGAAGGTCTCTTCCAACCTGGTCTGGTCTATTCTATTCTATTCTATTCTATTCTATTCTATTCTATTCTATTCTATTCTATTCTATTTGGAGCTATTTTAATCTAATGCTAAAAAAAAAGTTAAATTGAGGGATTACGGAATGATTTGAGTCCTTCATTTTTACTTTTTTCCCCCTAAATAACTTAGTCTTGGTGTCTTTTTGGACCAGCTTGATACTGTGATTAGTTAAACTTAAAATATTGTGAAATGACTGAAAAAAAAAATTTTGTGAAATGTAGTGAAAGTTATTAGGGTCTGAAAGATTTTGATGCATTGCTGCTAAAACATTCCATCTGTATAATGAATTGATATCCTTGAACGCCCTGATTACATTGATGTTTAATTTGTGTACAGTGTTAGGATTGTTTTGAATTTCCACTCAACATAAATTTAATTAAAATAATGATTGATTAATATAAATTGTTTGGCTGCATTAACTGAGCACATTTTTGAGCTATTTCTATTATATCAGCATCCCCATCGGTCTGAACTAAGCATCGTAGGCTGAACTGTGCAAATTAAATGATACTGCAAACAGTTCCAGTCCTACTGTTACACAAATATGGTCTGGATTGCAAAATAAAGTCATAGAATCATAGAATCAATAAGGCTGGAAAAGACCAACCTATCACCCAACACCTGTTTCTGATCGACAGCTGCTTAAACATGAGCCAGCAGTGTGCCCAGGTGGCCAAGAAGGCCAATGGCATCCTGGCCTGCATTAGGAATAGTGTGGCCAGCAGGAGCAGGGAGGTCATTGTGCCCTGTACTCAGCACTGGTTAGGCCACACCTTGAGTCCTGTGTCCAGTTCTGGGCCCCTCAATTTAAGAAGGACATTGAGACACTTGAACGAGTCCAAGGAAGGGCAATGAGGCAGGTGAGAGGCCTTGAGCACAAGACCTATGAGGAGAGGCTGAGGGAGCTGGGGTTGTTTAGCCTGGAGAACAGGAGGCTCGGGGGTGACCTCATTGCTCTCTATAACTACCTCAAGGGAGGTTGTAGCCACGAAGGGGTTGGTCTCTTCTCTCTAGCAACCAGCACCAGAACAAGGGGACACAGTCTCAAGCTGTGCCAGGGGAAGTTTAGGCTGGAGGTGAGGAGAAAGTTCTTCACCAAGAGAGTCATTCAGCATTGGAATGTGCTGCCCAGGGAGGTGGTGGAGTCACCATCCCTGGAGGTTTTCAAGAGGGGATTGGACGTGGCACTTGGTGCCATGGTCTAGTCATGGGGTCTGTGGTGACAGGTTGGACTCGATGATCTTCGAGGTCTCTTCCAACCTTAGTGATACTGTGATGCTGTGATACCTCATGACTAACTGAACCATTATTATTTCTTTTTTAATGGCCTGGAAGAGGACATTTTTCTAATGCAAGACATTTTGAGGCAGTATCACATCCTTTATCTGCTCTGAAAGCTGACAATACTTTTCACACAGAAGCTCTGGCATGCCTTTCCCAAACGGTCACCCAAAGAACTCTGTCGCTTCCACACACTAGCTACATGCACTTTCTACACTAGGACCAGAATTAGGTCACTGCCTGGATAACTAAGAAGTTATTTAACAGTGAACAAATGGCAGTAGAACAGTTACTATCGTTCAATGCTTTGAAGCATTCTGTGACAATGTACTGTTTCTGATGGTGTCATTTGCTCTTGAGTAGATGAAAAAGTTGGAAGTTTCACAGTAGCCTCTCCATTCACTTTGATGGCAATGACATTCTAATTTAGTTTGAGGAGTTTCTTTAGGTGGCTCACATGCATCCTAATCAGGGGCTCTTCAGGACAGCGTTACCAAGGACGCTTACCTCCTTTCCTTCCATTGGCTACTTTTACTATCCAGCACATTATAGGCATTGAGAGTTTCCAACTTTCTTCCCTTAGTCTTGACTTTTTCTCCTTCTGTCTTGTTGGGCTCAGAGTATCTCTTTTGGTTATTGGGTCTAAATGTAATTGTGATTTTCCTTCCTGCTCTTCCTAAACTCTACTTTCTTTGGCGTCTAACACCTTCAACTCAATTATATTTCTTTTTCTTGCATGTGAAGCTTCTACACAGTCTTTGCTCTTTGCTCTTTCTTCTTGGCTACCCTGATTGAATTTATATGATCTAGTTTGACTTCCTTTGAGTTTGCATTGAACTTATCTACTTTCTAAGTCCTTCCACATTTTCTTCTGCTCTAGGAATCAACTTCCATTTAATCTGTCTGTCCCTGCACGAGCTTCATGCCTATCTGGGAGCAGTGCATATACTGCACTTTGGATTGCCTTAAAACCTTGGCAGCCAGTCCACAAAATTCCTGATGTTCCTCCTTTCAGCAAGGTTATAATTTGCAAATGAAAGGACTTCTCTGCACTGAGCACACCTCCTTTCACTACCTTCAGTTCACTCAGATTCACTAAGCTTCTCCCTCAGTTATTTATGCAATATACTCTGCCTCTGGGGATCTACCACAATTGCATCCAAAGTTTAGCCTCACTTTGTGTGTACTCTGGTTACTTTTCTTTTACAGGGTTATTCTCTTCAAGATAACTTTTGGTATCTAGATAAAGCCAATGGAGAAGCAATAAATAATCCATTTATTCTGCAATGTTAGCAGTGTTAAAATGTACAAGCTCCCCCACAGAAATGTGCTAAACACAGTGCAGCTCGTAGCATGTGGGAACGGAGTATCACACTCTTTGATGAGACATATCCAGGCATTTTGCCCCACTTTTATTAAAGCATTCAAACAAGTGTTTCAACACCTAGCATAAGAATTTATGCAATTAGGGTGAAATGCACCAGGGGGAAAAGAGTCAATATGTGATCTTTTCAATGCTTACATCCCAATACTCACAGAGTAAGCAATGACCAGTTCCTATCCTAGTGTACTATCCAAGGATTCATTTGATCTTCAAGCACTGAATTATTTACTCAAATGATACTTCCATCCCAGTGCAAGGGATGGAATTTGAAGCATTCATAATGCTGTGCTGGGTCCTAGGACTGGGGCTGACATCATCTGACTTCCTGTCTACATCTCAGCAAGTCATCTACCCTGCTTGTTTTTTGCTAGTGGAGAGAGGAAGGCCCACTCACAACACAGTTAGCCCACCCAAATTTTCTCTAACCAAGCAGCTGCACTGGGGCTTGCTTTGACAAGCAGAGAAACAAAACAAGTACTACAGAGGTGGAGGATCAGAGGAAAAGATTGTTAGCATTGAGAGTGTGGCCACCAACTGATTTCACACTGATCCTTAATGCAAGTACTCTTTCTTTTAAATTATTTAGCCATTCAGTTAGACCATTTTTGGGTCTAACTGCAAAAAATACTAAAGACAAAAGGTTAGCATCTTATATATTCTGTAGAATTTTTTTGGCTTCTCCTAGCTATATATATATATATAAAGAAAATGGTGAGCACCTCTCCTAGACAGCCCTGTTTACTTTAGCCCAGGGCTGGGGATTTTCTGCAGTTATTCCACCACTCTCAGGGCTGCTTTGCACTGTACCCCACCACTGCCCCAGTAGCATTCATGTGCATGGCACAGCAGCTGTGGCAGGAAGCTGAGCACACAATCACTTCTTTCTGTTTGCTGTTGTTGTCGTGATTTATTAGGTACAAAGGCAGGAGACTGGCCCCGCACAAGTCGGAAATAGAGTGTTTCACCCCAAAAGGGAGTATGGGAATGGTGGGAGAGCTACAATGACCAGGTAAGCAACCAGCAAGTGGCCTTAGTGCAGTGTACTATGTCTGTGAACAAGAGGAGCAGCCCTGGGACAATGCCAGGCCAGATCCTCTGTCTGTAATTCCTGTGCATCCCATGCAGTATGTTTGGAGAAGAAAAGAGAAAAAAAGCCAAACACGTGGCCACTGCTGATCTCTGTGTTCCCTGACCACCAAAAAACCCCCACCCTGCACCATGTTCATCCAAGTGATCCAAACCACGTGTCCTGTGTGATGTTGTCGTAGTATGGTGCTTTGGGAGGAGCACTCGCCAGCCACTGGAGCAGCTAAAGAGCCTTCAGACTTGGAGTAATCAGCTCCAGAACTTTTCTGGAATGGTGGTCTTGCTACATATTAGGGGTTACATCAAGTGTGATCAAAGCAGCAGAGGAAAACTGATGGATAGAACATTTTCAACATGAAAATGTTGGTTCCTCTCAAGCGAAAATATCTTGTGTGACAGTGCTACGTTTTACAGTCATTTTAAAGAAAGGCTTCCAGTTCATTTCAAAGAGAGCTCAGAACATCTTTTTATCTTCTTTTTTTAATTTGTTTGTAATTTTCTTCATTTAATTTTATTTAAGTATGATTTTCTACTCTGTTTTGGCCATTATACAGTGTCTGACATTATATGCCAATGTCACCATTTTACTGAATAGCCAAGCCTGCATGATTTTTTTGTCAGTGTTAATGGGATGCTCTGTTTCAATATGGCCATTTTGATATTTTGGTATTGAAATATTCCAAACCATTCAATTCTGTGAGATAGCAGCTATCCATCTCATTTTGAGCCCAGTCAAATTTCCAAATGTTAAACACTCCCATAGGATCTAAAACCTATTTCTCCAGACATCTTGATTAATAAATGACTAAGCCACATGTGGCACCGATGTTATAAATCTTCATGAAACAGCACTCTTAATAAGCATGCAGCATTGTGCTGCATTTACTACTTCAGAAGCATTGTGTTCACCATTTATTAAGATATCTGCTCTTTCTTATCGACCTCTGTAAGCCATTTGTAAATGTATCATCAGAGCACAGTGGGACCAAATTCGCCTTTGCTTTTCCCAACTGTTACATCACAGGTGGTTTTACCACCGCAGGAGGGTGTTCAGTGTAACACTTGCACAGTGCTGCGTCCCCTTTAGGTACAGCAACGTTTGCTCATGTACATAAGACTATCAACTGTGATGCCATGAAGCACACATCCAGGGGACTCCCTGCTGTGTAAATAACATCGGGAGCATTCGTCACTGGGGTGCCGTGCATATGTATGCACACCCTTGTCATTCTCTGTCAGCTGGGGTTCTGTTTCTTGTCTGTGTGCTGTCTGGGTTTATTTTTTTCCCTACATTGCATTGCCTTCAGTGATACTTATTCTTCATCTCAAAGCTTTCTGGAGTCACCATCTAAAAGAATTGTGAAGAGCAGGAAATACGTGTAAATGTCAAGCAAGCGTATCAGCTGTATGTTGTTGTCAGTATTCAGCTCTGTTTTGACTGGCCATATAAAACACTTGAAAAAACTTCTTCTTTATATTTTATATCTTCACAGTGAAGAATCTGTTTGCATTCCGACTGTAATCGATCTGAGTCAAGTAGAGAGAGAAAAAGGTTCCTGTTAAAGAGGATGCCCTAACAGTCAAAAAGACTGGAAACTGTGTCAGTCTAATAGTTCCACAGCAAGACTGTCAGCTGCAAGACCTGCTCAAACAGTTAAGAATACCTGCTGCTTAACAGGGTTGCAATTGCATTCGATGGCTGTGTTTGTCATCTCCAGCCACAGTGTCCTGGCCAGTAGTCCTTGTCAAATTTTGTAAGCCAAGCAGTGTTGCCGCTGAATAGCCTGGGAAGTTCCCGGGTAGAATGTATGTGTTGCAGAAAGGAAAGCAGATGCACTCTCCTGCCTCAGTATCAAACCAGTGCTAGAATTCACCGGGATGAAGTGCAGATGGAAAGACAGATGCAGGGATCTGACCTTTTTAGGAATAATGACAAATCTCTCATCATCCACAGGATGAAGAGTCCCGTGATACTGATTAAATCCCACTTACTTCCTTTCAGTCTAAAAATCACTGTGCAGTTTCATATTGGGCAGTATTGATCAGCTCACATTCTCAAGTCCCCTGAGCAGCATCATTTTTCTGTTTCACCCTAGTGTGGGTAGTTTTCACATCAGGGCTTGACTATCTCGGTGTGTTAGTCTTACAAATGGCTTAGGATTTTTCAAGAGAAGAGTGACATAAACCCAGTCCTAGGAGGGGTACTAGTGATGGTTTGTAAGGCTATTCCTGATCAAGAGAACTGACTACATTCTGCCCCTCCCCGTGAGCATCATTCATCTATATGTGACAAAAATGACAAGAGGGATGTCAGAGGAGGGATGTTTCTGAGCTTTTACATGAGAGTAGACATCATTTTTTTTCCTTTTTCCTTTTTTCCCCCCAATTTCATTTCTTGCAGCGTATCTGCATTTATGATTTGATTAAATGCAACAAATAAGAAACTACTTAAATCCACATGAGTAATTCCTCTCCTACGTCCCAAGTGCATAAATGACTCCCTAATTATTTATCAGGAATGTCAGACACCTGAAATTCCTTCAGTTGAGTGCACTTTGCAATCAACCTTCAGTCTGGAGATGCAGCTGGGAGAGTTAAACATTTTATTTTATTCATTCATTTTTTCTTGTGTACTGCTCGTGCTCCTGCTTTCAGGGTCAGGTAAGAGGGTAGTTCCTTATTTTCCCCAGTTTCATACCTTGAACAAATTACAGCCAAAAAAAGAAAAACCCTATTGACTATGCAGTGTTGAGAGCATCTTGAGGCTTTGTGTATGAGGAACTGCAGGACCTGCAGTTCAGAGGTGTCATTGTCCTCTCTGTCCCGTGCATAGGATGCTCCGTGTAGCAGTGCTGTGCTCAGAGATGCTCGAGGTGGCATTTCCAGACAAGAAGCAAAAACCAGCACTAGCTGCCTCAATTAACAATTGCAATGAGGTCACAGTAATGAAGAAGTTACAATCTGGCATCAAAATCGTTTTGCATTTTGGCTCATGATAATAAGCATCCTAGAAATGTTTCATTCAGATGCCAGACGCTTCATTTCCTGTTGTGAGCAGGCATGCTGCTGAAACAGCTGCCAGATTTAGCGTGGCTGGTGGCTGGGCTGGGAGGTCACAGGCAAAGTTTCTGCCCGTCAGCCTCTCTCACTTGGTAATTTCTTTCATCTTTATAGGTCAAAGTCATTTATATTATGTCAGCTGTGATTTTCATGACCAAAGGAGGTGTTAACAGACTACACTTCATGGAGTAATATAAATAAACACGCTTGCTGTTGATAACAGAAAACAACTCTGTTTGCAAAGCCATTGCAAAATAAGTTGTTTACTTCTGGAGCTCAGGACAGGACAAAATGAATTTTTGCCCTGTGTCATTCCTCTTTTGTGTTTCATTGTTATTATCCCCCAAAGAGCAAGCAACATGGGAACAATTTAAGCAGAATTATTTGAGTGATATGTATCACTAGGAGGTTATTTGCATGTGGCAAGACTGCTTTCACCCAGAGAAACAAATACATGGACATGCAGAGGTTTTCTTAAAAGATCTGTAAATGAGCCAAACAGTGACAACACAACCATTACACTGGTAGAACTGACCTAGTTTAGAGACTTAGCATTCTGCATCCAGTTTTAGCCAATCATCCACAGTGTCCTCCACTTCCAGAAAAAACTATGACTTTTTCACCCAGGTGGACTGGAGTTCACCACTTAATTTCAGTGATTTTAGCACGTTGCAAGGCACTTGCATTCTCACAAGGATGAAGAACTCAAGTCACTGCAAGCAGAATCTACATTGATCTGAGCCTGACACTAGTGACAAGACTAGAGCAACAGAATAGATGTGCCATGCTTGGACGCATCACAGGCACACACACAGAGATCACCCCTTATGGAGTCACTTTTTAATTAGAATAGAATAGAATAGAATAGAATAGAATAGAATAGAATAGAATAGAAAAGAAACAAGACAAGACAACACAATACAATACAATACAATTAACCAGGTTAGAAAAGACCTTCAAGATCATCAAGTCCAACCTATCATCCAACACTATCTAATCAACTAAACCATGGCACCAAGTGCCCCATCCAGTCTCTTCCTGAACAGTTACCAAACAGTCCTTTTCTGGCAGAATGATTATATAATTGCATCTTTTATAAGGTTTCAGCAAAGGTTTCTAAAAAGACTGCAGCTTATTACTATTTACTCTGAATAAGCAGAAAGTTGTAGGCACTTAGTTAAGCACAGAAGTTTATCCTGCTTACCATTGCTAGCTGCTTCTATGGATAAGACAAAAGGACATCTTTCTTAAAGAGAGGAGAAGACTATCCTTAAGAAACAGGCTGGGTATACACAGTGTTGGAGCAATAACCTAACTGCATAAGCTTCTTAAAAAAACAAGATGTTGCTTCAAGTTTGAAGGCAACACTCCACTTTGGCCTTTGAAACATCTAAGCACAACTTTGCTGATATTTTGAGCTCAATAAATCTTGGAACAGTGTTCTGAAACATGAACCTTATGGACTTATAAATGCAAGAATTTAAAATCACTCATTCTATCATGTGAAGACAGATTTCAGGCAGATCATGAAGGTCTCTATCAAGTTATTGTCCAGCATCTGGGTCAACTGTATTATTTCTCATCCAGCATCACATACTGATGTTGGTACACGATGGAGAATGAAAATCCCCTTCAGTTTTTGTATTAATCTCTACTGATTTTTCCGATTTCACTTAAAGATACTAAAAAGATAAAAAATTGCTTATTTCAAGTTGCATATTCTTTCAGTGACTGTCTCAATATTAGTCCCTAGACACTCATCAAGGAAATAATTTTATCAACTTCAGGTAAATAATGAGACTGCTAATTGTTCTTCTGTTAGCAAGTGGACAACTGTCGAGGAAGTATTTGAATCAGACTTCAAAAGCTCTCTCATTTATACCAGTTCCATTTCTTGTACATGTTGTATCATGGTAGTCTAGCAGGCTGCAATAAAAGCCTAGCAATTGAAATCAAAGCAGCTTTTAGTAAGGAGACTGGAAAAACAATTAGTATGACTGTTCCTGAGGAAATTCCTCTTGTACATAAAGCTGAACCTAATTAACCTTTAGTGAAAGAAATGTGGAAAAAAAAAGTGCCATGCAAAGGCTTCATTTCACCAAAAAGAAAGGATTTTGCTAACATTTGGGTTGGAATTTATGTCACTGATTGGAGCTTGCTCTTCTGCAGGTAGGAGCTGGGCTCTGCTCTGCCCTTTTCAGTGCAATATGCTGGCAGAGGGGCAGAGTGGGGTAGGAATATGTGTCAGCCAAACTTAGCAGTTGAATTTCTTTGGGAACTCAACGTGCAATTCTTCTGTTCTTGTCTGAGCAAGCCAAAATTGGTTTGCAAGGAAATTCTAGAACTTCACTCAGGTGAAGTTTCCACTCACAAAGGGTCATGGAAAGGCTGGACATAATAAATGTAAATGATTTCATTAGTGGACATCACAGCCTATGCCTCTGATCTATCTTTCTTTCCTACTGCTAAATTGTATGCATTGCAGCGATGTCCTCTTAACTTGACAGAGCAGCAACAGGCTGTTGGAGCAGGATAGTAAAGTACATGACTGCAATTTAGACATCATCTAGATTCATACCAGTATAAGAAAACAAGTGCTGTTCCTTTCACAGAAGTGAAAAATGATTGCACACCTCAGCCCAGTGCTGACTTTGTAGCATGTGTGTGCAGCATGAGGAAGTGGATGGTACATTCCTGAGACAAACATTGCAATTACTGGTGGGCAGACTGCTAGAATTTTTGCCAGAATTGCTGCTTGCTTCCTAATATTTTTTTTTACATCAAGGAATTTCCAGTGCCTGTTTGTCAAGTCTTTCAGGCCTCTGCAAAAAATTTGCATCAAACAGCTACTGGGTCTCCTTTAGAGGCACAGATCTGCATGAAAGCCACACAGACAGTTTGATTACTCTCAGGCCCAGTGGAAAGGCAGTAAATGAGCTCATCAACCAAGACTGATACAAACCCAAACTGAGATTGATGGGAGCTGGTGACAGTTGCTCCACAGCTGGAAGACATTCATGCCAGCTCCTGTTCAGCTCAGAATGACATTCACAGGGAAGCAGAGTCAAAGTGACCTGTGCTAGAGGCTAGATTTTCCTTCTTGCTCTGATCAAGGTATAGCAAAAGGAGGGATTATCTAAACAGCAAGTAACCAGCTGCCATCTGGCTTACCTGTTGTTCTAGGCATAGGTACATAGCAGGTAGCTTCCAAGATCCAGATAACATCCTGGTGATCACTGTTGCAAGAAGTGAGCTCTCATATGCTCATACAGATCATCTCCCAGTCTAGCTTCTCTTAAACCCCCCCCACTGGCTTATGTTGTGCTTGTCTATTGGATTCTGTCATGCTGCTTTTGAAGGGGAATGCTGTTGGCATATGTTGTGTCACATGAGCCACCATAATTCCATGTAATGTAATCATAGATGTGAACCCATGAGAAGGTTTTATTTACTCTCAGCACAACTCTGTTTTTTAGATGACTGAAGAGCTATTAAACTGGTAGCATGTGGCAAGTCTCCACATGAAGGCTGGTATGAAGTCATCTGTGTTTAGTAAACTGTGTGTCTTGCAAAGTGTTACACTGCAGACTACTATGTGAGCACGTCTATTTTGGGCTCAAAAAGCAAACAAACAGACAACAAATTTGTGATACTCTGCCAGGGTATCCAAGGTAGCTGTCTTCCCAAAAATCTGGAAGAGCTGTAGCAAATATTTTGGAAAACAGAGTGAATTGTTGTTGCATTTCTATATGAAATCATGCTTTTTTGTATGTGGAGACTATGTTTTTTCCTGTTTATATCATCTCAGAGTCATTGTCTGTTTCAGCTAAGACACATTTCTAATCATCTTTCTTAATCCCAGGAATTCTGTGTTAATGTGTGCATAAACACCAGTTCATCAGCCTAAGGAAGGCGTAAAAGGGAAGGTTTGGTTTCACACTACCTGTTTCTAAGTGCTTCAGCTGGCTTTTCTTAGGTAGCAAGAGGAGAAAAATAAGCAGGATATGATGGAATGAGAAGAAAAAATATGCTGAGAGGACTCATTTTGCAGGAAAATGATGAAAATTGTTTACTGCTGTCTCCAAACTCAGTTCACCGTGAGGAGGTGCTTGTATAGGTTGCCTATTATGTCTTTCCTCTGGGAATATGTTTTCATTCTTTGGGCTGACTTGCAATTAAAAAAGGATAATTTCTTTAAGCTACTGGTGGCTAACTTGATGAAGAAGAGATGATCCATCAGAAGCATCTCCCCATGTATGACCAGTATAGCCTTTTCTGAGTATTGCTCCAGTACTTCCAAGTACTGGACAGAAACATTTTTTTTTCCCAGTCATAAAGGACTGTGTTTTCTCCTTCTCTCAATCTACACACTCTGCTCCATACCAGGAATCCACAGTCAGCATCTTACACTGAGCTCCTTACCACTCCCAAGCCAGCCTACATACCTGTCCCCTGCAACCTAGCCAGTCCAGATCTCTCACCTTTTCCCTTCAAGCATCTATTTCTTCCTCTCTGCTCCACGCATCCCCCTGTCCAACATCCACCTTTTCTGACACCAGTCTAGGAGAAGTCATCAAGTTGCTTCCTCTTCCAAGGAATGCCTATGTCCCAAGCAGCAGCATAGGGATCAGCAGTTGCTATGAACTATCACAGAGTAGGTCATGGCTGGATGCACAAATGACCTGTACAGTGTGTTGGCACACTGATGCACATAGGTATTAATGGCAGATGTAGACACATTGCAATCGACAGATACAGACTTATATGAAATTGCAGTCAGCTTTAGGATGAACATAGGCTCTGAGCTAACACACACTCGTGGCGTAGGTACAGTGATTACATTTGTAACGTTGATGCAAGTTATCATCTTTTCTTGCTTCCATTTACAGCTCCAATGGGAAATCAGTCTCCTGGGCCCAGAACGAGAAAAGCAGCAGAGGAGCACACCTTTGGCAGCGGCTGTCAGTCCACATCAACAAAAAAGAGAACCTCAACCAAACTGCAGTGATCAAGCCTTTCTCTAAAAGCACAGATAGTAGCCGACACAGTAGCAGCGCTACGTTTCCCGAGGCCAGTGCCAAACGCTTTATGACGTCTCAGAAGCAGAGAGCAATACCAGCTCAGTACCGACCACAGACTCCCTCACCTATCAGCACCCTGAGCCACAGAACTGCCTCCGTTAGCCGAACAGAAGACGATGCCCCTACCTTCCAGTCAGAACCTCCTCAGCGAAGTAGCTCCTCTCAAGGCTCCCTCATGGAGCAGATCAGTAGCGTGGTTACTCGCTTTACAGCCAATATCAGTGAGCTGAACAATATGATGCTTTCAACAGCCACTCCAGGGACAATTGCAACCACTCCTCTCTGCTCCTCGTACCTGATTCCACGGGAAATCCAGCTCCCTACAACAATGACCACACTTGCAGAGATCCAACCGCTTCCTGCCATTGAAGTCAATGGCGCTTCGCAGTCAGCTAGGAAACCTTCGAATGGCAGCATCAAAGAAGGCACTTCAGAGACCCCATCTGCCAAGCAAGACCTTGAGGAGTTGGTAGCTTTAACTCCTCCTTCTCCTTTTAGAGACTCCATTGATTCTGGAAGCGCATCACCCAGCTCTCCAGTTTCTGAATCTGCTCTCTGTATCCCATCCTCCCCAAAGTACGACACACTCCTCATCAGAGATTATACTCAAAGTTCTTCTTCGCTGTGAATGTAGTTCAAGACAACGTTGGATTTCAATGACTACAAGCAAGTAGTGAGGGGACAGGCAAGCCTTCAAGATCTCCAGTGTTTACGCAGATAGTGAGAGGCGTCGGGTCATCTTGTGAGAAATGGAGAGGAAGAAGAGGAATTACTCGAGAAGTGGAAACATCAGATTAATTGTGCTTGTTTTAAAGACAAAATGACTCTTGGCAGATTATCGTGGCCTTAAAAACAACATGGGCTTTTCAGAAACACTGAATCTATTTTTGAGGGCTTATAAGGAGTCTGTTAAATCAGTTACATACCAAGTGCTTTGCTTTAGTATTACAATGAACTGTGTGTACAATATCCGGGGCAGGGGGGGAACAAGATTGTAAACAACTGTACAATGGTTTGTTTGTTTACTCTGATTCCTTACCCAGAAGTGAACCTTGATCTTTTATCAAGAATGGAAGACCAAACATTGAATGTACATTTTCTAACAGACTCATATCTGGGACCACCTGTCAAGCTTTCTTTTTTTTTGTTGTTGTTTTGGGGTTTTTTTCTATGAAGATCTCGAAAAGCAGTAATATGTGTTCAGTGACTACCTAACCTCTTGCTGAAGCATATTGTGTCCGTGATACCGTCACACATGGTTAACACTAAGCTGAGACTTTGCAGTGAGTGACTGCAACATGGAGGGCTTTACAAGTGACTTCTCGACCTACACATTTGTTTATGAAATTCTCTTCTACCAGTATCAAAAATTCAATTTGTTAACATTGGATTCATCTTCACAGCAACAAAACCCGAGGAAGATTTCCTGACTATTTCACCATGTTGCCAACTAATAATGAAGTAGCAAAAAATATTTTCTGGAGTACTGTTTTGTAATTCCCTTATCAGGGCAAGTTGTTGAGGTAAATATTCTCTTTCTAGCAGCACTACCAAGCTATATTATAGCTACACTCCCCAGTGAAATTAACACATTTTTATGGACATTCTTATGCTAACATTACCTGTTAAATACTCATCTGGACTCCTATAGTCTTTGCTTGTAAGGAACAGGTAAACACTCTAAGGATTTTTGCCATACTTTGAATTGCAGAATTCTAGGAGAGCAATCTGTATTATAACGAATTCTGTCAGTGGAATGGTTGTCATAATTGTAATTCATATATAAGGGGAAGAAACCCCTTTGTCAAAATCTGCTTAGAGGTGATTTAGCTACTCTTTAATAAGCAACAATTTTAACTTTATTTAGTTGCTGATGACTTGCAGCTATGAACTGTGAAAAAAAAAAAGAAACAAAACTAACAAAAACAACAACAACAACAACAGCAAACCAACTTTCAAAGCAATACAGAGTAAAGGTTAAAACAAAGAAGAACTAATGAGATATGAACCAACAGAGTCTTTGTTTCTTAGCAACTCACAGAAGAAGAAAGGGAATTCCTCATTCTTTTGTTTTCTATATCAGAGTAGTCCAGTTCAGTGCACTTCATACCCTCACAGCACTTTTTTAATACAGGCAGGGAAGAGTTTTAAAGTTTGAATAGAAATTCAATAATTTTTGATAGGTATAGTTACATAGAACTTGTAAGTCGGGCCCTAAACGCACACTGTATTGGCTCTCTCCTTCATGACATAGCTGTCCTCAGGTGCCAAACTTGTACGGATTTGTTTTGGTTTGTTTGGTTTTATTTAAGGATAGCACGAAGCGACGAGTGATGCACTTCAATTCGACGCTGAGTTGATGTAGCCTTATATAGAACAGCCTCATGGAAGGGAGCCTTGAAATAAGGCTGCTACCTTTAATTTTCAAAACCTTTACATCTTATTTCTTTGAAGATAGGAAGTTATTTTGCAAGCAAAATTCATATCCTGTTTTTTCTCCCCCCAAGTCCAAACTGCTGAATGGTTGACCAAGCGAAGAAAGAAAAGGTGAAAGCACATTCGCGTAGTTTAGTAAAGCCCATCCTCTATTCCTTTGGGAGCAGAGTTTCACCATCACGTGCTGCACACCAACTTCCTGCTCAACAACAAGCAAACTTCAGAACAAAAAAATAAACAAAAAGATGACTGAATCCGGGCTAGCACTTCACAGAGATAGTCTAGTGACTCTGTACATCCTGCACAAAGCAGCAGCATCTGACAGCACTCTGTGGGCATGTTTATTTCACCAGGTACAGTCGTTTACTAGCTATGCCTATTTGTAGTTCTTGCCTCCTAGCACGACTGATTAGTGCAGGCTCCATTCTGTGCAGCTGTACAGTTTCCAGACCAGAGCTTGGTTTTGCCCTCCTAGTTCACAGTACTAGCATGTCTCATCATTCCCTTGCTGCCCATCTTTAGGAGAAAGCATCTTCTTTCAGAGGTTACAACCCATATTTAAAGGAAGGGCATGTCCAATCAGTCTGTAAGAAAAGCATTTTCATTTAGGGAGTCTAGACCACTTAAATGTTGTTTGTGGAAGACTTATGTAATAATATATGTTCCCCATCAGTGTGATTTTGTTCTGATATATACAGAGTGTACTGAGATAGTTAATGTGATTTTCAAAGGGAGTCTATTACTATCTGTTCTCTTATACTTCAAGCTGTTGACCGACGTCCTTACTAGCATATGCTCCACCTTGATCTTTCCCTAGCCTTTTAGGCTCCCATTTCTATAGTCTTTTCTTATGTTGGTGGACACTCAATATTAAGGTATCCCTGCTAAAGTCTGTGGACTTTGCTTGCACTGTGAAACAATCAACAGTGGAAATAAGGATTATACAAACAAACATAGAAATCTTTTCTTAAAAATAATCTTAGTAAAAAGGAGTGAGAAATAGAAGCTGTCACACCCCAACTCAGCATAAATATACCTCTTCTGCTCCCAAATTGTGATTCTGCACAATCCTGGCCATAGCTATTGCCCAGAGCTTTCATATGTATTACCAAGGGGATATATGTATGTGTGTGTCCATGTATGCACACATACACACACAAACCCCTCAATCAAACACCTGAATACATGTTTTAAGAGGATTAAAATCTTGATGCTACACAAATATTAAACACTTTTACTCATTCTTACTTTGGGAGGA
The DNA here is from genome assembly GCA_015227895.2 of Colaptes auratus. Classification (NCBI taxonomy): domain Eukaryota; kingdom Metazoa; phylum Chordata; class Aves; order Piciformes; family Picidae; genus Colaptes; species Colaptes auratus. The sequence continues at coordinate 27,820,190 of CM037631.1, forward strand.
CTCATGCATCATTTGTACATCCATTAGCTGGAAAATTTAACTGTGTAATGAAAGAAGGATGGAGCCTGTTGTGATTGTACCTCCCCGTTGTCAGTCTATCTTTAATGGAAGATAGGTCAGCTCTAGTGCCATTTAAAGAAGGTAGAATCCATTGTATTCATACAGGCAGGAATGTACCAGTGTCAGTTTGTATGATGTGTTTGGATTTCAACAAAGGGAGGAAAGTTTTTTTGCAGGGAAGAAGATGACAATGATGTAATTACTGTAGCAGTAATTCAGACGAGCCCAGTGGGAGATTTGCAAGACTGGAAAGCACTTTGATAGGAGCCCGTGGGTTTGGCACATGAAAAAAAGAAAACTATGAATGATAGACATTATGATTCTGTTATGCTGTTTGTATGCTAGCTTCTGTTTAAGACAGTAAGATATAACAGCAGTGTTTTTCAGACATAAAAGCAAAGGTTGCAATCATGAACGCTTTCCAATTTAAATAAAGAATGTGCAAGTACCAACTGAATGGCTTGGATTTGCCTTCCAATTTAGTGCTGCTGCCAGAAAGGGAACGAAAGGAGTAGAAACTATTGTCATTCTTGACTACAAGGACCTTGGAAAATCACTTGTTTCTTTTGTGCTTTGAGGCCAACCCTGAAGAGAGAAGGCATAACCACCTCTGGAGCCTGTGTTTCTGAAATAAGGTGAATCACTCTGGCAGGCCAGTTGGGAAAAAGCATTAGCAATACTGAAGAACTGTATTTTTTAATTGGCTGTGAAGAATAATTGCATGACTTTGGAAATGTGCTTCCTTGTACTTTTATCTGAACATTTGGTGCCTAGACTCATACAGATACTTTAGACCACAGGTTTTCAGACCATGATCCACGATGCACTTGCTGATGTTTCATGAGAGCCTGGTTGACCACCAGGTGCTGGCTTCTTCCATTGATTTCCAGCTACAGAAGTGAATTTAAAGTGAAATGCTAGGTAAAAAAAAACAACTGTTAAAAAGTTTGAATGGTAAAACAAACAACCAACCAAAACAACCACAAGAAAAAAAAGCAACCTGTTAGCTTTCTTGAATGTTTGTTTAGTTGCTGTCTTTGCAAAAGGAAAACTTTGTGATCAAAACTAGGAAAATAAGCTCTCCAAAGGGAGCAAATGAGAAGACTCTGGATGGTAGTAGAGTTCACCTGGGGATATTTTCTTTAGAGAGACCAAGGCTAGACTGAAACCAGCATCACTGTGGGTACAAATTCTGTAGAGGAAAGAGTGCAACTTTGCTGTTCTGCTTAATATATCATTTATGAGGTAAGGACATGACAGCATACAAAAACATCCTTAGGAAAATCAAAACACTATGTTCACATTAAGAACACGACCCTGGCTTTTTCGTTGTGACAGACCAGTGATAGAGATGACCTAAAAAAGGACTTTGGTGCCTGAAGTTAGGATTTCAGAAGAATTTGATACCTACATTTAAAACCAATATTTAAAATCACTATTTCATTGCCACTTTACTCAATCACCTAATATTATATGCCCACATACTCTGATCTTGGTTGCATGGTTTAGTTGATTAGGTGGTGTTGGATGATAGGTTGGACACGATGATCTTGAAGGTCTCTTCCAACCTGGTTTATTCTATTCTATCTTGACACATTGAATCATAGAATCACAGAATGCTTCAGGTTGAACCTTTAAAGGTCATCTAGTCCAACCCTCCTTCAGTGAGCAGGGACATCTTCAACTTCATCAGATTGCTCATAGCCCCATCCAACCCAGGCCTGGAATGGTTCTAGGCATGGGGCATCTTCCAACCTTCTGGCCAACCTGTTCCAGTGTTTCACCACACTCACTGTAAAAAAATTCTTCCTTATATCTGGTGTAAAGCCTTTAAAACCTTTACCCCTTGTCCTGTCACAATTACAGATCTTTGCCTCTGACTCATGTTAAAGCTCATGGGGAATCCAGAAAACAGTAGTTCCTAGACTAAATCCCTATATACCCTATGAGTGAGCACAGAGTGCATAGCACACAAAGCAACAGGACTATACTCCTTGCATAATGGAGTAGAAATCTTCCTCTTGTTTTTTAAGACTGTGGGTCTAGTTATGCTGCTGGTTTTTAACATCCTTGAGTGTAGAACAGATAGGCAGAAGGCAAAAGATTAAAATTTAGGCACTTCCATTGACAGAGGTGATCAAAATCTTCCTCCTAGCTAGGAAGTGCTCTCATGACTCAATGTTGAGGTACCCCATGTTCATCTCACTAAGGTAACTTCAAAGGATAGAAACAAATTCAAGAGTTCCAAAGTGGGAAAGGAACAGCTGCTCTGCCCCCTGACAGGACATACATTTGATATAATTAAGACTAGGATGCAACCATTTCATATAAAATGATTTTGGGAGCAGGAACCAGGTAAGTAGCTTAATTACAAAGTGGAGATACTTTGTCTATGCTATCTATTGACTCAAAAAGCCTTTAAATCCTTTCCTGAAGAGTGTTTTAGTGTCAGAGGAAGGACGTGTCCTTCTTTACCTCTGTGTCTCTAACAATTTCATCTTCTACCTGGAGTTCTCAGGCCACTCCGTGGACAGGCAAAGTCTGAGTCTTCTTGGATAGGTGAAAAAATTAAACCTGGGGTTCCCACTTCTCTGATACTACAGAAATAAAAGAAACTCATTTGATTTTTTCCTCCATCCATCTTTTACAAGGGTCACTCATCTTGGACACAAAAATTCTAGCCATGTGGAGAAATGGGTCCCAGTTGAGAATTAGCATTTTCTATGTGTTGCATTTCCACACTGGCTCAAAGTGACTAATCTCAGGCATAGGTTGCCTTGTTGCATTGCTTTCCTGGGCACCTGACTCCCCTCACAAGCTTCACAGTAAGGTTAGACATTTAACAAAGGGTTCTGGCCTCCACACCAGAACCAAATATACAACAATAGGTATTACCTGCATAAATTTAAGCGCTGAAGTTCTCTGCTGACATTGGCCCTTAGCTCATTGAGGTCAATAGAGATTAATGTTTGTGTGAAGAAAATCTAAGGTTGATAGTGGGCAACCAAGTCTAGATCTTGGCTATTTGAGAGAGTAATGGCAGGACGTTCTGCCACATTCTCTTGAATCAAACAGCAGATGTATTTTATTAGGTTCATTCTTAAAGCACCATGCTAGTCCTGCTGAGTCGTACCTTCCCACCATTCTCCTCTATCATTGCTACTCTAGCAGATATCACAATGGGAAATGACTGAATGTGTTAGGGGATGTGAACAACATGTCCAAAAACTCCCCCAAAAAAAACAGGTCACAATTTTCTGGCAGTTTCATGAATCTCATAAAGGGAAGTCAACACACTTCATGCACAAGAAAGTCATTCAGCTTCTATCCAGTTCAGTGTGCACTGCATGTATTAAAAACTTCAGTCCAACTATCTCAATTCACCCCTTTTAGTTTTGTTTATTGTTTTATGGCTATGATTTAGTGTGATACCCTCTGTTCAAATCTCTGCAATTGCCACTTACCATTTTATACTGGGAAAAGGCAAAAAAAAAAAGACAGAGACCAGTAAAGCATAAAGGTAAGTAAAAAAAATAACCTGGGTAAGGACTACCAACGGTGTGAATGGATGGCTTCATCTTATCTGAGTAATGACAGTACAAACAAACAAGAACCATTAGTCACTCCTATCTGCCACATGGGAACAAATATACTATGTATATTACATGTACTAATAGGATTCTATGGCAGCTGCTGGTGGTATATGTAATTAGAAATCTATATAGAATATAGATGTTTTAGAGAGACGGTGCCAACTCTAAAAGATTTGTGTGGGCTACAAGTGCTTGTAATGATTTATTTATTTTCTTAATTTGCTAATAACCTATGAACCACTGGCTCCAAACATCCTGTGGGCGTTTGTTCTTTTTCTTTTTGTTGGTTTGGTTTTGTTTTTATGTTGTTGCTGCTTATACTATTAAACAAAAAAAAAAATAGAGAATGTACAATTATTCTTTTGATGTGAACTGAAAATGATTTTTTCATAAAACTGAACATTTTTATCAGCTTTCAGTTGACTTTCTACCTGTACAAATGTAATTTATTTTAGCATCGAAAAATACATTTGCTTGTTTCTCGATTGTCCACATCCTGTTATATTTGGTGTTTATGTAGAGTCAGGTACTTTTGGAACAGTATTAAAAAATTCTGTGATATGACTGAAAAATGGAGGTGTTTCTTTTTTTTCTCTGAAATACTGAGGGCTCTGTTTTCAGTGCATTTTTCTGCAATCCAGGTGTGGCTATACACAAACATAGCATAGCATAGCATAGCAGAGCATAAAATAGAATAGAATAGAATAGAATAGAATAGAATAGAATAGAATAGAATAGACTAAAAAGATTGGAAGAGACCTTTGAGATCATTAAGTCCAACCTATCACCCAACACCATCTAATCAACTAAACCATGGCACCAAGTGCCTCATCCAGGTGCTACCTAAACACCTCCAGGGATGGTGACTCCACCACCTCCCTGGGCAGCACATTCCAATGGCCAATCTCTCTTTCTGGGAAGAACTTTCTCCTCGCCTCCAGCATAAATCTCCCCTGGCACAGCTTGAGACTGTGTTCTCTTGTTCTGGTGCTGATTGCCAGAAAGAAGAGACCAACCCCCACCTGGCTACAACCTCCCTTCAGGTAGTTGAGGAAAGCAATATGGTCTACCCTGAGCCTCCTCTTCTCCAGGCTAAACAACCCCAGCTCCCTCAGCCTCTCCCCATAAAGCTTGTGCTCCAAACCCCTCACCAGCCTCATTGCCCTTTTCTGGATACTCTTTCTCTCTCCTTCTGTTGTTTTAAAGATTTCCTTAATACTAGTTATATACCCTTCTACTATTGCCTGGATCTTCCTCTTTTGAAAGAAGCACAATTTCATTGATGGCGTATATGGATTTTCAGGTAGAGAGGAAATTGTATAGCAGCCTACTCTCAAAGAACAGGAAAACAAAGTTTTTAACTGAGAATTCCTATATCAAAGTAATTTTTTAATAGCCATTTCAACAGCCCACATTACCCTTACCTTTGCAGGCTCACATCCAATCTTGAACTGCAAAAGGTACATCTGAGAAAACTGTATATATTCGTTAATAATGTGATGTCTTGTTCTCTGCCATTGTCTTCACTAGAAATCCATCACTCACCCCAAGATTGGTTAAGTTTTGTTTCCACCTGAAGGATTTTGCTGCACTTTCCCTGCTAAGCAGGAATCAAAAAAAAAATAAGGAAAGGAAAAAGCAACACACACCAAAACCCCCACACAACCCATCTCAAGAAAGAGATTTTCTGATTTTCCTCTTTCGAAATCCTCTCCATCTCATTTCATAATCTGGGCTTGCTTAGGCTGACAGGGATCTGGGATAATTACCCTGCAGAACATGAACTGTGGCACTCTGATACCAACACCGTTGTCTAAAGACATCTTCAGAGAGACTTGATTTGTTTCATTTGCTGTTGAAGAATTGAGGGCAAGAACTCTGTAACACAATGGTAGCTAAAGTGCTCATCTCCAGTTAAAAATAATGTGAATTCACATCATGCCTTTCAGCCACCTAAAATTCCACATCACAAAGTAGAGCAGAGTGGAATAGAATAGAATAGAATAGAATAGAATAGAATAGAATAGAATAGAATAGAATAGACCAGACCAGGTTGGAAGAGACCTTAGAGATCATTGCATCTAACCTATCATCCAACATCATCTAATCAACTAAACCATGGCACCAAGCACCCTATCAAGTCTCCTCCTAAACACCTCCAATGATGGTGACTCCACCATCTCCCTGGGCAGCACATTCCAATGGGCAATCACTCTCTCTGTATAGAACTTCTTCCTAACCTTGAGTCTAAAACTCCCTTGGCACAGCTTGAGACTGTGTCCTCTTGTTCTGGTGCTGGCTGCCTGGGACAAGAGACCAACCCCCACCTGGCTACACCCTCCCTTCAGGTAGCTGTAGAGAGCAAGAAGGTCTCCCCTGAGCCTCCTCTTCTCCAGGCTAAGCAACCCCAGCTCCCTCAGCTCTCCTCACAGGGCTGTGCTCCACACCCCTCCCCAACTTTGTTGCCTTTCTCTGGACATGTTCCAGCAAGTCAACAGCCTTCCTAAGTAAACTCTTTCAGTGCAGAATTCCCTGGCTGTTAAGTGAAATACACTGCTGCAGTGAAACCTGTTTGAGGAAGTTTGCATTGCCGTTTGGAGACAGGGATTTTGAGAATAATTTGCAACATCCTTCTCCATTGCAGATTAGTGCTTAAAATATTGTTATTTTGTATGAAAAACAAAACAAAACAAAACAAAACAAAACAAAACTAACAAAAACATTAACTCCATGTTCAGTCCCCACCACTCAGTTCTGTTTCTTCTCTTGTCACTCCAGCGTGATGGCCTTCATAAACTAATAAATGGATAGATCCCACCCCAGATTCCATCGCAAATTAGAATCACAGAGTCAGTAAGGTTGAAAAAGACCTCAAGGATCATGAAGTCCAACCTATCACCCAGCACCTCATGACTAACTACACCATGGCTTCAAGTGCCACATCCAATCCCTTTTTGAACACCTCCAGGGATGGGGACTCCACCACCTCCCTGGGCAGCACATTCCAACGGCTAGCAACTCTCTCTGGGAAGAATTTTCTCCTCACCTCAAGCCTAAAATTAGTGTTTACATTACAAAAGAGGGCTATGATTCCATAATATGCCTTCAGAAATATCAGGGCACTTGGTGAGAAAAATAGAAGTTCCGGTCCCTGGAGTGTTTGGAGTCTAATTTCTCAGCCTGTGCGGAGTATGATCTTTCATGTTTGGTCCATAAATTCCATCTCCTCCCAGAGAAACCTTACTGCCAGTGCTGCTATGTTCCTAGAATTTAGCTTTGTTTGAATGTCCCAATCTTACCTACCCTATTTAATTTGCCTAGGTCATAAAGCAGCCACAGGCAATAACTAAGGAACGCAGAACAAGACAAGGGTAGATAAGTGACTTCATGGCTCACCTAGGCCCTACTTGGCTGAACTAGTACACGGGCTTTCTTTCTTTGCTAATACACTTCTCTTCTTCTCCCATTCTCCTCCTCCTCCTCACAGCAGAGATGAACCTTGGGAACAAGTCTGAAACTATAAGAACTGCAGCCTGCCTTTGCATCTGTCCAGGGGCTGTTCAATACCTTGCTTTCCTGTTGCAGGAGTTTAAGACCAAACCCCAGTGGAGGGCATGAAGTATTTCTTGTGGCAAAAGAATCAGAACAGACTTCTTTCAGCTACACAGAAAATTTTGATTTAGTAATAGGTTTTTTTCATGGAAGTGCAGCTTAAATCAACTATCTGCTCTTATTTGTGTCCTTTTAAGCCAAGTCCTACAATTCAGTCATTCTCTTAGGCTAAAGCAAATTACCTAGCATTCTTGTTTACTAGGATATTGCAACAGGAATTCAAAACTTCCCTCTACATTACTTAACACTTATAAGCCCTTCTCAAAGATAAGTAAGTTAAAAGCTTCACTGGTAAGCAATTCCTGGGCTTCCTCATGCGTGTTGTGAACACATATATCTTCACAGGTATATGAAAGGAGTGAAGTTTCACATTTGTGGTTGTCTGGCATGGTGAAGAGTAGGATCAAGTGCTTGCCACAAAATATATGCAGTGTGTTACATAGCTGACACTTGCCCCTCATGAGAGCAATTCCCAGAACGTGGGTCTCCCCTGCTGAGTGTCCTCTGGATGATCTGATCTGGATGATCTGGATGAGGGCATTGAGTCCATCATCAGTAAATTTGCGGACGACACCAAGCTGGGGGCAGGAGTTGATCTGCTGGAGGGCAGAGAGGCTTTGCAGAGGGACCTCGACAGGCTGGACAGATGGGCAGAATCCAACGGCATGAGATTTAACAGTGCTCTGCCTGAGCCATTTCTGAGGCACTCCAGAGCTTCAGTTATGGATGTATTTAAGCATATGTGCAAGCAACCAGGATGTCAGTTGAATCTCAACTTCAGAATCACTTTAGACTCTGCTGGGGGAAGTGAGCGATAAATTTAGTAAGAGACAAATCCCATTGCATTCTAATCAAGTCCTGAAAGATCAAAGGGGCTAGATGCAGCTGGACTTGTCCCTTAATTGGGATGCCAATTAAGATGTGCTGCTGTAAGTCCAACACCAGACACACTAACAGCCCAGTTTTGCCATGGGTCCAATTTGCTTCGAAGGGAGAAGTCAGATGCACAAATAACAACAATTCCCAATGACTATAGATCTGACACCAGATGCACTAACAGCTCAGTTTTGCTGTAGGTCCATTGCTTTCAAGCAGTCAGGTGCATGAATAACACAGTTTATTCACACTTGCAACATACACACATTCTTTAAGGTTATCTGCAGAAATCACTGCATAGCTCTAAGAAAAAACAATTGCAATTGCAAGTGTAACTACCCTGGACAAAAATACTCACTTGGTCAGAGCCAAGGCAGCAAATCTTACCCAAAGGTATCCATTCTGGAGCGAGTGCAGAGGATAAAGCCCATCGAGGTGTCCTCAGGGCTTTGGTGTCAAATTCTAGTCCACAAATTGGGTCCCAAAAGGGCTAATTTTATACTTCTGTTTTCTATTGTGCAAGGCATGGGGGTGGGACTGCAGCCACATCATTAAGTGAGATTTTCAGTTGCACAAATATTCCTTGATGGACCTTTCAGACTTGATGTCTTCTGCTGGGGAAAATCAGTTTCTGCCTGTAAAAGCTGATTGTGGCATGGAGTAGTTAACTGTTTCAATATGATGATCTCAAAGGTCTTTTCCAACTTGGTTAATTCTATTCTATTCTATTCTATTCTATTCTATTCTATTCTATGCTATTCTATTCTATTCTACTCTATTCTATTCTACTCCATTCCATTCCATTCCATTCCATTCCATTCCATTCCATTCCATTCCATTCCATTCCATTCTATTTGTAATAAGGAGGAGAAAAAGAAGACCAGAACCACACTTGGATGCAATCTACATTTCTCCCTGATGTTATTGCCTCAAAGACCACTGGGTCTTCATGCAGCTGCAGTGTCTGTTCTAGACCTAAATGCTGACAGCAGTTATGGGCTTTCCTATTTTCAGTATTTGTGCTTCACACTGAACTAATTGTAGATACACCACTGATGAGTCTGGAGAAGAAAACACAAATAGAACACAGACTCCTAAGAACTCTAGTCCTTTAAGACTCAGGGGAAAGATTGGCTTTCAAGGGCAAAAAGCCACTAGAGGGTGTTCACAAACTTAGGGGCAAGTGACAAGCTTTAAAAAGAAATGCCAGTAAGGCCAAAAAATATAAAGGAGGTGTCCTGAACCTATGTGAAAAAGAATTACAGCACCATATGGAATATTGAGATAAACTGGATATGGCAAATAAGGAAAAGGACACTAAACCCCCAAATTCAAGCCCGTATCAGAAGCACTTGCTGAGATAGTACTGTAAGAGTAATCATGAGACTATGAATTTAGGAAGCTACTAAAAATGACAACACAAGGCTGGAGGCCCACCTGAAGGCAGAGAGTTAAACCTGCTAAGCAGCACACTGTCATGCAGCAGACTGTAGATCAGAAAACATTAAAGAGCAGGAGATAAATCCCATCATGATCTTAACAAGGTCCCTGGATTTCCATGCCAGTGTCATACTGAAATCCTGCCACAAGCAGAAAACTCTGTGAGATTGCAATATTTTCTTCCAGGTTAATGCATCCCATTTCCACTTCTGAGTCTATTTCTTTGCTGTTTTCTGACCAGAAAGATGCTGGACAGTTAGATAATTGTTGTAGGAAAATCTGGCATCAAGTTAGTGCAGCAAAGATGATAACAAAGACTTTCCACATGTTTCTTTGGGAAGATAAGGCTGGCAAGCATTGCCCATATATGAATACCAAATGTCACAAAGCATTCAGCCAAACAGCAGGCTTCAACAAGCTCTGTCTTAAAGCATTATAATGCAGTGCCTTGGCTTCTGCCTCTTACACCTTATCTCAGCTGCCTTCCAAATAGCCCTGGAAGGCTTGGAATGATGATTTCATTATGTTACAGACCATCAGACTTCTTGGTTTTGCTGCTGCTCCAACAGAAAGCAGCAACTGTTCAGACTGGGCAAAATCATTATGGCAGCCCAATAAGATATGAATGTCTGCAGTGAATTGAAACCCCCTAACCACAGATGCAAATTCATAGTTGAACACAGCTACAGGGAAGCCATGTCTGCTGCAAATACCCACAGCAAGAGAGAGGACCTTGCTGGGCACCCCCAACTGGAATTCAGTCCAAAAAGTGCATATTTCACAGAATCACAGAATCAACCAGGTTGGAAAAGACCTCCAAGATCATCAAGTCCAACCTGTCACCTAACACCACCTGACAATTAAACCATGGCTCCAAGTGCCATATTCAATGTTTTATTGAACTCCTCCAGTGATGGTGACTCCACCACCTCCCTGGGCAGCACATTCCAATGGCCAAGCTCTCTTTCTGGGAAGAATTGTCTCCTCACCTCAACCCTAAACTTCCCCTGGTGCAGCTTGGGACTGTGTCCTCTTGTTCTGGTGCTGGTTGCCTGGGAGAAGAGACCAACCCCCACATGGCTACAACCTTCCTTCAGGTACGTGTAGAGAGCAATGAGGTCTCCCCTGAGCCTCCTCTTCTCCAGGCTAAAAAACCCCAAATCCCTCAGCCTCTCCTCACAGGGCTGTGCTCCAGACCCCTCCCCAGCCTTGTTGCCCTTCTCTGGACACATTCAAGTGTTCAATGTCCTTCCTAAACTGAGGGGCCCAGAACTCGACACAGGACTCATGGTGTGGCCTAACCAGTGCTGAGCACAGGGGCACAATGACTTCCCTGCTCCTGCTGGTCACACTATTTCTGATCCAGGCCACGGTGCCAGTGGCCTTCTTTGCCACCTGGGCACACTGCTGCCTCATGTTCATCCTACTATCAACCAGTACCCCCAGGTCCCTTTCTCCCTGGCTGCTCTCCAGCCACTCTGCCCCCAGCCTGTAGCACTGCATGGGGTTGCTGTGGCCAGTGTGTAGAACCAGGAGCTTGGTCTTGTTGAGTGCCATCATGTTGGACTCTTCCCATCTGTCCAGCCTGTCAAGGTCCCTCAGCAGAGCCCTTCTACCCTCTAACAGGTCAACTCCTGCTCCCAACTTGGTGTTGTCTGCAAACTTACTAATGGTGGACTCTATCTCCTCATCCAGATCATCAATAAAGATATTGAACATGATTGAGCCCAACACTGATCCCTGTGGTATACCACTAGTGACTGGCCTCCAGCTGGATGTGGCATCATTCAACACCACTCTGGGCTTGGCCATCCAGTCAGTGCCTAACTCAGTGCAGAGTGAACCTGTCCAAGCCACAGGGCTTTCTTGCCCTGTATAAGGAACCTTTGCTGGTAGCTTTGTTAAAACAGGCTGAATACCAAAGGAAATGAAAGAAATCATAGAAGATTGCATAGAAAAGACCAAATCTGTTGTGATGAAATACATGAAAATATAGAAAGTTCTCTTTTGTTCTATTATTCCTCAGTTACCTGATGACAACAAACCATGAGATAGTGAGATTTTAATTCTTTCATTATGTTTTCACAACCCAAAGCAGACAACAAATTCACAACATGGTAACTGACAGGGAATGTTAAATCATCTCATACTGCATCGACAGCAGTTGTCTCCTAAACAGATTGGGAGATACAAGCAATGAGTCAACGCTGCCTGAGAGGGAACACAGTCAGCTAAATGAAGCAAAACACCACATATGCTTTACATACACACACTGTGGTGAAGGCCCCATGTGCCCAGAATTATGCCCCAAATACAGGAAAACTTGCCCCAACTTGTTTGGACGCATTCTCCCTTCCACTCTCCTTTTCAGAGTGGGTACTCAGCCCAGAGCTGAGGGGAACAAAACCCAGGGGACCAGCCTGATGGTGAAAATAACCCAACTTGCCTTCTAAGGGGTAAACAACTACATGCACCCATCACATGGGATGCTCGTGCTCCTGCCAAGTAACGGCATAATTCTAGCTTCGTGCTTTCTATAGGCTAAGGCCTATAGAAGTGCTGTAAAAAAGAACAAAACATGTGGGGAAAACATGAATAAAATGTGGCATGCAACTTCTGACTTTGTAATTTCATTAGCTGTGCTTCCACTTGTTAAAATGATAACAGAACTTTGGTTTGCACTTACATTATTAGCGTTGCAAAATCCGAGTGGGGACAAGGCAGTGATGGCCTTTTGTGCAGTGCATCAAACTGGGGTCAATCCATGCTGGACAATTTAAGGCTGACCCCAGACACAACCTGTGAGCCACCCCTCATACCTCACACTCCATGGGATTTAGCTAATTATCTCTACAGCTTGTAAAAAGACAGTCTTTTGCTGTTGTGGGAAGGATTTAATGGTCACATTAAAAGGTCTAAAACCCTCTCATCCATCCTACTCTCTCATCACAGCTTCATTCCCCCCAGGTTCTGCAGACAGATATTCAAATCCAGCACAACAAGTCTTGCAGCTGGAACCTTAGGTTTGCCATTTCTACACTTCCTATCTCAACTGCCACTTAAAGTGCTTGCAGAAAGAGCCTGTAAGGGAAAAATATCTTCACAAAGCTCTTCCTGGGTTTTATTTCCAAATAGGGTTATTTAAGCACATTTTTCTTCTGTCTAGCACAGTCCTACTTCCTAATGTCAGAAATCCCTTTGGTGGAGCAAGAATGGTGCCAGCTATCAGCTCTGTGGATTTTGCTGTCTTGTCACATCAGAGATAATCCTATTATTTCTTCCTTGAACTCACTTTGTGAGGATGAAGAAAATGAAAAGCTATAAACTAAGAGATATAAAAATGGAATAAAATCCACACCACATTATGGAGTAGAGACAGTTATAAATATCAGGAAATGTTCAGGTGATACACTTCATTCCAACTCACTCCATTCGCTTTTCTGTCTTATTGCTTGACTCAGATGATCCTTAACTTCAGAACCTCCTCTCTGTGTTTGATTCAAACCTCTGATGAGGTACTATGCAAAGGGATTTCCCCCAAATCCTCTACATAGTCTATGCAGAACAAAATATTGAATCCATTCCAGACACTAGACAACATCCTTTACTTATTTTGTTTGCTCTCACCCAAATAAACCTAAAACACTTTGGCTCTTTGTTGCTTGGAGCCAGCTAAAAATTATCACTGACTGATTCACTAAAGGAGTTGGGTTTTGCCCCTGATGCATTTCTGGAGTTGACCATTTAAAACTTGGCAGAGGAATACAGATAAAATTCTCCCAAAGAGGCTATCTCATGATCAGCAGCTATTATCTCCCCTTTTCATCTCCTTTCACCCTCTCCTTCTTAGAAGTATTTGTTATGCTAGTCCTTTTGTGCTCTGGAAACATTCTGGTTTCTTATGGGGAGGATGGGTTTGGGCCTGATTGTTGTTATACATGCATTGGAAATAGTGCCATGACCTCTCCATGAGTGAGGGAATACTGCATTCTTAATGCAAACACACACATGGATAATTGCATCTTGGCAGATGCACTGTTCATCCATAACAATATTCATTTATTTACTCTTATTAGTAAAGCTTCACATAAATGGTCCACAAATCCAATGAGAAGAAACAGAACTTTCAAAAACTTTGTACATTGGACTTCATTTGTGTCATGCTCAAAATGTTCACCTCAGAAGACATCTGCTCCTTATAGTCACTGCTAAGTATCAGATGGTTTTCAGAGAGAATTAGAAGTACTCCTGCACGGCATCATGTTCTCCCACCTGCTGGTTTGGGGATTTTTTTCCCCTAGCACCTGTGAAGCACAGCCCTATGAAGAAAGGCTAAGAGAGCTGGGGTTGCTTAGCCTGGAGAAGAGACTGAAGGCTGAGGGGATACCTCATGGTGTCTACAACTACCTGAAAGGAGTTTGGGTCTGGTCTCTTCTCCCAGGCAACCAGTACCAGAACAAGAGGACACAGTCTCAAGCTGTGCCAGGGAAGGTTTAGGCTGGAGGTGAGGAGACAGTTCTTCCCAGAAAGAGAGCTTGGCCATTGGAATGTGCTGCCCAGGGAGGTGGTGGAGTCACCATCCCTGGTGGTGTTCACTAAGGGATTGGATGTGGTGCTTGAGGCCATGGTTTAGTAGTCCTGAGGTGTTGGGTGATAGGTTGGACTTGATGATCTTTGAGGTCTTTTCCAACCCTATTTATGATTCTATGATTCTAAGTTATTATTGGCAGACAAAGACTGCTTTAAGAAAGCTAAATTAGAAAGTTAGGAAGAGAACTAGAAGTCTCATACCAGGGAAATTATATATCCACTCTCATGAATCAGGACTGTGTTTAGCACTAAGTCTCTTCACTGCTCACAGTATTAAGCTGTTGCTGGATCTGAGGAAGATTTAAACCATCCAGCCTGGGGATCAGTATGAGCTCGCCAGAGGTACCACAAGATCTACCTGAGACCTTTGCAACATTTAGACATCAGCTCACACCACAATCTTCATTGCCACAGCTTGTGTGGTATTGATAACTGACCTGGTGGTCTAGAGCTAGGGAAGATGTATCTGCATCCCACTGCATGGACAGTGGTAATGATATGAGGAACTGCAGACATATAACTCAGGAACTCATCTCTTTAAAATAAGGTGGCCTCTCTCTACCCTTGGCAGCAACAAACACTGATGGCTGAGCAGCTTTAAAATAGATTTATGAGTACTTAGGAATTTTCCTGCTTTTTCATCATGCACATGGGCTCACCTGAAGGATGTTCTCCCTCGTTAAACAAAGTAAGATGCCTGAACATCAGCAAGGAGCTCCTCTCCTGTATCAAGAAGTCGATTGTTCTCTAACCCTCTGCATTTTCACTTTTAAACACAATAATCCAAAAACTGTACACAGCATGAGTAATGCAAACATTTTCAGCTGAAGATTTTTCCATGTCACTGCTTTTCCCTGAACAGCAGAAATAAACTCACTCATGATAATGGGTTTTCTCACATCTTAGTATCTCCATCTTACATTTTGCACAGGTACTATCACTTTCACATTTAATGCCTGAAAAAAGCAATTGCATTTTGACAAAAAGCATGGGTAGGTTCGAATAGGATTGGCTATTCAAATTAATAGAGAAATTTGAAGGGCCCCTTGTAACTGCCTTTGGCTTTTTCAGAGTTTCCAGGAGTTAATATAACATCGTCAGGCAATTTATGGACCCCACAACAGTTTGGATCACTGCAAATAGAGACATGATTGCCTCAACTTTCTCTGGGTGAGTGTGTTACTCAGTTTTGCACTGACCACCTCTGCAATGAAGATCCAAAGACTTTCTCACCCAGATTTTGCTGGTCCAAGACTTTTAGAGGCGTAGGAAGCTCATGTTACTTTATATAACGTATGACTTGTATCCGATGTTGAGTAGAATAGAACAGGAGTTGTACAACAAAAAATGGATTGGAATGGAATGGAATGGAATGGAATGGAATGGAATGGAATGGAATGGAATGGAATGGAATGGAATGGAATGGAATAGAATAGGATAGAATAGAATAGAATAGAATAGAATAGAATAGAATAGAATAGAATAGAATAGAATAGAATTAACCAGGTTGGAAAAGACCATCAAGCCCAACCTATCACCCAGCACCATCTCATCAACTAAACCATGGCACCCAGCACCCCATCCAGTTTCTTCCTAAACACCTCCAGTGATGGTGACTCCACCACCTCCCTGGGCAGCACATTCCAATGCCCAGAACATCCTGTGATTCCTGAACCAAGCAGAACATTCTGGGTCACATGCACATTTTAGTGTGATGTTGGAAACCACACCATGACCTGCCAGGATATTTGGTGGTAGTAATTAGTGTTCAAATATTATATCTATTGATTATGCTAAAATGCTAACTGCACAAAATATTTTGTTTCTGCAACTATCATATGTATTGTATGAAATTGGTCTGGTTTTGATAAAGAGAGGACTGTAGTTAAGGCCTAAGCTATCCTGAAGGCTCAATTCTTGCATCTTGTTTTTGGTTCCTTGGAATCAGTGCCTTCCATCTTAGAAGTGTATCCTTATGGCAGGACATTAATATTTCTGTATAGCAGATATAGAATAGAATGGAATAGAATAGAATGGAATAGAATGGAATAGAATAGAATAGAACAGAACAGAATAGAATAGAATAGAATAGAATAGAATAGAATAGAATAGAATAGAATAGAATAGAATAGAATAGAATAGAATAGAATAGAATAGAATAGGACCAGATTGGAAGAGACCTTCAAGACATGGTTGGATTTGTCCATTAAACAGGAAAATACTTGCAGGAGATATCTATTTCTGATTTATTACTTTTTTAATACCATCAAACAGAAAGTAATTAATCATTTCAGCTACTAGGCAACTAGCAATTTTCACAGCAATCATCAAAATTATTCACAAAGAAGAGGATATTAAGTGAAGACAGATGTCAGGAGGCTGTTGCTTATTTAATGCCTTGCTTACAAATGAGGAACTATAAGGTAGCTGAAAAAGAAACTGAAAATAAAGCAATTCACAGGTGAGAGGAGGATGAAGAATGTAACAACTTGAGAATTTGAATTAAAGAAGAGGGATGAGGAACATATTCTCCTGGGTTAAACATATGTCACAGAGACTATAAATCAAACCTAATCAATACCAAGAAACACTAGTGACATGTTCTTGGGAGCCACAGAAGAGTACTAAAACAAAGTCATTTGGAAAGAGCTCCAACTTGATGCTTTAGAAGAGAGCATTTCATGAACTTTGATTTTTGGAGACTTCTATAAGTTGAAAGTTATGCAAAAACATAGAAAAGATGTTGCCATTGTTAAAGCAATTCACTCAGTTATTAGAATAGAATAGAATAGAATAGAATAGAATAGAATAGAATAGAATAGAATAGAATAGAATAGAATAGAATAGAATAGAATAGAATAGAATTAGCCAGGTTGGAAGAGACCTTTGAGATCTCCAAGTCCAACCTATCACCCAACATCATCTAATCAACTAAACCATGGCACCAAGCAGCCTATCCAGGCTCTTCCTAAACACCTGCAGTGACGGTGACTCCAGCACCTCCCTGGGCAGCACATTCCAATGGCCAATCTCTCTTTCTATGAAGAACTTCTTCCTAACATCCAGCCTAAACCTCCCCCTGGCGCAGCTTGAGACTGTCCCCTCTAACTTCAGAGCTCGTGAGGTTATCAATATCCCTCAAAAAATGTAACTTTCATAGACACTGAAACATGTCTGCCATAACATTCTCCTTCAGAAACTCATGGCAAAAGGCTTGGATAAGTGCACTCTGCACTGGATGAAAAACTGGCTAGGTGGCCAGGCCCAAAGAGTGATGGTGAATGAGTTAAATCTGCCTGGCACCCTGTCACTAGTGGTGTCCTTTGGTGTTCAGGAACAAAATATGGCAGCAGGGGAGGGTTTGGAGTGCATTGGAGGATGAAAGGTCATGCCTCCTTGCCAAGTTTGCATTTGTTCCTCTGAAATAAGGAAGTCTGCTGCAAACTGTGCAAAGGGTAATAAAATACAGGCTCTCTGCAACTCATGACTCAGTTGGTGTAAAGGGTTAACCCTGCCCGTCCACCTTCACACATTCAGACACTGCTAGACACTGCCTCCAGCACTGGAGGATACACCAAGCCACGAAGCAAGACCTTTCTTGGAAGGAATTGGAAACACCGACACCCACCACAAGGAAGGCACAAAGAACAGAGCAGGCAAGGCATCACTGGAACCCTGGGTGGTGATCCAGATCTTTAGATGCTCTCTCTGTCTCCTCCCTGTCCTTTTCTTTTAGGTGCACCATGTGCATGTGCATGTGCATGTGCATGTGTATGTGTATGTGTATGTGTGTGTATGTGTATGTGTGTGTGTGTATGTGCATGTGCATGTGCATGTGTATGTGTATGTGTATGTGTATGTGTATGTGTGTGTGTGTGTATGTGTGCATGTGTGTACGTGTATGTGTGTGTGTATGTGTGTATGTGTATGTGTGTGTGTGTGTATGTGTGTATGTGTGTACATGTATGTGTGTGTGTATGTGTGTATGTGTATGTGTGTGTGTGTGTGTGTATTTGTATGTATACCTTTAGTCAGGCAGTTAACAACTAAATCTCTTTCTCTATGGACTTGAGAAGTCTCTTTATTGTGATCCAAACGAATCACTGACTCTGACTCATTCCCTTTTCTCTCCTCCCTTTTGAATCGAGTGGGACATGAAACCAGGGAGATGATTTGGAGAATTTCCTGGTGCCTTTTTCTGTCCCCCCTCCAAGACATTTTGTTCTTGTGAAAAAAAAAAAAAAAAAAAAGATGTCAGTTGAGCTAAAACTTATTCTGCAGACCTGCACGTTGCTCCAGGCAATTGCTTATCTGTGCAACCAATGCATAAATAAACTCTACAGCAATTACTACTCCTTGAACTGAGAATGAATCAGAGGTTCTGACCTTCTCTCATAAGAATTTTGAAGTCACTGCGCTGTGCCAACAAATGTTTTCACTGCCAGAGTGATGAAAGCAAGAAGGATGTATGCTGAACAGGAATTAGATGAGTGCAGCACATTACAGAAACATGCCAAATGTCAGTTCTGGAATGTGTGATCAAGCTAATGAGCCCTTCTGAATTACTTATTTATTACCTTATCCTACCCAAGATTTGTAGTATTAGGCAGCTCAAAAAGGCTAACACAGACAAGCTACAGTGGACACAGCTGGTGATTCCAAATTTCCTGTAAGCAACACTGAATATAGGATAAGTCTGATGATAATACATATGATTGTTATAGGTTTAGGACTGCTGTCCTTGCATGTTATTGTAAATAAAAGTTTTCAAGAGAACCCAAGAGTCCAGGGGGCTGGACAATCCCTAAGTGGTTGAACAGGACATTGTGAGACAACTTTATCCCATTCCACTGGTCTGCAAATTTCTACATAATCTGAAGTACAGCCTGTCCTTTTTCTCCTTTTCCCCTTTTTCTCCTTTCCTCCTTTTTCTCCTTTCCCCCTTTTTCTCCTTCTGCCTTTGCTTGCTTGCTCCTCTCTTTGTTTGGGTTATGGTACGAACACAGGCAGGGACAGGGAGAGAGAATATTTGTTAGCCAGCAACAGCCTTCTGGGCTTTGTTCAGGGTGGAGGGGGTCTCAGCTTTGTCTGGGAGGGGTGTCCAGTGTGGTCTGGACTATTGCTGGGTTATATGTATGTTTATGTTTATTATATATTTAGTTCACTTTTGTATTGAATCTACTTTTGTCCATACTATTTTCATTTACCTTCCAACTTCTGAATAAGAGTGGTTATCTGCTCTATTTGGGGTAAATCCCAAACTCTGTGTGGTGATGAAGCATCACAATGATATCCTGGATAGTACATGATGCTTGTAAAGAGAACTATTTACTAAGGTGCTGGAGCTGAGGATTGATTTCAAGCCATGCATAAACTTTCCAGTGCGTTCTCCAGATTATCCCCTCTTGCAGTCTGCCTCCTTCTTTCCAAATGTCACAGAGATTGTTGCCTTTTCTCTTCTAACAGTTTGTTAGCAGCCCAAGCACGTATCAGGGCCAGGGATCACTAAGACATATCACATCAAAGATGTGTGCTTTAATGACGATTCCTAATCGCTGTTCAGATTGGGAGGCCTTCAAATACACTGTTAGTCTTGGATATATGCCTCTTTCTTCCCAATACATCTGTTTGTCTTGCTAAAATCTTGATCTTCTATCTTTTGGTCAATACTCCACTTTTTTGATGTGACTGAAAATCTGTTTCCAGATAGAAATAACTATCTGCAGTGTTGCCTCTGTTGTTGCGTGATTTGCTTCTCTCTCATCTGCTGTGTATCCCATGGTATTTGGATAACTGCTCTTGCTTTGTGTTTTCATTTTATGTCACAGTGCACAGGGACTCCAACTCTCCTTGGCAGCAACAGACTACCCAACATGTGAAGCAGACAACCACAGAACCAGCCTCTGTGTTTTCTAATCCAAGAGATGAGTCAACACTGTTTCTTCATTCCTATCTGTGTTGCCATCAGTCACTTCGCTATTAACAGCATATTCACGTTGCTTTGTGAGTACACAGAAGAGGACATCTTGTGCTCATGTTCCCACACAGTGTTGAATTGTCTGAATTCAGTGGCAGGCTCTGTGATTCACTGCTTCATCAGGATGGCTGGGATATGCTTGGCCTTGCATGTTTCCAGTTTCCTGGTGCCAGTTACAACCCACAGCAACATGTAATTTCTTTTCTCATGCTAAAAATACTACCAGTGAAAATCCCAGCGCTTGGGATTTTCTCTGGGTGAGCATGTTACTCCGTTTTGCATTGACCACCTCTGCAATGAAGATCCAAAGACTTTCTTACCCAGAAAGAAGGAGGAGTAGAGGAGTAGGAAGCTCATGTTACTTTATATAATGTATGACTTGTATCCAATGTTGAATAGAAGTTGTACAAGAAAAAGTGGAATAGAATAGAATAGAATAGAATAGAATAGAATAGAATAGAATAGAATAGAATAGAACAGAACTGAACTGAACTGAATTGAATTGAATTGAATTGAATTGAATTGAATTGAATTGAATTGAATTGAATTGAATTGAATTGAATTGACCAGGTTGGAAAAGACCTTTGAGATGATTGAGTCCAACCTATTACCCAACACCATTTAATCAACTAAACCATGGCACCCAGCACCCCATCCAATCTCTTCCTAAACACCTCCAGTGATGGTGACTCCAGCACCTCCCTGGGCAGCACATTCCAAGGGCCAATCTCTCTTTCTATGCTGTATGCTGTTATCCTCTGTAAAGGGAATTTCTATAATCACTCATGATAAGCAATGGCTTCTTACATATTTTATGTTTACAGCCTTTCAACCAGTGAAGGTAACCTGACCAATGTTATCACGTTGAAAGCTAAACTCAAGTTCATTGCAACCTTTTTGCAACCTTCAAGCTTTCCTCCACATTAAAGAAAATATGCATGTGAGAGAGCTCAGGATCAGTTTGTGGAGTTTTGCCATTTGATTCACCTCCAAATTTTCT
Source organism: Colaptes auratus (assembly GCA_015227895.2). Lineage (NCBI taxonomy): Eukaryota > Metazoa > Chordata > Aves > Piciformes > Picidae > Colaptes > Colaptes auratus. The sequence continues at coordinate 27,841,338 of CM037631.1, forward strand.
CCTTGAAGCACATGTTCTATTACCATTTTGATCATGTTCAGCATGACTTGTCTGCATTTCACTCACATCCAAGATTACACTGAACATTTACTGAGTAAGGAGCTTTGTTAAGTACTTGATGGTACTCCTCTATATTTCAGCTCCAATGAACTCCAAAGACAGAGGTTTATTGCTTGTACTATATATTTTTCACTCACAGCTTTGGAGTGATTGTGTTGTACATTCCTTCAACTTGGCCACATTTTCTCCAGTCTAAAATCACTTTCTGTCATTTGTGTGGATTGATATTACAGCTAGCTGCACTGTCTATCAGGAAACAAATCACGCTTTAATGTAGAGACATGCAGCATCCTTCTTCGTCAGTGCAGTGAGAACCTTGTCATCTGCCAGTCTTGCTGGGAATACTCACCTGATGCTTGTTAGTTCAGAAAGTTCCTTCCTTCCTTCCTTCCTTCCTTCCTTCCTTCCTTCCTTCCTTCCTTCCTTCCTTCCTTCCTTCCTTCCTTCCTTCCTTCCTTCCTTCCTTCCTTCCTCCTTCCTTCCTCCCTCCCTCCCTCCCTCCCTCTCTTCTTCCTTCCCTCCTCTCCAAACCTCTCCTCTTCTCTCTGAACCTCTCTTCTCTTTTTTCCCTTCCCTTCCCTTCCCTTCCCTTCCCTTCCCTTCCCTTCCCTTCCCTTCCCTTCCCTTCCCTTCCCAAACCAAACCAAACCAACCAAACCAAACCAAACCAAACCAACCAAACCAAACCAAACCAAACCAAACCAAACCTCTCCTCTCCTTTCCTATTGTCCCCCTGTACTCAGCATTGATGAAGTCACGCCTTGAGTACTGTGTTCAGGTTTGGGCCCCTCACTACAAGACAGACTGGGGTCATTCAGTCTGGAGAAAAGGATGCTCAGGGGGGACCTCATTGCTGTTTACAACCACCTGAAAGGAGGTTGTAGCAAGGTGGGTGTTGGTCTCTTCTCCCTAGTAACAAGTGATAGGATGAAGGGAGGTTTAGATTGGATATTAGAAGAAACTTCTTCACTGAAAGGGTTATAAAACACTGGAATAGGCTCCCAGGAAGGTTGTTGAATCACCATCCCTGGAGGTGTTTAAATGATGCATTGATGTGATGTTAAGGGACATGTTTTAGCTCCAGATTTGTAGAGCTGGAGAATGGATGGACTCGATGATCTCAAAGGCCTTTTCCAACCAAAACAATTCTGTATTCTCTAACTCTGCAATTATCTCCTGCTGCTTCTTTTTGATGTCCAAAGGTATTTCTCTCTAAAACTTCATTGAGTATTGGGTTGCAAAAAACCTGCAAGTCAACTTTTTTGGCTCTTCTGGCATGTTATACATTATTCATGACACCAGGATCTCATTCACTCCTCAATATTTTTCTCCAATGAAACTGCACAATCTCTTACTTCATTTCCCCCCCTAGATGAGACAAGTTCAGTTCTTGCCTTGTTTTGTTGTTGTTTTCCCTTCATGCTGCAAATCCAGCATCTTCAGAAAGTTGAGTCAGTTTATGCCATTTTCTTCACCCATTTCCAGTTGTTCCCTTTTGCTTTTAGATCACATATTTTCTTGAGTTTATTTTCAGTGTCAGGTTCTGGATGCATAAATGCACACATCAATACTAACACGTGGACTCCAAGCATGTGAACTAAAACGGAATCTATGTGCGCAGAGAGTTGGTTTCAGCCAATGCTCCGGTCACACTCATGCAGAGTAACTGCCTGGTGTCCCCTCTAATGTGTTTTTATTTCTCTGCCTCAAATGCTCCTTTATAAATTCCATGAAAATCACAGCACTTTGCCTCTTCTAACCTGAGGCCTTTGCACAGCAACAGCTCCTGTCTATATCAAAACTTCTGATGAAACAGTAACCAAATCTCCATTATTGCAGGAAAGTCTTTCGTCTGAGAACGAAGCAGGATTAGGACCTAAGTCTTCAGCAGCAGTCTCATTTAGCTTAGTAAGGACCTGAATCTGAAAGTGCCATAAGGTATTGCCATCTGCCCAGTTATCTCATCCTAGGAATCTACTGAGGTATCAGATTCAGGTTAAAAATGTCTCAGAATCAGGTGGATTCTTCCTTTCTACCAAGCTGTGTTATTTACGGCTGTTAGAGCAAAGATGGTGTGTTTTCATTGTTTACTGAGTCAACTATATAGCTCACTCTTTTGAAATGAATGCATCTTTAGGCATAAGACATATGTAACAATGCATAACTTATTGCAGCATGGCAGGAAAAAAATACAAGGACATTGAGTTGTGGATGGACAGTAACAGCACACTCTGCTTTGGCACAGCTATCTGACATCCTCCTTGCTAGGGACTGGCTGGAGAGCAAGACAGCTAAAAGCTTAAGTAGAGACAAGTCAAGGAAAAATTATGTTTTAAAAATCTATCTAATAAATGCAATTGCACTCTCTTCCCCCCCCCCTCATTAAGAATATAGATTGACATATGTTATGGGATGTCTTAACCACAGAGTACATTCTTCCAGGGACTAGACAGCCCAGAAGGTGGACACAGGAAAAATGTAATCTTTGTTACTTCATTTCCACCAACCTGCATCTCCCTTCCCTTTATAAAGTGGCTGCATAGTCAGTTTCTTCCCCTTTTCCCTCTCTCCTGCTCCCAGTGCAGACTGCCATCTCTTTAACTCAATGGCCACTCATTCTTCTAAAGAGAGATTGCCCATTGGAATGTGCTGCCCAGGGAGGTGCTGGAGTCACCATCACTCGAAGAGTTTAAAAAGAGACCGGGTGAGGCGCTTGGTGCCATGGTTTAGCTGATTAGATGGTGTTGGGTGATAGGTTGGACTCGATGATCTCAAAGGTCTTTTCCAACCTGGTGAATTCTGTATTCTGTAAATGGTCCCTTCTGCTTCAGGACTCCACAAGCAGGATTTTCTCTTTGATCTGTGGCAGTCTTCCATGAATTGTCAAAATGGGAACCTGTTGTGCTGCCCATGCCTTCCAAGGTGGTAACTGTGAACCTGTGTCACCTTCCAGAGGGAGAGGAGGAAATGGCACAAACTATTCAAACACTTCATCAAGTGGGAATTGTTAGCGTGACTATGACTGCTTTTAATAATCATATTTGGCCTGTTCATAGACCAGATGGCTCTTGGAGAAAGGCTGTAGAGACAGGGAATTGAATAGGCAACCCCTCCTCTTGCACCTATGGTACCAGATCTGGTTGCTTTTACAGAAAAAAAAAATCAGAAAGAAAATTTACAGCTCTGGAAGGTGGCAATAGATCTTGCTAATGCTTTCCTTTCAAGAGCCATTGCTTCAGAAAGGGAAGACCAGTTTGCCTTTATCTGGCAATAAAAGCAATATACTTCCCAAGCATCGCCTCGGGGATATAAACACAGTCCTGCCATTTGCCACCAAATGATTGCAGCTGATGCAGCACTATGGCCTAATTTTGTTACTGTTTACCCATTATATTGATGATTTATTGATGATGCCAGAGTCACAACGAGAAATAGAAGCAGTTGTTGAATCACTGAAAATGCATTTACAGGAGTGAAACTGAGCAATTAATCCCCCTTCAAAAGACAGGGTCCTAGTACTACTGTACAAATGTGGGTTATACTGTACAAATGTGGGTTATACTTTGACATGGACAGATTAGGAAAATACCAGATAAGGTACAGCAAATAGTCCAGCGATTTCCTGTGCCAACTACAGTGAAAACAACCAAACAACCAAACAAAACACCAGATTTTTAGAGTATTGGAGAACTTTTATCCCATATCTGGCAGTACTAATGCATCCTCTGCAGAAATTAACTGAGCAGTTGGCTGTTTGGCAGTGTACCAAGCAACAACAAGAAGCCTTTGATGCCTGCATGAACACTTGGATTGAGTGTGTGCAATTATACACTCCTAGGCAAGGATATCCTTTTGAATTACAAGCCATAGTTCTAGATGATATGGTCTCATGAGGATTGTGGCAGATGACTAGGTCAAAAAATCAGAAAGAATATACAGGATTTGGGGTCAAGCCACACAAGGTTCCACTGTACATTATAACCTAATGGGTTTGGGCACTACAAGAAATCCAAAGAATCACAGGCAAAGACAGTGTGACTGTGCACATCCCCACACCTACTGATTGGCACAGTTTAACAAATTTGACCCCAATTAGAAAAACACAAAATAGTTATTCCACTAAGAACTGAGGTTGCAATTCCCCTGCTTGTCCACAAGATGGCGCCTCGACAAGACGCTTGGCAGCTGCTGGACAGTGATGAGGACTAGATATCAGGGCATGCAATCAAAGGAACCTTTCAAGAGACCCAAATCAATTTAGGATCATGACTTATGAGTCCGGGCGTGCCAGGGAGGCTGCCTGTAAGGCAACACCACCGGGGATTTTAAATAGAACCGTAGCTGGTGTAAAACACTCGAACACCGAAAAGGCACAGTTTCACTTGCTGGTTGCTAGGTTCCTGCCACGCTGGCTGCCTGCCAAAGCTAAGGGACTCAGCGGGGCTGGCGGATCTGTGGCTGCTGTGGCTGGCTCCCTGAGGTGGTCCCTCCAGATGCGTGGAGGCAGCTTTGTCCCGTGGCTGTGAGGGTGCAGTCCAGACTTCTACTGATCAGGCAGGTTCCCTGGATGGGCTCAAGCAGCCCCCTCGGTGCTGTGGTCCCTTCGGAGTTGGGGGAGAGGTTTCCCTCCTGGGGCTGCTGGTGAGCATGGGGGGCAGGTGGGGTGGCGCAAAGCAGTGTGGTTTTTCCCCTGGCTCAGCTTGAAATGAGCGAACACCGATTCTTCTCGGCGGCAGCTTTCCCCTTTAGGGCTCCCATGACAGGGCGGCCTGCACGTGGTCCTTTGCAAGCAGGCACACAAAGGGCGTTGGCTCGCAGGTCTGTGGCTTGTGGCTGTAGCAGACTGTGTAGGACTTGCCGCAGGGTTCAGGCTAGTCCTTCCCCCAGCTGGGCAGTCTTACCACCGGCATTCAGTCCCTTTAAGACGCGGTGACTTCTTTTCCTACCGACGGGACCGGGATATGGCGCAGAGCTGGCGGTAGCTGCAGAGCAGCTTGTGAAGGACTCTTTGTGGGCTTCTGGGTAAATGGAGGCATGGCAGCAATTCCCGGGTTGCTGGCTTCTCTCTGGACTGTGGACATGGGCAGAGCACATACACAAAGGTGAAGCACGTGCAGTGGAGCAGAACAGTGCAAAAGAGCTTAGTAGCAAAGAGCTTAAGCAAAGAGTGACTTGATTACCATTTGGGGAATATTTATAACATGCTCGAGCCTTGAATTGGGCCAGGAGTCAGCCTTGGTAATACCTTTAGCCTATGGCCAAGCGTGTGGCTAGAATTATGCCCAAACTTGGAAGAAGCATGAGCATCTCACTAGCATCCCACAAAGTGGGTGCATGGTTTTGTTTACCCCAGACAGGGCAGGTTGGGATGTTTACCCCAGGCTTGCTGACACCCTGGTCCTTTTGTTTCCTCAGCTCTGGGCTGAGCACCCACTCCAGCAAGGAGGGGGAAGGGGGAATGTGAGCAAAACAGGTTGGCACAAGTTGTGGCAATATTCAGGGCTTAAGTCTGGGCATAGAGTGTCCTCATGACACCCAGCTTCTCTTATTTTGCATACTTTTTAATATCAGATTCTTGAGTTCATGTATTTCAGGTCTCTTTGGTGAATCCTTGTGCCTTATCTAGAGGAGGCAGCACTGGAACGGTGTTAATGGTGTTTACAAGACCAACATAGAATTGAAGTTCAACCTGGAAAAGCAAAAGCCATAGCTCTCAAATCAGTGTGGGCAATTACCCCACATTTGGTTGTTAGAGCAATGTTAGCTGAAGGAGATGGAGCAATGGTGTGTGTATTACTGGAAGGAAATGACACTTCTGTTTTCTTCCCTTATCACAGGTGGACTTGTGGTGGTTTATAGTCTTATACTACAAGCCTATGCCCTGGATAGGTTTCTGTACTATTAATATGTAAATAATTGGATTTGGTTAGCCTTTGCTGTTACTGACTCATCTGCTTTTTGTACTGAAGGAGGATTAACAGCTGCAGATCTTTGGACAGAGTGTCCCATTGGTCTGCCAACCTTGGTAGCTGTATTACAGGATTATACAATGCCAAATGTTTTCATATTAATGTTCCTCATTGTTATTTTTTCTGAGTGGGTAACAACTGTGTGCCAATGATCATCATAAAATTGATTGACAGTGCACTATTTCCTCCTTTGACACCCTAAACGCTGCTTTGATTCTGAAGGCATGTGTCACTTCAACATAACTGATGAATCAGCCATCAGAGAAGATGGCATTCAACATCTCCAGGATTTAATGCATCAGATGAAACAATCTACTGCTGGTGCCTGCCTGGCTGAGAAGTTGAATTCCCTCACAGGACGAATGGGACACCTGATTCAAAGCATTATTGTAGAGATACATTCATTCTTTTTTCTACGTGTGTTTACTGCATGCAGTGTCCAAATGCACAACTTTAGCTTTGACAACCTGTAAGAGACTAAATCTTGTCTCTCTTGATGTGACTCGACAAAGATAAAATCACCTTTGCTCCTTGCCCAGACAATAGCTGATGTGTATTGGGCAGAGCCACTGGATAAGGACTCTCTGGAATGTGCACAGACAAGATCATGCCTACCCACCAGCTACCCCGGAAAGGGAGGACAATGGACTCACCACCTGGACACATACCTAAAACACACTGTGACTAAAAAACTATATAAAAGACCTGAGCAATGCCTGCTCTGAAGAAGAAAACAGAGAAGAAAATATAAGGAGAGAAAAGGACAGAGAAAGGAGAAAAGACATCACCATGTAGCCTGGAAGAAACAGACCAGGAGGAACCCTCTCTCTGTGTCCCAGATTCCACCTGCTGCATCTCATGGAGCTGAAGAGGCTGCTCAGAGGACTTGGACTTTGGGATCTCTCCCTCCCCTCCAGCAGAGGACAGCACAGCCAACAAGGATGACATCTCCTCCACACCAAAGCAGCAGCACCTTTCCTCCACAGACCCAAACCATCCCAGGAGTGGGGAGTGGTAATATAATTCCTTTCCTCTTCTCTCTCCCTCTTCTCCCTCTCTCTCTCTATTTTTTACTTCTCTGTCTCCCTCCTTCTGTTCCATCCACTTCTGTTAATAAATAGCCTCAGGGCTGTTGATATTTTAGCCTCATGTGTGCCTCTAATTTCATAACATGGGAATGTTCCAAAGAACTGAGTCTCTTTCCCTCTCCAGACCGAGACACAGCCCCAGACAAAGTGCTGCTCTCTTGAGCAAGAGGGTGGAATGTGAAAAAAGAATGGAACATCGATGAAGAGGGCCATAAACATGCTCAAATGATTGCAGCTTGGGTGTTGAAAAACTCATATATCATACTAATTGTTGTTCAATTTTGTGTGCTTGACAGGGAGAACATCTGTGAAGATCTAGTCCAAACACCCTTCTAAAGCAGATCACCTAGATTAAATCACACAGGAACACATACAAGTGGGTTTTCAATGCCTCAAAGAGACAGAGAATCCACAACCTCTCTGGACATCCTGTTCCAGTTCCCTGTCACCCTCAAAATGAAGATGTTCTTCTTTATGTTTAGTTGGCATTTTCTGTGTTCTAGTTTGTGCTTGTTGCCCCTTGTCCTATCACTGGGCACCAGTGAAAAGGGTCCAATCCCATCCTTTTGACACCTGCCCTTTAGATACTGATAAATATTCAGAAGATCCCCTCTCAGTTTCTTCTTCTCCAGGCTAAACAGGTCCAGGTATCTCAGGCTTTCCTCATAAAACATGATCCAGTCCTCTAATCATCTTTGTAGCCTTGCATTGGACTCTCTTCAGTGGATCAATATCTCTCTTGAACTGGGGAGCCCAGAACTGGGCCCAGTATTTCAGATGAGGCCTCCCCAGAGCAGAGTACAGAGGGAGAACTTCCCTCAACCTGCTCATCACACTCTTCTTATTGCACCCCAGGATGCCGTTGGCCTTCTTGGCCACAAAGGCAGATGGCTGGCTCCTGGTCAGACTGTTGTCCACCAGGACTCTCAGGTCCTTTCCCCATAGCTGCTTTCCACTAGGTCAGCCCCCAGCCTCTCCCGATACACAGGGCTGTTCTTCCCCAGATGCAATACTTCACACTTGCCCTTGTGGAATTTCATTAGGTTTCTCCCCACCTAATTTCCTTGCTTGTCCAGGTCATGCTGAATGGCAGCACAGCCTTCTGACCTGTCAGACACTTCTCCCAGACTTGTATTGTCAGTCCTCAATATATCCAGGAGAAAGCAGCTGGTTCAAAAGCTTTTTTGCTCTCTAGCAAGACCTGTGCTCCACGGTGCTTGTGACCCCACTTGTGTGCCTCTGCCCAGGTGCTGCTGCAGAGATCCCCCACATTTCACCCACAGTTTTGAGGTTGTTCCTGCATCCTGCCTGTGTCAGCTCACACAGCTACCACAGACTAAAGGCTCATCTTTAGACACCTAAAGATTATTTTTACTGTCAGTTTTCAGTGGGAGGTAATGTGACCTTTCTCAAAATCAAATTTCTTTCTGACAGTAGCATCTATGGGCATGGAACCGAGAATGTATAAATCTGACTGCAGTTCCAAGTCCATTTAATTGTCAATTAAAAAGCCTCCATTTCTGGCAGAGGAAAAAGTAAATAATTTGTGGCTGGACTGATTGTCTCAGTGGATGATGAGAGAGCAGTGGATGTTGTTTACTTTAAGTCTGTCAAGGCTTTCCACCCTGTATCCCATAACATCCTCATAGACAAACTAATGAGGTAAGGACTACATAAGTGAAGAGTGCAGTGGATTGAAAATCGACTCACAACTCAAAAGGTTGCAAAAACCAGCACAAAAACCAGCTGGAGACCAGTCACTAACGGTGCACCACAAAGGGGTGGTCCACAGGTAGGTCAGCACTGCCTAACTCCTTCATACATTTGGATGATGGGACAGGTTGCACCTTCAGCAAGACTGCAGGCAAGGTAAAACGGGGAGGAGTGGTTGATACACCAGAGGGTCATGCTGTCATTCAGAGAGGAGTACTGGGCCAACAGGAACTTCATGAAGTCCAAGAAAGGGAAAACAGGAACAAGTTCTTTACCACAAGAGTAGTGGAACACTGGAACAGCTTGCCCAGGGAGGTAGTTGAGGCCCCATCCCTGGAGCTATTCAAAGGGAGGCTCAATAGGGCTCTGGGCAACCTGGTGTGGTTGAGAGTGCCCCTGCTTACTGCAGAGGGGGTTGGACTTGATAACCTTTGGAGGTCCCTTCCAACCCAGGCCATTCTATGGTTCAAAGATTCTATGATTCTATGAGATGTCAATTCCTGCTCTTGATAAGAACCAACCCTATACACCAGGGGAAGCTGAACCTGAGAAGGACCAGGGAGTTCTCATGGACACAATATAAGACAATATAAGACAGCAATGTACCTTTGCAGCAAAGGTCAGTTGCCTCCTGTTCTGACACCTGCAGGTCGAGGAAGGTGAGCTGTTCCCTCTGTATAACACTGGTCAGACATATCTGCAGTGCTGTGTCCAGTGCTGGGTTTCCCAGTACAAGAGACATGGATATACTAGAGTGAGTCCAGGTAAGAGCTGTGAAGGTGTCTGAGGGCTTGGAAAATCTGACAGATGAGAAAATGACAGAGCTATAAGCCTGAAGAAGAGAAACCTGAGGGGGAATCCTGCCAACATGTAGAAGTACCTGGTGAGGAGAGGGGAAGATGAAGCCAAACTCTTCTCGGTAACACCTAGGGACAGGACAAGATGTGATGGACACAAATCGAAATGTTAGGACACAATTGTTTCATGGCAGGTGTGGTCAAACACTGACACAGGCTGCCCACAGCAGTTGTAGAGCATCCATCCTTGAACATATTCAAAACTCAGCTAGGCAAGGCCCTGGGAAAAAGCTTTAGCTGAGCCTACTTTGAGCAGGGCTTTGGACTAGGCGTTTGCAGAGATGTCTTTCCATCTCAACTCTGCTGTGGTCTTAGGTGTGTAGAGTAAAAAAAAACACACAAATGTCTCTTTTTTCCTCACTTGTACCATAGGCTTTGAGGTGAAACATCCTTGAAAGACAGACATTAGCCTTTCTGAAAGGAAGTAATTTGGCTAATGACTATCATTTGTACACTCTCTATTTCCTTAGTCTGCCTTAAAGTCTTCGGTACAGAAAGATGCTTTTTATACACCCAGTGATTCATCCCGTCTTGGTCATAAAAAATCAATGAAGAAAAGTCCTTTTGAGAGTCTTCATCAGGAACTGTACATGCTTCCCTACCCATGTCTCCATTCTCTGTGTATCTTAGATGTCTGTTATGCTAACATAATTGCTCTCATACCTTGTTCACCTTGTAACCATGTATGCTCTTGTGAGCTGTAGAGGATTTTCTGGCTCCAGTGCACTGTAGAATTCACCCTTCTAGAAGTCAACAAGGCTGGATCTCTCACAGAGACCAATTATTTTAACACAAATGATTCTCACTCTGAATTTAGTTTGATAGCAAACCACTATTTTCTATATCATTCTACTGTCCAGGCAGCTTACTAAGAGTTCTCCAGAATCTAATTTATGTTCATTAGATCTTAGCAGTATGTCTAAACTGCTCTCTAATTTTTTATTGCCTGCATGACCAGAAATTGTACTTTAGCCTTTCCAACTATTTTTACTCAGAGCTTGCAGCAACTGCAGCCAGATGTAGTTAAAGAGAATGGCTGTGCTGTGTCATTGCTTGCTCCAGAGTCTGAGCCCTAGGCTCTTCTTTGATGAAGGAAGAAGTGAGTTTTCTTCACAGATAAATTATGTGGCAGAAAACCATAAAATGTCTTTAAGTTCACTAAGAATTTTGCTGAATTGGATTCAGCAGAATTTCACCCCACACTGCCCAGACTGCTTTTATTCTTTGAAATCATCTAACAGAGTGGCTCCAAATATCTGGAGCCTTTCAGTTTTAACGACGTCTCCCTTAGTGACAGACTTAGAAAGAGCTCATCAAGCATAACGACAACGTTCTGAGTTAAAATAGGGTGCTAATGCCTCTTCTGAGCTCCTAATGTCTATTTTGCAGCTGATAAATTCCCTGGGCTAAATTACACCCTTGGACTGGAAATGGCTATTGCAAAAAAAAAACAAGGGGAGTTTGACATGGTCATCAAGGAATGGTAAGTAGCCTCCAGGGAAAGCAATATAAACATATTGCTGCTTCTACTAGTCTATTCCACTAATTAAGAAATCAAAATGTGATAGGAAAATATTGATAGCATTTGCTGAGTGATTATTGCAAGTCTGTTTTCTAAAGCTAACATACACAGCAGAGAACTCAATATTTTACCATGAACTTTAGAAGTCTAAGTGTTGCTATCAATTCTGTGCAGTATCAGAAGTGTGGCAAGCATTTGGCTAAAGGTCACCTCTACATATGAAACATTTTGTGTCTGACTTAGCTGAAAACCAGCTAATACACTGATCTCGTTGGCACGTTGCATTCTCCCCATCTGTTATGCCAATGTGGTTTTCATCTTATTTTGTAAACAGTTCAGGATGTTACCAAAGTGGTTGTGATCCTAGCAGTCCTGAACTGGACTCTCATTTTAGGTATCCATGGTATAAGAGAGTCGTTCCAAAGTCTCCATTCTTTCAGCTTGAACAGAACTGTATAAGTAGTGCTACTAGAAAACCAGAAACTGAGACACATGGAAATTAAAGTTCATAATGAGCATGAACTTTCACTAATGTGCAGGTGGTCTGTTTGGTCTCACATTTGGGTTGATGAGAATTCTAAGTAAGCATTAAGTATAAGACCACTCACATTTCAGTGCTTGAAGAGATGCACTTAGCTACCTACCTAATAGAAAATTCTAATAGCAAATTTTGGGCCAGACATGCATGAAACAGGCTTTGCATCTTACAGCTTCTGCAGTCTCCTTGCTGTGTAACATGAGGCATTCCATTTAAGAATGCTTGCAAAAAAAGGTAAGGTTCATTTCCTTGAGCTGTCATAGACCAAATACATTTGTCATAAATTGTCATTGTCCTTCATATTTAGTTATACACACTTCCTAATTTCTTGACAAGATATCTACCCCTCCAGAAGACCTGCAATGACTTTATTCCAATTCTGTGTTTTCCTTTCAAACTGTATTTATAAGTGACTTTTTTGTACCTGATGCTGGAAGCATGTTACCTTGTACAACCAACAGAACAAGAGGACACAGTCCCAAGCTGTGCCAGGGGAGGTTTAGGCTGGATGTTAGGAAGAAGTTCTTCACAGAAAGAGATTGGCCATTGGAGGTGGTGGAGTCACCATCACTGCAAGTGTTTAAGAAGAGACTGGCTGGGGTGCTTGGTGCCATGGTTTAGTTGATTAGATGGTGTTGGGTGATAGGTTGGACTTGATGATCTCAAAGGTCTTTTCCGACCTGGTTAATTCTGTTCTATTCTATTCTGTTCTATTCTATTCTATTCTATTCTATTCTATTCTATTCTATTCTATTCTATTCTATTCTATTCTATTCTATTCTTCCACCAGAACATGTCAGTAGGCACATGGTCTGTGGACTTGACACATAAGAGAGTATCTTGCCTTTTTAAATTCAATGGAATGGAAGTGATTGTTGTTGATGTTTGTTTTGCTTAAAGGTGTATTAGCTGTAAACTTCAACAAAAGTACCAAAGACAGCTGGAGAATTTTGAACACCTGTGTCACAGGCTGGTGCTATAACAATTGACATGAATTAGAAGTGTCTTTACAAGGCTTTATCTCAACTCTCTGAAATCAGTTTTACAGGGCAGTAAATCTGGTCCCCGTGCTGGTAACACAATGCACTGAAATTGAGAAGTGTTTTATATGTCAAAAAGCTTGACCCAGTAGCGAATTAGAGTCTCGGAGCTCAGTCATAGTGGATGACCTCCTCAAGACTGAGAATTAATTTTCTCAAACCAGAAACCATCCACAGGGTACAGGGAGAATCTGGCAGGTACTACCTCAGGATGTAGAGTACAATGAATTCCATCTCTTACCATGAAGTTAGTTTTAGGAAGGAGTGGTGATAAACAGAAGCACTCCTGTACGTAATAGCCTCTTCAGCTAAAGGTGTGCTGTCTTGTTTCTGTGCTTTTGAAACAGCCATATTTAAGACCTTTGGTGAAATGAACCTATGGTGAATCACTAGTTGGCATATAAACCTATTCATGCAATTTGGTTTAGCAAGAGGTCTTTCTTTAACCCTTTAACTATAGGATAAGATGCTGTCTTGGAAAACAACAGGCTTGGATAGAAGGACTATGTCCTTATAAGGTTTATCTGTGTTCTTTCATGTTTTCCTCTGCACTTTGCCTTAGCTCTCTCAAGTCATAGTCAGAACTGAACATTCCAGAAATAGAGGAAAACAAATGAACACTGCATATTGAAATAGATGGTTGAACTCATCTAAAAAAAGGCATTTGATCTCAGACTGAGATCCTTTCATTCTTTGAAACACCTTGCTTTCCTTCAAGTTGCTCTTTTACTGCCATGAGAGCTCATCAGCTTTGTAGAACGGCCAATCTTCTAAATCCCAGTGATTTACAGCAGTTATTTGTTAGATCAGAATTGCCCCAAGTATGAGAAGCTGCAGACCTTCCTGACAAAACAGATTTTCTCAGAAGCACAGTCAGGCTTTGAAGAATATGTAGAATCCAAAGTTGGATTTTTAGCTGACTGAGACTGCAATAAACTATTTTTAAGAACCTCAATATGGAGTTGGTGCCTACTCATTTCCAGAAAATAAGGTGAATAATTCAGGTACCCTGGGGCTGTCATCTCCTGGTGTAATACAAAGTCCATATGCAGCAGGATCTGCCCTTTGATGGCTGTCTACAGGTCTTACATTAGCTGTGTCACCTTTTCCTTTTCTTTAGGCTCACATCAACGTTTTCTTCAGAACTGGACAAGCTGCCTTGTGGTGTTCACCATCTAGAGGAGCTGATTAACATCTCACACACAGAACTGAAAGTGTGCTCATGCAGAAAATTGAAACAGATTTTAACAAGAAGATAATACAGTGGTGTGCAAGAGGGGGCACAGGGTTTGGCCAGAGGTGTTAACCAGCCGCTTGCTGACACACAATAAGCTCCTTTTACTCTCCCTTCTCACTTTCCCCAAGTTTGTTCTTTTCCAGCCATCTTCATGCTTCCCTTTTTCTAGCCCCATATCCTCACAAACAAACAATGCTGACAGTTACTTTTTTCCCTCAGTCCCATTTTTGCTACCTTTGTACCCAGAGTGGGAATTTCTGATGCTGTTACACTGATTATCTTGGTTCTACCAAGCATTTTTTTTTCCAGCCTTTGCCCCCTCAGTTCCCCAAAGGTCTTTAATGCTCCCCCTCCACATGTCAGTGCCTGTAAAATTTGTCCATTCCTCAAGGTGTTACCCATGATTTTTGTCACCTTCTCACCCTGTAATTTGTCACATATAGCAGTTCCTCGTGGTCTGCTCATTTAGCTAAGCCAAAGGCCAGGGCCTAGTCATCACCTTGAGCACCTAGCTAGGGACATTTTTATTGATGAAGAGTCATCTTTGAGTATTAATTTTCCTGCTATTAATCACATTTCTTTGGACAAAGACTATTCTAGAGGTGGACTTCTGCATGCAGTACTATTACATATCCTTGACATGTATGTCTTTAATGACTATAGTAAGAGTGATAGTCCTTTCACTTAAATACTCATCAATCAGTCATCTAAGTGGTCTAAATACATGTGACTTCTGCAAACTCCTCACAGGCAGCGAGGGAAAATGGGCAACTCTGATTTGATTTGATCCCATTGACTAGTCCTCTGAAAGCAGTTTACACTAATATATACCTTTCCTAGAGGTGATCTCAGATGCAATTAATTCAAGCCCAAGTGCATTCAACATTGATTAGTCATCTTAATCACTGCAAATATTAATTAGAAGTAATTTTCTGTTTGCCAGTTTTTCAAGGTAAATTGTTTTCTCTCTCAAATTCTTTGGTTTGCAACACTAATTTGGTACAAAGCTTGAGCCCACACACTAGTTGCACAGGACTTGGTTTAAAAAGAGGAACTGCATTTCAAGCTGAAAAACAATGCTCTGAAATTGATCCATCAGTTCCAGTTACAAAATGGTATCCATGCTTCCTAGGAAATGCTTCATGCAGCACTTGTGGACAGTGTACAAGGTGACTATGCATAATTTGATCTGGACACATGAAACAAAGATAGCAGATCTGCCTGTAGCCAAACTTCTATCTTGTGAAGTTACTTCTAACCAAGTGAGCTGCAGTCCTCCAGGGTGAGCAGATTGTAATCAAAGCGACTAGAGACTATAGACAGTAGGGTGATGTTCAGGAAAGACAAAAAGTCAGCCAAATAATTATAGCTGTGAGCACTTCTGGTTACCCTTCACATGACAAAAATGATGTGTTTTAAAAGCTAAGAACTTGACCATTGAATCCTTTATTGCAGTTTTTATCTTGACATTGACAAAGTGCCTCTTAACTAAGGCATCCTGGCCTGGATCAGGAATTGTGTGGTCAGCAGGAGCAGGGAAGTCATTGTGCCCTGTACTCAGCACTGGTTAGGCCACACCTTGAGGACTGTGTCCAGTTCTGGACTCCTCAATTTAAGAAGGACATTGAGACACTTAAACATGTGCAGAGAAGGGCAACAAAGCTGGGGAGGGTTTTGGAGCACAGCCCTGTGAGGAGAGGCTGAGGGAGCTGGGGTTGCTTAGCCTGGAGACGAGGAGGCTCAGGGGAGACCTTCTTGCTCTCTATAACTACCCAGGTGGGGGTTGGTCTCTTCTCCCAGATCAGAACAAGAGGACACAGTCTCAAGCTGTGACAGGCAAGGTTTAGGCTGGATGTTAGGAAGAAATTCTTCCCAGAAAGAGAGATTGGCCACTGGGATGTGCTGCCCGGGGAGGTGGCGGAGTCACCATCCCTGGAAGTGTTTAGGAAGAGCCTGGATGAGGCCCTTGGTGCCATGGTTTAGTTGATTAGATGGTGCTGGGTGATAGGTTGGACTCGATGATCTCAAAGGTCTCTTCAAACCTGGTTAATTCTATTCCATTCTATTCTGAGACTTATTTTGATGACTTTTATATTCTAAATGTATCTTTATTAATTTTATGCACTACATATATATGTACTTCAACGATTCAAAAATGTAATTATTCCCAAAATTCTATTCCGTGGAAAAAATACTTTAAAAAATAATTTAAAAATCTGTCTTTTCAGAACTCAACACACAGCCTTGCTTGGAGAACCAATTTCCTCTTTTCCAGCCACCTATGCTGAGGATCCAAACCATGAATGTTTTGTTTAGCCTTCATTCCTAGGGTAAACTCTAGACAGCTGGCTGTCTGCGTGACAAAAGAGCCTCATAAATACAAGCCAGATGAAGGCAAATATTATATAAAGACAGAATGAATTTTCAACCAAGTTTGTCACACCAAAAGTCATTGAGTTTTCTGGTTTTCAACTTTTCCATCTTTGAAGAGTTTCCAAAAGAAGTCCCAAGTCAGCCAGCCTCCTCAGTTAAGCATTTGCAAACTCTGCCTGAAACATGATTCATCTCCCAAGGATTATTAGGATGCAGTTTTCACATCCCAGCTAAGGGCCTTCTTTTCTTTGGTCCTGCAAGATCTCTCAGAATATAAATGAACACATTCAACCTGCAAATTGAACAAAAGCAGGGGAGAATTATATGGCTAAAGGCAAAACAAGTCCAATCCAGCCTGTGTGAGAAAGGACCTGCACCAGAAGCTATCACGGTCTCTCTTTCAGAACAGATAAACACGAAGTTGGGGGTGCAGGAAGGAAGATGTTCTCTGGGTGTTTTCTTGACTGCAGTGTCTGTGCATCTTTCTTTAGGACAATGAGGCAAACATGAACAACACTTATCCCTAGGCCACAGTACATGAATCCAGAACAGGAAGGTAAAGTCGTCCTTCTCCTTGCAAAACATGAGAGAGAAATTCCTACTCAGGAGTTGAGTATGAGGGGTTTGTTTGAAATGGCAAATATTCCACACTTTAAACAAAAGAATTTTGGATCCAAGCATATTATTTCCAAATCAATTAATTTGTGAGCCACAGCTCCACAGCATCACAATTAACCAGTGATTATTCCCTTATTTTACATCTGGGAATATGAAGCAATTGCCAGCAAGGTTTGGAAGGAAGATGAGAAGGATTCACAGGTTTCCTTTACCTGATAATTCAGCAATTGTAAAATGTACAGGAAGATACAATTTGTGCTGGATGAGGTTCTGATGATGCCATTCTTATCTGGAACCCTAATTCTATTCCCACCTGGTAGCCCATCCTCTGCTACAAACACTAGGTGAGACTATCTCATCAACAGCACAGACACTACCCTGGGTGAGTGAGCTACAAAGCTAGCAAGAACTGCAGACTCTTGTCATGCTAAATTGAACTTTGAATCACCTGTACCTGTAGTGTTGGGAAAAACAGGTCAATACACTTTGCAACAGGTTCTTGCTGATATATGATATGTTTTGCACTCTTAACACACCAAGAATGGTTACTCTGTAAATAACTTTTTTGCTGGCACATTCCTGAGAATGCTGAGTTTTAGTGTTTGTTGGGTTTTGTTTGGGTTTCGTTTGCTCTGAGGTTTTGGGGGTCGGGTTTTTTTTTTTGTTCAATCCTGAATATGCAAGATTTAAAATGAATCTAATGAAATTTACCAGCTTATAGGCATTGGACTCGAGATAAATAAAGCAAGTGGGGAGACTTTTAAAAGAAGGGCAGTAATTTGGCCTCTAAAGAGGGTCAAAGGTAAATTAGCTTTTAGAAATGAGACAGTCTGTTGCAAGGATCCCTGACATCAGAAGATAAGATTTTAGCTGCACTTTGTCCTCTTTAGGGGGAAGATTTAGACCTGATAAAAACATGTGGTAGAAACTGGTAAGAAAAGACACATGAGTGAACAATAACATCACTTAAAACCTGACCATGAACCCACTGATTAGGGCTGTTCTTCTTGTTTCACTGTGTCACTCCCCTGTTCCCCCTCTCTTCAAACTGCAGTTGCAGGTCACCTGAAGAGAAGACAGCTGTAAATCTTCCATTGTGAGATTAGCAGCACAGCCCCAGGCTCCAAAGTGAGGAAACTCTCTCAATTCACATTTCACCAGAAATACCGGTAAGGCTAATTTAGTATCAGCAGGTTCTGAGTGGTTTCTGTCCAACACATCACTAACATTACAGCATTACCAGGTACTACATGTCTTCCACAGTCTAAAGCATAATAGAGAAGGGGGGTGGGGGGGGAAGGAGGGAAAAAAACCCAACAAAGTCATCACAATGAACTTTCAGATTGATTCTGCAGGAGTATGGCTGCATAGAGTGCATTTTGCTGCTTGGTCCAGCAGTAGCAAGATCAATAATCATGTAATCAGACCTTCAGCAGTGAGATATTGCTTGCTAGTCATGGTCTGGCAGCACAATTGCTGCATCCCCTCTGTGTTGCCCACCTAAGCTCTTAAAAAAGCATTTGGCTCCTTATTTCCTTATCTTGAATAACTAGTACTGAGGCATTAGAAAGGGATGTCCTAGGAATCACCCTGGAACAGCCCTGATGGGTGGAAGCCTTCTGTATTTTTTAGCACCATTTGTAGAGTTCAGCGAGAAGGAAAAAACACTCTTTCACGGAGCAATTTGCAAATGCTACACCTAGCTACACCTAGATAAAGGACACAGCCCCACAGGGTAAAGAAGCCTGCATCCATCCCACCTATCTTTCAGTACCTAGGAGTACATCTGTGTTACTAAACTGAGTGCCAAAAGAGTAAGCTGAAGCAGGTTTGCACGGCTGGTTAGCTCTCTGTCCTCAGAGAGCTTTGTTCAAGACCAGTTCAAGTATCTCTCACCATGAAACACCTGCTACGTGGAAGGCCAATTGCAACAGTGTGGAAATGAGGTAGTACCTGGCAACTGATTTAACAACACAGTTTAAATTATCTACTCAAGCTAGGCACATGGTTATCCATGTTGACCACAGTCTGAATTCTGTATGACTGTCTGATGGCTTCTTCTTTGCTGGCAAAAGGTAGGAATGCATTTTACTAGCCTACATTCCTCATTTAAGCACTTACACTTGTAGTTTCCTGCAATCAGATATTCGTCATGTTGTTAGCAATAAACTAGCAAGAAAAGTTTAGGTATCTTCTTCCCCTTTTGCTAAGGGATGCTCACCAAAATTATATGCAGAAGATTCTCTAGAGTGGAAGTGAGACCATCTGCCAACAGTGTTACAGGCACCGTGTCTCATGACAAACCTAAGAAGGAAGTTCAGTCTAAATATATGAGCAGAACCAGTGCAAGGGACAGTAGAAAGCATGTAAGGGTTCTGGGAAAGTATGCAAGATATGTATTTGCTGCCTGAAGACAGGCTGCTGCATATCAGCACCCTTCAACAGGAAGTGGCTTCTGTTGGTTCTTTCTCAGAACTGTGAGTCAAGAGTTAATCATCCCCCTGAAGTCACAAGGCATTAAGCTGTTGTTTGAATGCCTCAGCTCAGATCTTTCCTGAATCCTGGCTGCTAGTTAGCTAGGCAACAGCTATTAGATCTGTTGATTGCAAATGCAGGGTTTGTAGGATACATGCATCATTTTTTTTCTCATTTGAACCAAAAAATCAAAAGACATCTGGCAAAGGAGCAGTAGCCTATTGGTTATGGTTACTCTCTGACTGCAATTACCTTGCTCCTTTTCCCAGTTCGTTACTAGACCCTTATTTTGCAAAGCTACTTTAATAAACCTCTGGGTTTTATTTCCTGCTTAAAGCTTACCTCTTGTTTCTTTCCCAGTCCCTATTATTACACCACAGTCATCATCAGCATGCATGAAGGCAGTTGTCAGGTTCCAAGAAATATTTTATTGGCAGCTAGGCTCGTGGATATGCATGAAACATTGCTGAATGAATACATTTCATTATCCTTTCTTTTAGCACAATCAAAAACCAGCCAGATGCTTCTTGAAAAACACATAGGCAACAGCCTGGGAAAAATCTATTAACAGAATTGAACTGAGTTGGCCGGTGGAGACACCGGGAATGTATGCAGCTTGGCCCTTTGACTGTCACCATAAATGTTAGGCATTTTCCCTGGGAGGTGTAGGTAATGGGCTGGACAGCAGCTGGATGATTATACTTTTGATAAATTAATGCAAATCTTTGAAGACTTTGGCTCTCAAGTAATACAAGGAAATCATATTTCCCTATCATCCTTGCCTATTTGGGACCACCTACCAGAACATCTCTGCCTGATAATTGCTTTTGTTTCTACCCTGATTAATCAAAATGTTAAAGTACTGCCCAGCTTCCCAGATGGTGAACTTGCATGCTTCTGTGTTAGAACAGATGGAATAGAATAGAATGGAATAGAATAGAATGGAATAGAATAGAATGGAATAGAATAGAATTGAATTGAATTGGATTGGATTGAATTGGATTGAATTGAATTGACCAGGTTGGAAAAGACCTTTGAGATCACCGAGTCCAAACTATCACCCAACACCATCTAATCAACTAAACCATGGCAGCAAGTGCCTCATCCAGTCTCCTCTTAAACACCTCCAGGGATGGTGACTCCACCACTTCCCTGGGCAGCACATTCCAATGGCCAATCTCTCTTTCTGGGAAGAATTTCTTCCTAACATCCAGCCTAAACCTCCCCTGGCACAGCTTGAGACTGTGTCCTCTTGTTCTGGTGCTGGGTGCCTGGGAGAAGAGACCAACCCCCACCTGGCTACAACCTCCCTTCAGGTAGTTGTAGAGAGCAAGAAGGTCTCCCCTGAGCCTCCTCTTCTCCAGGCTAAGCAACCCCAGCTCCCTCAGCCTCTCCTCCTACGAGTCATAAAAAGTCACATGTGGTGTCTGTGACTGTCCTGGTTTAAGGCTGGACAGTTCCTCTATTGCCCCTGAAAGGGACAAAAGAATGATATCACACAAATGGATTGGAGAGTGATGGAAAGTTTTAATGGAAAAGCAATTGGTGTTTCACAGAAATCTACAAAGCATAGTGGCAAAGAATCCCAAAGCATACAGAGTCACTGACAGCACACCCAAAGGCCCCCAGCATTTTTGGAGGTGCTGGAAGGTGTCCAGAGAAGGGCCACAAGGATGATTAGAGGGCTGGAGCTGCTCTGCTATGAGAACAGAGTTGGGGTTGTTCAGTCTGGAGAAGAGAAGTCTCTGAGGAGACCAAATTGTGGCCTTCCAGGATCTGGAGGGGGCTACAGGAAAGCTGGGGAGGGCCTTTAGAGTGTCAGGGAGTGACAGGACTGGGGGGAATGCAACAAAACTAAATAGATAGATTCAGATTGGATGTTAAGAAGTTTTTCACCATGAGAGTGGTGAGACACTGGAACAGTTTGCCCAGGGAGGTGGTGGAAGCCTCATCCCTGGAGGTTTTTGCAGCCAGGCTGGATGTGGCTGTGAGCAACCTGCTGTAGTGTGAGGTGTCCCTGCCCATGGGAGGGTGGTGGGAACTGGATGATCCTTGAGGTCCCTTCCAACCCTAACAATTCAATGATTCTGTACTGGTGAAAGGAAAAATCATAGAAGCACCTACACCAAGGGATTTTTATTTAGCAGCCATTATTTTTCCCTATAAAATAAAGCACAAAACCAAAACAAAACACTACTAAAACAGACACCCACTGTTAATCTGCATTGCAGTGAAAGGGGAATCACTGGAAGAAGAAATAATGATTCAGAGAAGAGGTTAATTACATGCTTTCATCTAGTACTAGGAAGAGTTCAGATGCTCTAACATGAATAGCCCAGATTCTTCTTCTGTGTGTGCTTCATTTCTAAGTTTATATTCTACCAAAACTCCTGCCAGAATTCAGTCTGAGCAGAAAACCTTTCAGCAAGATTGCCTGAAATACACTCAGGCATCCCTAGAATTAATACTCCCTCAGAATTATTTAGTTTTTCTTCTGTGTACAGTAAGAAAAAAGAAAAGGGTTTCAGGATTTAGTCCTTGTAGTGAGATCCTTCACTCTGTGGTAGTGACTCCAAGCCCCTGTGCTTCCACCCACACACAATGCAGATGTTAACTTCCTCTTAACCTAACAGACTTTGTCTAGCCTAGCTGCTGGGTAACAACCGCTGCTGGTTGCAAACCAGGAACACAAAAGAAATGTGTGGCACAGGCTGAATTGTTGCCTAGTCCCTTTCAGGAGCAGCTCTCTCCAGAGTCAGAGGATGGTATTTTAAACCCCATGCACTCTGCCTAAGACTTCTGAACAGAGTTTGGCAGCACACTCTGCTTTGGTGGTGGTTTTGGTTTGGTTTTTTCTTTTACAAAAGAAGTCAGCAGCAGGACAGCCCAGGTCAGGCAAGAGTATCTCTTTAGCTAGAGCCAGCTGTGTGCTCCCCAAAGGCTGACCGGCGATTCCCTGGCAAACACAGAAATTCAGCTATCATGCATCATTCAGCATCAGTGTAGCACTTTAATGCTAGATGAGGTTTTAGCAGAGCTATCTTAGAATCATAGAATCAATAAGACTGGGAAAGACCTCAGAGATCATCAAGTCCAACCTATCACCCAACACTACATGACTACTAAACCATGGCTTCAAGTGCCACAACCAGTCCCCTCCAATGATGGTGACTCCACCACCTCCCCAGGCAGCACATTCCAATGGGCAATCACTCTCTCTGTGTAGAACTTCTTCCTAACCTCCAGCCTAAAACTCCCCTGGTGCAGCTTGAGACTGTGTCCTCTTGTTCTGGTGCTGGTTGCCTGGGAGAAGAGACCAACCCCCACCTGGCTACAACCTCCCTTCAGGTAGGTTTCCTACCTTTCCTACTGGCTAATAAACCTTTTGTAGGCATCCCCTTCTTGAGAAAGAGTTTTATTAAACATGAAATCCATGGGAACATGCTCAGGTTGAGATCTATCTGGAATCATTAAGCTAATCCCCAAGGCTGATGAGCTGTAAATTTCAATATGCAATTGGATTGTCTGAGCTCCATGGTTTGTGTTCATGAATTTGGATCTACAGCCACTCTCCCAGATGCTCACAGGAGTCTACTGCTTGGGTAACCTACCTCCATCACTCCAGCCTCAGCATGAGCTCTTATATCAGGCTGTGATGAAGCAAGGCTGTACTGCATATGTATTGGAGACATGTTGGATGTGTTCTGTCCTGCCAGCTCAGTGGAGACAGCAACATCAACACCAGTGAGATCTGTCAAAGCCCCAAATTACACTATTTTCCCTTTCTTCTTCCACCTGTCATTTGTCTCAGATGTTACTTTAAATAATGATGAATCCAGGTACATCAGTTTGCCTGCAGCCTGCAGATTATGTCAAGATGTTAATAATCAATCTTCTAACTTCTTCGAGAGTTATGTCTTAAAAATGAAACAAAACAAGCCCAGCTGGTCTTTCTTGTTCTGCTGTTATGGAATTTCCTGGTTTTCTTCAGACCTTGACTCCATAGATCTTCCCTGAGAGATGCAGCAAGCTCTCCACATCAGCAACTTTGGTAGGACATGTGACCCAACAACCACCCTAAATACACCGATGTGGCCTCTATCAGGAATAGTGTGGCCAGCAGGAGCAGGGAAGTCATTGTGCCCCTGTACTCAGCACTGCTTAGGCCACACCTTGAGTCCTGTGTCCAGTTATGGGCCCTTCAATTTAAGAAGGACATTGAGACACTTGAACGTGTCCAGAGAAGGGCAATGAGGCTGGGGAGGGGTCTGGAGCACAGCCCTGTGAGGAGAGGCTGAGGGAGCTGGGATGGCTTAGCCTGGAGAGGAGGAGGCTCAGGAGAGACCTTCTTGCTCTCTACCACTACCTTAAAGGAGGCTGTAAACAGGTGGGAGTGTGGTCCCTTCTCCCAGGCACCCAGCACCAGAACAAGAGGACACAGTCTCAAGCTGTACCAGGGGAGGTTTAGGCTGGATGTTAGGAAGAAATTCTTCACAGAAAGTGTGATTGGCCATTGGAATGTGCTGCCCAGGGAGGTGGTGGAGTCACCATCACTGGAGGTGTTTAGAAAGAGACTGGATGGGGTGCTTGTGCCATGGTTTAGTTGATGAGATGGTGTTGGGTGATAGGTTGGACTAAATGATCTCAAAGGTCTCTTCCAACCTGGTTAATTCTATTCTATTCTATTCTATTCTATTCTATTCTATTCTATTCTATTCTATTCTATTCTATTCTATCTCAGCTGTAAACTAAGAGCCAGCAAGATTATAGATGACCAATAAACAAGGAATTGATTTAGTGCTGGTAACACATTGTGACCAGTTTAGGCTGTGCCTTTAAGGAAGGCTGAGTTAGCTGTGGTTTCTTTGTGTGGGGGGGGGAACTTTCTCACCCTACCACACACATTTCCATGTTTTCTGGGGGGTTTTTATGCTTATTTAAAAACTCAGAACCAAAGCATCCACTGGAAAAAAAAAAACCAAACCAAACCAGAAAAACAAAACAACGAAGTGAAAAAGTGAAGTGAAAAGACTGAACTGAATGTCTTCCTGGAGAATGCAAACCAAGCACATGGCAACACTAGCTGTAAGAAAACCTTTAGTTTGCAATTACTTGTTTATATCTAGATAGGCTCTTGCTCAATCAGTTATGTCTCTAACTGGCTAGCAAATTTACAATACAATACAATAAATCCAGGTTGGAAGAGACCTTCAAGATCATCGTGTCCAACCTATCAACCAATCCCACCCACCCAAACAACTAGATCATGGCACCCAGCACCCCATCAAGTCTCCTCCTGAACACCTCCAATGATGGTGGCTCCACCACCTCCCTGGGCAGACCATTCCAATGGGCAATCACTCTCTCTGTATAGAACTTCCTCCTAACATCCAGTCTAAACCTCCCCTGGTGCAGCCTGAGACTGTGTCCTCTTGTTCTGGTACTGGCTGCCTGGGAGAAGAGACCAACCTCTGCCTGGCTACAACCTCCCTTCAGGGAGTTGTAGAGAGCAATAAGGTCACCCCTCAGTCTCCTCTTCTCCAGGCTAAGCAACCCCAGCTCCCTCAGCCTTCCCTCATAGGGCTTGTCTTCCAAACCCCTCAGCAAATTTGTTGCCCTTCTCTGGACACGCTCCAGCAAGACAACAACCTTCCTAAACTCAGGGGCCCAGAGCTGGACACAGGACTCAAGGTGTGGCCTAACCAGTGCAGTGTACAGGGGCAGAATGACCTCCCTGCTCCTGCTGGCCACACTCTTCCTGATGCAGGCCAGGATGCCATTGGCTGCCTGGGCACACTGCAGGCTCATGTTCAGCCTCCCATCAACCAGTACCCCCAGGTCCCTCTCTGCCTGGCCGCTCTCCAGCCACTCTGACCCCAGCCTGTAGCACTGCATGGGGTTGCTGTGGCCAATGTGCAGAACCTGGCACTTGGATGTGTTCAATCTCCTGCCCTTGGCCTCTGCCCATCTGTCCAGCCTGTCGAGGTCCCTCTGCAATGCCTCTTTCTTTAAGACTGTCTTAATATGAAGGCAAGTTTAATGGATTTTATCCTTTAATGGCAGTGGTTAGCACAGCCTTCCTACTAGATGAGGAACAATCACAGGATTATAAAAGCAGCTGTGGCTGCTTCAGTATTCAAATAACTCATACACATGCAACAGATTTTTGGGTAGCTCCATTAACTTCCAATTTGCACTAGGCTTTGATATCATTGCACACTCAGCAACAGATGCCCTTTGCTGCAGCGTGCAGCCTGCAGTTAATCAGTTTTTCCACAGGCAGGGAGGTAATTGGCCAGCAAAGGAGAGGATAGAATAGAATAGAATAAAATTCACCAGGTTGGAAAAGACCTTCGAGAACACCGACTCCAACCCTATCACCCAGCACCATCTAATCAACTGAACCATGGCACCAAGCACCCCAGCCAGTCTCTTCCTGAACACCTCCAGTGACGGTGACTCCACCACCTCCCTGGGCAGACCATTCCAATGGCCAGACTCTCTTTCTATGAAGAACTTCTTCCTAACATCCAGCCTAAACCTCTCCTGGTGCAGCTTGTGACTGTGTCCTCTTGTTCTGGTGCTGGCCACCTGAGAGAAGAGACCAACCTGGCTACAACCTCCCTTCAGAATATGAGAGATGTGTTCTTGGATGGTAGAGAAACAGGCAGCAAAGCAGGAGTAAGTGTGAAAAGCAGTGAACGGGCACTTCACACTGGAAAAGAGGCTAAGCTCTTGACTGCTTTTGCATGTAAACAGGGACAGAACCACTTCACACCTGCCTGGAATTTCTTTGGACAGAAGTATCACTTATTTTTCTGAAATGAAGTACACAGCCTATTCAGTCCCTTCTGCTAGGAATGGGCCTTTGGAGACTCTGGAACAGGGACTCTACTTTGCCTCTCCTGTGAATGGGGGAGGACAATCTTGCAGAATAAATATCACCTCAGAACTGCTGTTGAGCAGAAAGAGTCCAATATGGTGACAACACTTAAGGCTACATGTCCCAGAGCCCTAGTACATGGAGTATCTTTGAGGTGTGTGAAGCACTGTTTTGTGAGTACCTCCCTGAATGAGTGTTGATACTGCCTTAGGAGGTGCTAAGGTGTATTTAGCAGGTCAGGAAAGACCAGAGGTTTCATCTCTCAGTATTGTGAGAAGTGTTAGAACACAGAACACCGAAATTTGAAAGTCCCCTTTCAACAGGCATTCAGCAGCAGAAAAACAAAGTTGTTTTCAATGCTTTAAGCAGGCTTTTTCAGCAACATCACAGACTGCCTAGGGAGAATGATTCCTCACAACTTCAGTGACCAGGAAGCCAGAGGGGGATTTTGATGTACACAATACAATGCAAAACCAGAAGTTGTGTCCACATCATTTAAAGAAGTCTTGGTTTCATCAGCACTCAAGACAAAAATCCCCATGCTTCTAGAAATGGTGTCAGTGATCAGAGAGGGACCTTTCCCACCACTGTGCTTGTGTGTGCTAAAGTCAGTTGGAATTATCATACTGAAGTCATCATCATTTTGGGTAAGCATGAATCAAGTGATATTTGTTGCAAAATTGGAAGGGGTTCTCTCCAGAGTCTTTCCCTGGTGTCTGTGATGGTCATGCTTCAGAATTGCTTGAATATGTTCTGCACTTTTAATTCTTCATGCAAACTGGCCACCTATGACCAGACCCTGCTCCTGATTGCTTCATACATCTCTCTATACTCATGCAAAACAGAGGTTGCACGTGAAGAGAATGTCCCAAAGTGTGGCTCAGTGCTTCAGGACTCATCCCTCTCCTCTCATCTCAGTTCTGCTGGGGGTAGTGTAAATAAATACAGATTTAACCAGGTCGGAAAAAGATCTTTGAGATCATCAAGTCCAACCTATTACCCAACACCATCTAATCAACTAAACCATGGCACCAAGTGCCTCATCCAGTCTCTTCCTAAACACCTCCAGGGATGGTGACTCCAGCACCTCCCTGGGCAGCACATTCCAATGGCCAGTCTCTCTTTCTGGGAAGAATTTCTTCCTAACATCCAGCCTAAACCTCCCTATGAAAGCATCACTGCGTTCATCTCCAGAAGACATTGTGGGGTTTCTCCCACATGGTGCCATGCAAAGACTCTATTAAATGTGGGTCAAGACAGGAATGTTATCACTATGAAAACAACCAGGTCTGCAGGGCTAAAAGCAGGAGAAAATGTGAATTTTTAGTCTTACAGAAGCCTTTCACCTGCTTTGGCACTTGCAAACTTACAGAAGGTTATCCAATAAACCAAATGCATTAAATAATGCATTGCTCATTGTGCAACAGTACCCAGGAGTTGCAGGACTCTTGGGGCAGGTCCTGTACAAAAACAAGATAAAGAGATGACTCCTGACCCTTGTGCTCTGGCTCCCCTATGCACTACACTAGACAGTAACTACAGACAATGGATGTGGAGTACAAAGTCATAGCCAGAAACCAGCCCTCAGTTTCTTATTCAAAGTGGTGCGAAGCAATTCTACGCTTAATGCAAGAGTCCTGCAGCTCTCTAAATAGCTATGATATTGCTTGCAACAAGGATTGCTTGCAAAAGAGAACAAGCTGAGGAGAATCACAGAATCATAGAACTGCTGGGGTTGGAAGGGACCTCAAGGGATGCAGTACTGCAGGTAGGGTCTCACCAGAGTGGAGTAGAGGGGGAGAATCACCTCCCTGGCCCTGCTGGCGATGCTTCTCTTGATGCAGCCCAGGATGTGATTGGCTTTCTGGGCTGCAAGTGCTCACTGCTGGCTCATGTTGAGCTTCTCATCCACCAGCACCTCTAAGTTCTTTTCTTCAGGGCTGCTCTCCAGCCAGTCCCTGCCCAGCCTATATCAGTGCTTGGGCTTGCCCCAACTCAGATGCAGGGCCTTGCACTTGGTCTTGTTGAACTACATGAGGCTGGCTTGTGCCTGCCTCTCCAGCCTGTCCAGGTCGCTCTGGATGGATCCCTTCCCTCCAGCGTGTCTGCTGCACCACACAGCTTGGTGTTGTCAGCAAACCTGCTGAGGGTGCACTCAATGCCACTGTCCATGGCACCCACAAAGATGTTGAACAAGACTGGTCCCAGGACCAATCCCTGAGGGACTCCATTTGTCCCTGGCCTCCACTTGGACATGGGCCCATTGACAGCCACCCTTTGGGTGCGGCCATCAAGCCAGTTCTTTATCCACTGAATGGTCCATCCATGGAACCCATCCTGCACCAGCCTGGAGACCAGGATGTTGTGCAGGACAGTGTTGAAGGCTTTGCTCAGGGCCAGGTAATCAAAGTGGAAATGAGAAGGGGAAAACTGAGAACAGCATGGTGAAGAAAAAAACAGACTACAAAACACACTGCCAGAAGAGGGAGAAAAAATAGAGACAGTAGCTTTAGACTTTTCAAGGCTGTGGCATGTGACTCCAGTTACTGGCAGAAAATTGCAAGTTTTGCCTTTGTTTTTAAAAAAACAAATGCAAAACAAGGCAGAGGTGTAATTTGTCACGGCTGGTATTTCTGTTTGCTGGTGGTTGAGAGAGATCTACTGCCCAACAGATAAGTGAGGCTCTGCAGCATGTCCCCCTGCTTTCCACATAATACCACTGCCAGCTGCATAAAGTGGCTCACAGTTGATATGAGTTGGAAGAGGCTCAAATTTGGAACCCTGGAGCCTTCTCTGCTCCATCATTGTTCTCTCCTCCCCTGACTAATTAATGGTTGATTTTAACAGACAAGCTTTTCTGTGCATGTGTGTTATGTTTTGTGCTTATGACAACTTCATTCAGAGCAAACAACCTTCTCCTCCTTTCAGTTATTTCATGCCACACAAAGCAGGTGTGCCAGTTCACAAGACAACTCAGTCTTGTAATGTGGCATTTGAAAGAAGTGAAATCCCTCCTATTAACGTGATGAGGTCCAAATTCTCATCTGTGTATGTGTTGATGTTCCAAAGATTGTTGTGGCAGAATTCCAGAGTGTTGGCACATTTTAAAGCATATCAATATAGGTACCTGCTCCTTTTAAATGTCTTGGAAATAGGTACAAATGACTTTTAAGCACCATGAATTTTGTTAACAATATTTTACAAAATTATGTTGGAATAGAACAGGATGGAATGGAATGGAATGGAATGGAATGGAATGGAATGGAATGGAATGGAATGGAATGGAATGGAATGGAATAGAATTAACCAGGTTGGAAAATGTTGAGTTCCTGGAATGTGTCCAGAGAAGAGCAACAAAGCTGGGGAGGGGTTTGGAGCACAGCCCTGTGAGGAGAGGCTGAGGGAGCTGGGGTTGCTTAGCCTGGAGAAGAGGAGGCTCAGGGGAGACCTTCTTGCTCTCTATAACTCCCTGAAGGGAGGTTGTAGCCAGGTGGGGGTTGGTCTCTTCTCCCAGGCACCCAGCACCAGAACAAGAGGACACAGTCTCAAGCTGTGCCAGGGGAGGTTTAGGCTGCAAGTTAGGAAGAAGTTCTTCACAGACAGAGAGATTGGCCATTGGAATGTGCTGCCCAGGGAGGTGGTGGAGTCACCATCCCTGGAGGTGTTCAAAACGGGATTGGACATGGTGCTTGAGGCCATGGTTTAGTAGTCATGAGGCTGGACTTGATGATCTTGAAGGTTTGCAAACTGTGGAAACATTTCCTTTTCTTCTAAGGAAAATGAATGAATAGGCACTTAATGTCTTGCTGCAAGTTTCTCAAATACATTCACAGCTAAAAGTCTTACATTTAAAGATGACACAGACTCAAGACAACTAACTCAGTTGCTTTTTAGATTAGAAACAGAACCAGCAGCTTCTGACACTCAATTTATTTTATTAAAGGCAAGCCTGATTCAGTTAGGATTTTCTCTGAAGAGAAACTTTGGTCTCTTTAAGGAAAGAAAATTGAGTCACTTGGCTCATTCAGAAAACAGACAATTTAAGCCCTAGTGATACATGTCAGTGCAAAAGAAAGAGGCTTCTTCAAAGGACAGTTCAGAACAGGAGTCTAAATTAGGTTTCTTAAAGTACTCTTAATATGTTCTATACATGTGCCTACCTATTCTGCTAGAATTCTAGGATTGGAGATGTGCCTCTAGGTCACTGAGCTCAGTCTGAGCTGTGGCAAACACGTCACCCTTCATTTTGTTCTATCCTAAAGGCACTCTCAGTTTTCCTCTTCTTTAGGATAACTCAGCTGCTTCCAGGTCAGGAATCCCCTTCTGATTTCCCCTAGCCACTATGTGCCCGTTTGCTGCTCTGCCAACAGTCATCTGGCTTCAGGTTACACAGATCCTTTCCTCTAGTGTCACCTCCCCCAGTGATCGAGCCAGCAATGATGTGTCCTGCATTTCACAACTGTCTGGATGCAAGGAGTGAATGGCAGAGCTGATCATAAATTTCTTTATCTCCTTTAAATGGAGACAACCAAAGTGCACTTGCAAAATCTGTGAGTTGGATTGAAGTCTGATTGCATGTGTGTCCCAAAAGAGCTGAGGAACAGTCTCAGACAGAATGCTTTTTGATTTCACATGTAAAACAAGGTGAAAGAGTTCAAGACAAGAATTCAGGAGTTCATTCTACCACTTTCTGCTCCAGATCTGTGGAAAATTTTAAAGTTTCAGCCTAAAACTACCACAACAGGCTCCATTTTTCTGTGGGTCTGGTGTTGAAGGAGTGAAAAGCAGAGCCTGAAGCTGGTGATAAAGAGGAAGGCAATCACAGAAAGTTTGCTTGGAGAAGACATTGGGTTTTTTCCTGCCAGCCCTCAGGTTTGATCGAAAAATGGAAGGTCTGGGGCTGGCAGCATTGCAGAAAAAGTGCTACAAACTGACAAACTTTTGACACAGTTGAAAATGCATCAGCTGTATAATCCACAAGGCATCTTAGAGTAACAAGCAATGAAATGAAATTAAATGAATAAAATAAAACACAACAAAAGAAAATAAAGTAAAAATAGTGAAAAAAAGATAAAATAGAAGAAAGTAAAAGAAAGTAAAAGAAAAGAAAAAAAATAAAAGAAAGTAAAATAAAATTAAATAAAGTAAAATAAATCAAAATAAAAGAAAGTAAAATAAGGTAAAATAAAATAAGGTAAAATAAAATAAAATAAAGTAAAATAAACCAAACCAAAATAAAATAAAGTAAAATAAAATAAAATAAAACTACTCAAAATAAACCAAACCAAACCAAAAGAAATAGTCCAGTATTTGTTTTCAAAACTCAGGGTGGAAAAGCAATAATGAGTATCTGGCACCCGGCTGTGGTTCTTTGGTCCACACAGACTTTAACTGGCACTTGGCTTTTGAGGTTGCACCACAAGGCTTCATGTCTGTACTCAGCCCTGTGTGGCCCCATTTCAAAACTCTGCAGGACTTAGCTGAGCTCTGGGTAGTAATAATGTGTCTGTTAGCACTTGTAATTGCCACCATCTTTTGTTTTTTTCATTCTTCCTCAGACAGGAACACACACGATAGAGTACAGGAAGATTTCTTGTGCCTGCAGGCAGCAATACACAGCAGTAAAAAGAGAAGCCCTGGTATTTGAGTGGGACCATATTCGGCCCCTATTTAGCAGCTGATGAAGCACAAGAATAATTTATGGGTGTCTTCAGCTCACCAGCTCTGACCAGGCAGTAAGGGTCTGTGGTGCACTGGAAATACCTTTTCATCTCACACCTGGAGTACTGTGTCCAGTTCTGGGCCCCTCAGTTTAGAAAGGAGGTTGACTTGCTGGAGTGTGTCCAGAGAAGGGCAACGAAGTTGGTGAGGGGTTTGGAACACAAGCCCTATGAGGAAAGGCTGAGGGAGCTGGGGTTGCTTAGCCTGGAGGAGACTCAGGGGTGACCTTATTGCTCTCTACAACTCCCTGAAGGGAGGTTGTAGCCAGGTGGATGTTGGTCTCTTCTCCCAGGCAGTCAGTGCCAGAACAAGAGGAGAGAGTCTCAGGCTGCACCAGGGCAGGTTTAGGCTGGATGTTAGGAAGAAGTTCTATACAGAGAGAGTGATTGCCCATTGGAATGGGCTGCCCGGGAGGTGGTGGAGTCACCTTCATTGGAGGTGTTCAGGAGGAGACTTGATGGGGTGCTGGGTGCCATGGTGTAGTTGTTTAGGTGGGTTGGATTGGTTGATAGGTTGGACTCGATGATCTTGAAGGTCTCTTTCAACCTGGTGTATTGTATTGTATTGTATTGTATCTGCCAGGTAAATGTGCTCTACAGACTTGTGGTGGTTTTAGGCTATGCCTTTAAGATTTTAGTTACAGATTTTGAGCAGAAAAGTAGAAAAATACAAATAAATCACTATTGGATGTAAAAAGGAAAACAAAAGATTATTCTAAGCAAATTCATTGGGTAAATATCTGGAATAAGAGGAGCTGTACCATAACAATTCTTCTCTTCTCTTCTGATCTCTGGCTGTTTTGCTTCACTCTGGAGAGATAATGTGCTTTTGGCTGGCCTTGGCTAAGTCTAATTTCTCTGCTCCTTGCTCTTGTCCCTTTTGTAGAGGGGTGTAAGGGGGGAGGCAAGGAGGGAGAAGCCAGTAGCTTCCCCTGGTCCTTGGCCAGGGGGGTCCTTGTGCTGGTTATTAATTGTAAATATCTGTAAATATTGTAACTCCTGTATATTTTGTACCTATTCATTGCATTCCATCATAGAGTGTAGATTCTGCTTGTAAACACAGCTCCATTTGCTTCTCACTGAGTTGGTCTGGCAAAGTTAATGCTGGGGGGGAAACTTCAACCCACCACAAGACTGTAGCACCCCTTGGTGTACTGCACGTTTTTGTTCCCAAGTTCAGAGGGAGCTACCTTGGCAGGGTAAGCACCGGCAACAGCCTGCTGGCTTATTCAGGTTTCCAGAAGTCATATGGAAGCACACACAGAGGACCTGTGCTTTACAACCAAAATTTGCATCACTGAGATTGAGTTGAGTGCTCAGCTCCATGGCACAAAACTGTTTCGCCCCCCTCAAGAGTTGGGACATAAAGCCCACCTCAGAACAGCGCTGAATGCATGACGACCTTTGCAACTGGAATAGTCAGACTCTTGTGCAAACTAGGGCTTTTAGGAAACTGCTGACTTGCACCTCAGAGTAAGAAATCTCAAGTGGGAGAAGTGAGGAGGAAGTTAGACCATATTAATTAGTGCCTCTGAAAGGAATTACGTGGCACTTCCATGAAGGTCTGCAGTGAATCTGCAGTGAACTGTGACTGCTGCTGTGACTGTAGTGAAAGAGATGCTGCTGTTCCTCTCCTCCAGCTCCTGCCTGCCTCTTTCCCGTCTTTCATCAGACCCAGGGACCATCTAGACACAGGTTCAATAAGTGAGCTGGTGCAATGGAAAAATATTCCTTTTGGGGGAGAGGATGCTAGTTGTTTGGGGGCTTTTTGTCTGATCACTTTGTTCTCCTACAACTGCTTGGTGTCTGGCTTTGAAGACACAAAAGCACCTGCTGGGGCTGGCAGAAGAGGGAGAAAGGAAGAGGCAGAGCAGGACTGTTCTTTGCATTAGCAGCCTGCAACTACAAAAGCTAAAGCACAACATCAAACTGCAAACAAATACCAGGAAGGAAAATGAGTTGTCAGTTTATATATTTACCTGTTTGCAAGTTGACTGGAAAGCCTAATTATAATGGATTTTCATGGATATTTTTTAAATGATTGTTTTATTTCCACATGATGTGGCTACATTGCTACCAGGATTCCTACTCTTCATGGCCATCCAGTTTCCCATCTGACCCACATACTGTACCATCAGCTTGCAGAGAGATTAATCTAGCTTCCCTGTCTTTCCTTCCCCAGTTCCTAACAGTGGAAACAATAGGCTTTACCTGAGGGGTTGTGTAGATAATGAATTGTTTCAGTTTGCAAAACCTCTTGCCTTTGAAGATTTAAATGCTTATAGGTACCAAGCACTCAATCAGAAAAGCTGTTTGTATTCAAGATGTGATGGCTTTAATAAAAGGCATCTCCCCTCAGTGAAGGCAGCTATGAGAAAGTAATTTTAATTTTATTATCTTCATATCAATATTTTTTTAAACTTTTTTCCTTTGATTGAATCACAGGGCTAGGGGCTTGTCAAGAGGTCACCATCCACTCAGAACCAGCTTATGTCTTCCAGCTCAGCCATACGTTTCTGAAAGTGGCGACAACAAACTGGACCAAATCATCTGACTGAGGCTCCTTTGATTCCATGACCATTTAATATTATACAGAACTAAATACCTTAAAAAAGAAGATTTTGAAATCAAGTTTCTCACCATTAAAACTTCCTGAGCATCCAGCAGGTTTGAAGATACTGGGATTTTCACACTGCTTTTAATTACAACAATGTTTTCTGTTACTCTGCCCTAATGGAACATTAACTGGACATTATAATAGTGTCTTAATCAACATGGAACTAGCATTGTTATTTTAATCACAACAACCAAAGTAACAGTTTCCAGGAAACCTCTGCTCACATTCCCTAACTTTAGAATAGAATAGAATAGAATAGAATAGAATAGAATAGAATAGAATAGAATAGAATTGACCAGGTTGGAAAAGACCTTTGAGATCAAGTCCAACCTATCATCCAACACCATCTAATCAACTAAACCATGGCTCCAAGCACCCCAGCCAGTCTCTTCCTATACACCTCCAGTGATGGTGACTCCACTACCTCCCTGGGCAGCCCATTCCAATGGGCAATCACTCTCTCTGTATAGAACTTCTTCCTAACATCCAGTCTAAACCTGCCCTGGCACAGCCTGAGACTGTGTCCTCTTGTTCTGGTGCTGGCTGCCTGGGAGAAGAGACCAACCTCTGCCTGGCTACAACCTCCCTTCAGGTAGTTGTAGAGAGCAATGAGGTCTCCCCTGAGCCTCCTCTTCTCCAGGCTAAGCAACCCCAGCTCCCTCAGCCTCTCCTCATAGGGCTGTGCTCCAGACCCCTCCCCAGCTTTGTTGCCCTTCTCTGGACACCTTCCAGCAACTCAACATATTTCCTAAACTGAGGGGCCCAGATCTGGACACAGGACTCTAGGTGTGGCCTAACCAGTTCTGAGTACAGGGGCACAATGACTCATCTGCTCCTGGTGGCCACAATGTTCCTCATGCAGGCCAGGATGCCATTGGCTTCTTGGCCACCTGGGCACACTGCTGGCTCATGTTCAGCCTCCCATCAACCAGTACCCCCAGGTCCCTTTCTGCCTGGCTGCTCTCCAGCCACTCTGACCACAGCCTGTAGCACTGCCTGGGATTGTTGTGGCAAATGTGTAGAACTTGGCACTTGGATGTGTTCAATCTCATGCCCTCAGACTCTTCCCATCTGTCCAGCCTGTCGAGGTCCCTCTGCAGAGCCCTTCTACTCTCTAACAGATCAACACCTGCCCCCAGCTTTCTAAATAGGAGTTCAAATTCAAGCCATTCCAATTAAGACATGCTTTTTCCAGGAACAAGGGGTTTATATTTGTGTACACACACACACACATGCATACACACAGGCTATACAGTCAAGTATTCTATGTATCATCTTTCAGAAAAAGTTGCCAGGAAAAATAACTCATTGGCAGACAAAATCCAAGCAAGCTGACTGAAAGGTGATATTTATATTTGACTTATGGGATCAGATTCCACTATAATCTCGACCTTGCAGTGTGTTGTAGGAAAAACCTAACCTCCACTGACGTCCTTCTACAATTTGGGTGCTCCAGCAGCAATTGCAGTGTACAGGGTTTCTTTCTCCCTACCTCCAGCCCAATGCTTCAGCAAAATGATTCTTCCAGATGGACCAACAAGCCTGGTTTGGATACATGCTAAAGTCCAACTTGGTGAACTTATCTGAATTAAAGATATCCTCCCATTTCCCTTTCTTCACTCCCTTTATTGCAGGTTTTTATTCAGGTGCACCATTTTCCTAGTGCATCTCACTATGCTGCACCACAGACAGGAGTGTTAGTGTACCTGGAGGAAAGATGAGCTCAGTCAGAGAACTCACCAAAATTAAACCACAGGCTCAGAGTCTGCTTAAATCCCACCCTAATACTATGTGTTATTGCTATGATTGTTATTATTTAGGCCTTGGACCATGGTAGCACTTTAGAAAGGTACCTTTTAGCCCACTAGAGATAGTAAATAAAAATAACACTGGAAGAATTCAAAGAAATACACTGAAAAGAAAAAATATCCCCCCCCCCCCCAAATAATTTAAATAGAATTCTTCCACACTGCTTTAGCTTGGTTTATTATTAATTTTTCCACTGAAATAATTAATGAATTCCAGGCCCACCCCTGCTCCACAAAACCAAAACCAGCTTTCTGAAAAGCAGCAGTTCTTTCCCAGACAACTACAAGGTTCAGACATTAATTTAGATCTGAGCAAAGTGCTGTACATCAAGATCTTTCTCTTGAGACGTCATCCTTCTCATTCTGTTCACCAAAGATTAATTCCCATCATTGTTAGCAACTGTTTGAGTTGTTCCATACAGCATGAGACTACCCCTAAAAGGCCCCAAGTTGATAGGTGCAACAAATGAACAGATATTAGCCTTCTCTCACCTAAAAAACCTTCAGAAACAAGGTTCTGCAGTTTCACTGCAAAGTAAACAGGATGAGTTCATTCTTGCATAAAAGCATACAGTGCTAAACTGGCTTAAGTACCCTGCTGTAAAAAAAAGGTGACATTTTATAGCGAGGTAATGATCATGTCTGAATTAATACTCTGAAACATAAGTCTTTGAGTACAGCTCTTCACGTTTTAAAGGCACTTAACGAGGACGCTGCTCTTGCAGAGAGCCATCTGCAGAGCAGCAGCAACTGCCTCAGTAAGGGATTCATTTCAGAGCCTACACAGGACCATAAACACGCTCATATTCTCGCACCTTTTCAAAACAGGCAAAGCACAAAGCAGACCTGAGTTACATTGAGGTTCTGTGCGCTTTAATATTAGTTCTATTCTGCTGTGCCGAGGGCCTCATCGTCAGGGGAAGTTATGATACACTGATAAAAGTGCAGCAGGGTTTGTAGGGAGAATTTGCTTTTATTACTAGGTACATCTAAAATAAGTGGGCAGCTTTTGTGCACAAGGAACCTTTATTCAGTTCATTTCCCCCTAAAATTAGCTTTTTGTTAAGAACTGTGGGCATGGAAACTTTGTGTTGTCTCCTTTAAGGTTGCAGGTGGCTCATTACCACTCGGGTCATGCTTAGCTCCCAGACTGGGGAACTGACCTGACTGACTAACAACTGGCCCTGGGGGTTTTGCTCCCAAGATTATTTTCAGCCAGATCATTTCTTCACATCCCCATGCAGTCACACACCACTTCTACTTACAGAGACAGTGACAGGTCAAACTGGCCAGGACTGGAGCAATCTAGAAATAAAAAAAAACCCCTTGTACTATTTTGTCATTTTTGCCAAAATTCTGTTTATAAACATTAACAGTTTGCTGAGTTAATCGTCACATCTGTTGTCACCAAAGGAAAATCTCTCTTCCCTCTCAGGCAATTGCTGCTGGCTGTGCTAGCACCCCGAGCTAGCTCTGGTGAGCCCTGGATCTGTTGCCGAGCTGATTGAACTCACTAACCTAGCATAAATCTGTTACGTTTCTGGAGAACTTTAAATGCTTATTTCTGAGAGGTTCCCCCCACATGACAGCGATTTTAAGCTGCCTTACAAAAGATATCAGTGCATACAATAGCTGTCAAGCAGTTACTAGCCCAACCACTCCCCTTGGGAACAATAAGCAATCACATTGGCTTGACCCCTCCTTGTATGATTTAGCCCTCAGTATCAGGAGCCTTGTAAAACACTGCTAAAATAGTTTAGTGAGGTCTTGTGAGAGATTTTGTAACACTTTGGATCCAAGAGAACAGATAAAAGGTCACCTGAATGTAACTACAAAGGATGTCTCTCACCAAACACAGAGGATGCCCCATATGTCTCATACATAGAGTGGTACTAGTTAAAGATTGTATTGCGCTGACAAATCCAGGGATGTCAGTGCTTGTGAGATGGGAAGGTTTTTGTCCATGACATTAACTCAGAATTACTATGGGAGACAAGTCACTGGGAGTTTTTACCTTGCTTAAAACGGCAAAGTAAACTACAGCTGAAGAGCAGAACTGGAATGAACTCAACAGGCCAGACTGAACTTAAAGCACCTCTGTCTGGTCTCAACAATGATTTTAATTCTCCAATTAAAGACAAACCTGCAATGATCTATTGTGATTCTAAGGCAATTAAAGAGAAACCTGTATGTTTTTGCACAGCCACAGTCTGCAGTGGCTGCTACAAATTGAAACTGAACACCAAGGTTCAAAGCACAGCAAAATGCAGGGGCAGGAGAATAGAATAGAATAGAATAGAATAGAATAGAATAGAATAGAATAGAATAGAATAGAATAGAATAGAATAGAATAGAATAGAATAGGTTGGAAGAGACCTTTGAGATCATCAAGTCCAACCTTTCATCCAACACTATCTAATCAACTACACCATGGCACCAAGCACCCCATCCAGTCTCTTCTTAAACACCTCCAGTGATGGTGACTCCACCACCTCCCTGGGCAGCACATTCCAATGGCCAATAACTCTTTCTATGAAGAACTTCTTCCTAACATCTAGCCTAAACCTCCCCTGCTCAAACAATGTTCCACTACCACAATACCACAGGCCTTTTCTTGTGCTTTACATGAAACATGAAGAACTACAACACAGATATTTTGCAAACGTCACTGGGGACTTTTGGGGTTTTGGAAAGTGTGGAGCCAAAGAAATATCTCATTGATAAAGAAAGGAGACAGGATGATGCTGTGTAGTCACATCTCATTAGATGAGTTTGGTCTGGAACGGCAAGGCACATGCACCTGTATGGCAAGTCCAGGAAAGTGTAGCTACCTTTGGAAGAAAAGCTGGAGCTCTTTATTTTAATGCCCATATAAGACACCACTGGCCAACACAGTTTTACTGAACTCCATCAGCATTTATTTTCTTTTCTGTAACACAGAGGAAGTTCTGCTTTCCCTACCAAATCTTTGGTTTAGGATCCTTAAAATACTGTCCCAAAACAAGCAAAAATATTTTTATATCTGTTGGCCTAAGAGAGTCTCTGAAGTAGTTGCTCTAAGAATCAGCAACAAAATGGCAAATCAGTCCTTCCACAAATGGTTGAAAAGAGGGTGTAAAAGTAAAGTGCTGGTGGTAAAATAACGTATTTCTTAAACCAGCTAAAATGTATTGATGCAATTCTTAATATCCTGATTTAAATCAATAATAATAATAATAAAGATACTTCAATTTCAATCTAGTCTAGCCTGTGAATTCATTAAAACTGAACTGTTGAAATCAGTAATGAGTATCTACATGGAGATTTATACTCATTTAACAAAATTGGGTTTAATTTCTATCCATAGGCAAGCTAGTTCCATCATTTTCATAGTCAACATAATACCGTATGCATTTATCATTCCTCTCAAAGGGATTATTTTTTATATATATATATATATATATATAATGTGAAGGTATATTTACTCACTAGTATGTCTTTCAGTCTTCTTGATTGTTTATATAACTCTGAGGATGTGGAAACATGCACATTTTGAATCTGCTGACTGCCGCTGTGAGTTTCAAACGGGCACAGGTTTTGGAGTCCACACCCCGTGCAGTGCACAGACAGCGCATGGTTTCCCGACTGCTACACGCGGCTGTTGCACAAACTGCGTCCTGAGATGCTAAACCTGTGGTAGACAAGAGGCTTTGTCCTCCACAGCCAGAAGGCACTCTCACCTAAGTAGCACAGAGAGACAATCCTCACTGCTCTGCCCCTC
Organism: Colaptes auratus; assembly: GCA_015227895.2. Lineage (NCBI taxonomy): Eukaryota > Metazoa > Chordata > Aves > Piciformes > Picidae > Colaptes > Colaptes auratus. The sequence continues at coordinate 27,881,616 of CM037631.1, forward strand.
TCTGCAGTGGCTGAGTGCAGAGGTCTGGGGCTGGGTAGCAGGGCAGGAGCTCAGGGCAAGGAGTCTGCCCTTTGAGGGGGAAGGATGTCTTTTGCAAAGGTAGATGGGCTTTGGTGAAGAGGATGACCTTTGAGTGCACTCCCTTTGGACTGAAGGGTATTTGCTGGAGTGAGGGATGCCTTTTGGTGAGGAGGATTCTCCTTTGGGAGGACACTGTGGGGAAGGTGATGCACCAGGAAGAGGATGCTCATAGGAGAAGACGACTCCTTTTGTGGACAGACATGTTCTAGGGGGGAAGATGCCTTTTGATGAGGAATTTATACTTTGGGAAAACGGGCGCCTTTTGCAAGAGAGGTCGACTTTTGGGAATTATACCTTTGGGGGAAGAGGCCATTTTAGGGGGAGGAATACATCCTTACGAGTTGAGTGAGAGCCCATCACCTTGTCACAGCTCTTATTGGGGAGAAACACATCCTTACGATTTGGGTGAGAGCCCATCGCCTCGTCACAGCTCTCAGGAGGGACACTGCCATCCACAGCAGGTTGCATAACCCACCTCTGCAGGAGCTAGGGCACCACACAGATACGTGGACACACCTCGGCCTTCCCGTACCACCCCCCACGCCTCGCAGCCCAGCTCAGGCTCCCCGGCAGGGGAGAGGCGCGGAGGCCCGGCCCCACCCGGCACTGCGCGGCCGTCCCGGGGCGGGCCCGGGGGCGGAGAGGCGGAGGTGCCCGGGCCCATTTCAGCGGCGGCGGCAGCAGGCGGCGGGAGCGGTGTCATGGCCGGGCAGGCGTTGTGGGCCGCGTCCCTCGTGCTGTTGGCGGCGCTGCCCGCGGCGGTGCGGGCGGACACGCCGGCCAACTGCTCCTTCAACGATCTGCTGGGAGCCTGGGAGCTCCGCGTCTGGCAGAGCGGCGGCCGCCACGGCAACTGCTCCCTGGCGGGTGAGACCGCGGCAGCCCAGCCCCCTTCCCCTTCCTCGGGGTCCCGGGGTCGGCCGGGGCTCGCTCTGGGAGGGGATCTGTCATGAGGGAGAGGTGGAGCAGAGGCGGGGTGGCGGCTGCTCTGTGCTGCGAGGCCCTAGGAGCGAAACAGGCGGTGGAGTAGCGGCTGCCCGGTGGCTGCCCGGCTCGGTGGGAGCGGCCCCCGCCCCTGGCCGGTGGTCGGCGGTGCTGATGGCTTTCGTGCGGGGCTCCCTGCAGGGCTTCCGACAGAAAAAGCTTAATTTGAATTAAGCAGCATGAAACACCCACGTTAGTCTGGTGGCCGCTGTTGGCACTCTTTTCTTTTTGTGTTAGGGTCTCTTTAGGTTTTTTTTTTGTTCTGATTTGGGCTCAACTCGGCCTCTTCACTGGCACTATTGGGTGATGCCGGTTCACTCCGGCCTCCCTCATAGCCCACAGCCACTTCTTCTCTCGGCTCAGCCTCTCCTGAACGTGGCTGTTTCTATCAGGAAAGTGTGATTCCCCTTCAGGGTGACTCCCAGCACGTGAGAGATTACTATGCAGAGAGTCTGATAGCATCGGGAGAAACTGAAGTAGCACTTCCCTTGAGGGCACGGTAGCAGTAGGGATTTATTGTTTGACAGTCGTGTGAGGCAGTAAAAGCGGTGGAGGTTAGATGTGAATGGTAGAGTCAGAGCAATGGTGTGGCGAGAGTGGGGTAGCAGATACCTCGTTTTCAGCGCTGAATGGGAAGATTTGTATTTGCAGACACTGCCTGAGTGACCGCATCAGAGTGCTGAGTACCTGTACAGCATGTCATGCTCAAATAAGCTGATGGTTCCCAGAAACTGTTCAATTTCCCAGACATTCAGTGCTGCTGCTAATTGAATGTGCAAATAATGCAGCAGTGGAAGAGAGAAATGAGCATGTAGGTGCACTGACAGGTAACTGAAGTCCCTGAAGTGTTTGCTTGATGCCTTTTTGCAGAAGACTATCCAACAAGTGTATTTTAGATCAAATGTTACTATATTCTTTGTACTTCTTAAAAAATATTTTCCATGCAGTACTCCTACATTAATGTTTGTATTGCAGGTCCCGTGGAAAGAAAGGTGCTTGTGAATCTTCAGAAGTTAGATGTAGCTCAGGACAGTCTGGGCAACTATGGTTTCTTCACTTTGATTTACAATCAAGGCTTTGAAATTGTGATAAATGGCTACAAGTGGTTTGCATTTTTCAAGGTGAGTTAACTTGGTGTGTTTTGTGTTGCTGACTGTTGCTGAAATGGCCTGTAGTTAGGCTTCTCTTTGGTCCCCAAGTGCTGGGGCGGGGTAGTTGGAATGTTTTCTTACCTTTGTCTCTAAGGTTTGCTTGAGTTACCACATATGGCACCTTTTTTTAATGTAAGGAATCTTATCACTGGCTGGGTAGGGAGCAGGAGGAGAGAAGACTTACTTGTATTCCACACTGGCCATTATCTGAGAAATCTGTTAAGGGTGCTGGTGCTGTCTCTTCTGGGCATACTTAAAGCAAGTAAAGGCCTTCATGAAGCTAAGTCTTCTGTAGCTTGGAAATGTTCAGTTTTTTCCTTTAATTTAATTTCTGACACCGTGGACCCAAGTGGAATAGCAAACATCATTCCTTTTGTCTTTCCTTAAAGATATTCTCAAACTTTAGAAAGGCCTTGGTGGAGGATTGATTTGATCTTTAAATTTTATTTCAGCATGCTTCTGTAATATCTAAAGAATGTTTCTGCTGCCTATAATTGTTCTTTACTGTTCTCTCCACTCCCTATTAATGACTTCAGATAAAGCTGAAAGCAGTGCTGGCAGGCAGGGGGTAGACAGGAAAAAATCCACTTGCTTACAAGTGCTTTGCTCCTGTACTGTTGAGAGGCCGTTATGAATCTGGAGGGTGGCTTGAAGCAATCTCTGCAGACGACTTTGCTACATGGGAGACGGATGTTTTGTGCACCAGGGCTGCTCAGTTAGCAAGTGTAGCCCTAAGCAGCAGCAGTGACCCATGTTCCTTGGTAGTCTCAGGAAGCATGATCTCAAATCTGTCTTCATATGAGCTCATAGTAAACAACCAGTCCTTGTCCAAGCATAAAACCTCAGAACCTTGGCTAATAGTAAGGAAGGCGAGGAAATTACTTTTTGCTTTAAATTGTCTTTCTGGTTTATTTCACGGTAACTGTTTTCAAGTTAGTGTTTTCAGATGTTAACAGAAGTGAGTGATCCTCTCTTCCAGGAGAACTGTAATCTTTATGGAGTAGAAATGATGTCGCAGGCTCCATTTAACTGCAGCTTCTTCCCTGCAGTTGGAATTCACTTAGGGAAAAGAGCCTTGTACGCTTATGGAGAAGTTGTTTATGTAACCTTTGTTGTGGATTAACTCCAGTAGGCAGCTAAGCACTGCACAGCCACTCATGAGAATCAGAAGAGTTAAAGTGTGAAAACTCAAGGGCTGAGATAGCTTTAGTAGGTAAAGCAAAAGCTGCATATGCAAGCAAAGCAAAAGAAGAAATGCATTCATCACTTAACCACCAGCAGGCAGGTGTTTAGCAGGAAAGCAGAACTTCATGCATAGCTGTTACTTAGGAAGGCAGATGCTGTAATTCTGAATGCCCTTCTTTTCTCCTTCTTTCTACAGCTGTTATGACATGGTATGGTGTGGAATATGCCTTTTGTCAGTTAGGGTTAGATGTCCCAGCCATGTTCTCTCCCAATTTCTTGTGCATCCCCCAAGCTTACTTTCTGGCAGGGCTGTCTGAGAAGCAGAAAAGGCCTTAATGCTATGTTAGTACTGCATAGCAATAACTAAAACATCCCTGTGTTATCAACACTTTATCTACATTTCTCCAAAATACTGAATTGCATGAGTTACTATAAATAAAGTTAACTCTCTGCCAAAATTAGGGCATTCATAACTGCAAATTATACGGATAATGTTTCTGCACAGGACAAGGGCTTACACTTGAGGAAAAGTGTGAGAGAAATAGCTGACATTTTCTCATTAGTGTAAGATAGTTACACTAAATTGCCATGATGTTCACTTGTCATAGGTTTGACAAGTGAAACAGCAAAATAATACAGACCCCAAAGGCTAAGTGGGTGGAAGTACTCTGAAACTTCTCAGATGTAAACACTACTGCAAACTTCCCTACAGTGGGAGGGCCTGCCTCAAAAGTTGCAGGAATTGCTGCCTCCCTGAGGACAGCAGAGCACTCTGTTCTAGCATTGTGCATGAACTCTGGCTTGAGGTGTCATGGGCGGGTGGAATTCAGCAGTCATTGATGGCCTTGATGGATTTCTCTGAGGAGAATATAGTTGAACTGTTGGACTGGAAATCCTTAGGCTGATATTTCCCATGGGAATATGGGGCTGATGTAAAGCCAGTATAGTTAGGCACCAATTTGAAGAGAGCTGAGTCACTGAAGGCTCTCCTGGTGCTATCTATACCTTGTGAAATACATTCCTGGAAGATGAGCAGTGACTGAAGTGCTGATCTCGTGTATTCCTCTATGCTTATCAAAATGTAATGCACTGATTTACAAGAATAAACTTTTTTTGCAACTCTTAAACAGTATACTAGAAGTGTGTTGTAGAATAATTTAGACCTGAAGGAGCGTCTGTAGGTCATCTGATTCAACTTGCTGCCCAAACTAAAACCAGTCAAATTACACACCTTAGCAGTAGTAGTGCACAACAGCTTGCATTTTGTGGTCATTAAGGTGTCTTAGCCCTTTGTAGGCAAATGAATTAATTGTTGGCTTTGCAGTTGCTTTTGGTATTGAGAAACAGCAAGCTGCTTCAGCTCATTGTTCAGTAGTAAGGAATCCATCAGCAAAACGTGCTTAACTTAAAGGCTTCTTTTCTTAAATATTATAGAGAGGATTAGAGCCCAATTGAGTTAACCTCTCTGTAATTTTGCTGCTGTACAGGAAGAAACAGATTACCAAGATGCAAGTATAATGGCCAAGAAGCACAAAGAAATACCTCAGCACTTAGTAAATGTTTTGTGGGGTTTTTTTTGCTGTAGACAACTAGTTGCCTTTGTTAGGCAACAACTTGCAACACTGTCTCCAACTGTTATTTCACAACTGTCAGTGGGGACTTCAGGGGAAGAAGTTTCTTATGAGCTATCTGACCTTGTGACCTATTTAGATACATGTGTCTGTTCACTTTTAATCCAGTAAATACAACATTATATATTACTGGAAATACAAAATATCTAGTCCTGCTATAAACTGAAAACGTGAAATCTTCTGTCAAATGCAGCTAAGGTTCTTTTAGGACTGTCTTTACCATCTTCTGTAAAGCTTTTGGGAGACAAGTAATAGATTCTGCCCAACTCATGCTTCAGAGGGTTTTAAAGAATGATTGCTTATTGTTTAAAATACTCCTACCATTTTTACCTGCAAGTAATGTAAACACAGGCTATTTTTGCTTGGTGTTGGTCATAATCCAGAAGCCCTTGGAGTAAACCAGGATAAGTTTGCAAGTTGACAGGGGTCTTCCTCCCTGGAAGTGCAGCAAGAGGAAAGGGCCACGAGGATGAGCAGAGGGCTGGAGCTGCTCTCCTATGAGGACAGCCTGAAGGAGTTGGGGCTGTTCAGTCTGGAGAAGAGAAGGCTCTGAGGTGACCTCATTGTGGCCTTCCAGTATCTGAAGGGGGCTACAAGAAGGCTGGGGAGGGACTTCTCAGGATCTCAGGTAGTGATAGGACTAGGGAGAAAGGAATGAAGCTGGAGGTAGGGAGATTCAGGCTGGACATAAGGAGGAAGTTCTTCCCCATGAGAGTGGTGAAACCCTGGAATGGGTTGTCCAGGGACATGGTTAGGGCCCTGTCCCTGGCGGTGTTTAAGCCCAGGCTGGATGAGGCTCTGTCCAGCCTGATCTAGTGTGGGGTGTCCCTGCCCATGGCAGGGGGGTTGGAACTAGATGATCCTTGTGGTCCCTTCCAACCCAGACTGATACTATGATACTACTATGATAAAAGCTGTCTCTTAGAACTTTGCTTAGCCTCAATCACTCTCGAGAAAGAGGAAAATCAATTAGAAAAAGAGCCTATGGAATTTATGGAAAGAAATTACCTCACAGAGTCCTAGGATGCTTTGAAGTTGGAAAGGACCTCCACAGGTCGTCCAGTCCAACCAATCATCCAGTCCAGCAAGAAGGTACAGAGCTAGTATGTTTAATTTGGAAACATTTACTACTGTTTTTACTACATGTTGTAATGACTTAGTTTCACTCAGAAATAACCTTCCACTGTGAACAGTTGTCCTAGTTTAGAGTGGGACAGATGGCTGTATTGCCACCTAAGGGGCAAATGAGTGAGACTCACATAAATGGATTGGATAGTCATGGAAAGTTTAAAGGGAAGAGTGGTTCACGTGCTACAAAAACTACAAAGCATAGTGGTAAACATAGCAAAGTTCCTTTCACCAGACCAAAAAGCCCAGTGCTTCCCTTCTCCCCACCTGGCGTTCACCCAAATCCCTAGGGCTCTTTCTTCCCTCCCCCATTGCCAGGCTGGTTTCAGGCTGGCCAGGCCTGAACAGGCCAAGATTGCGCAGGGGGAAAAAAAATGACTCGGGCCAGAGAGGCCTCTGATACTCCCCCACTGTTACCAGATAAGAGGGAAGAAAGAGAAAGACAATAACTTTGCTGCCAGATTTATAAGGATGCAGGATTTATGGGTAGAAATACACTGTTTCCTGTGTCCACCCCCTGGGCTGGATGCTCTAGACACTGGAGGTCTCAATTCTGCAGCCTAAATGGCCACAACAGCTTTCTCAAGTTACTGCTTGGCTGTGGGATAACTTTTTTTGGTTCATGGAATAGAATAGAATTAACCAGGGTTGGAAGAGACCTTTGAGATCATCGAGTCCAGCCTATCACCCAACACCATCTAATCAACTAAACCATGGCACCAAGCACCCCATTCAGTATCTTCCTAAACACCTCCAGTGATGATGACTCCACCACCTCCCTTGCTGGCGGTGGAGCAGCCATAACACAGAGTCATGCACACACATCCTTCCATGGCTGTAAGTTTGGGATTGTCAGGAAAATATTTGTGGCTTAAAGGCTACTGATGACTTTCAAGTGCTTTTTATGTTTCACTGAAGTTGAATGATATGGCTGAAACTGCATGATGGTGACAGGGTGGATAAAGCATTCTGATTTACCTACTATGATGCTGTAACACTTCCCTCATTCTGCCATTGAGTAGAGAGGATGGAGTTGCTAGGCAAAATGAACAGCAGCATTGAAGCCTACAGAGTAGTTCAGGTGATTCAAGCATTAAAAGTGCAACTGGTGCTAGTTGAACTACCAGTGTATTTTTGCTTAATGTTAAAGAAAGAAGCTGTTAATTGCTGTCAGGAATGCTGTGAGCTTGTCTAAATGGTGGCTTTAGTAGAGCTGCTGGTACTATGTGGATGTAGACACAGCCTGGGTGATTATAATGATGCATGTTTCAGTGAGTTTTTAACAGCCTTGCTCCTGTGGCTTACTAAACAGACATCCACTAAAATTTTTGTAGGGCTTCACTGCCTTTACAAGCTATTTGTTCTTTCACCAGGAGGCTGTGGAGAAATTACTTTCCACACCAGAGGAGCGGATTGAGTGAGCTTACCAATGTATTTTTAACTCGGTTTGCTTTGATAGTTTCTACGTAAACTCTGACAGTGCTAACTTTTTCGTTGTACATAGACTGGTCCCTCAAGGCTAGCCAAGTTGAGTGCATTCTGCTTTTCAGAAGTCCTACTTACTCTGTGTTTGCAGCACAAAATAACTTGTTTGGTTTATGGGAGTGCTCTTGTTTCCCCATTTATTGTGTGTTGCTGAAACGCCCCTCTGCTGAGCGTGGATGTGAAGTCAGACGCTTGGCAGAAGCTTGAGCTTGTGCTTCTGCTGGATGATACAAGGTTTCTGTAGAGATGTGCAAGACCGAAAGCTTTAATGATTCTCCTCTCCCACTCAGCCCAAGTAATAGCAAAAGAACTAAGAACAGGATAACATCAAAAGCTAGAGTGAGGCTGAAAGTAGAGTAGAGACTAAATAAATACTACAAAGCTATCAAGCAACTGAAAAAAGTTAATGTCAAGACTACCACTTTGAAGGAAGACGAGTCTTGTAGGTTTCCCAGTGTTCCCACTTAAGCTGAGAGGTACTACTGACTTGTGAGATGTTCTCTAGCCAAAGCTAGAAGTCTGGCAATTTTTTTTCCCTGTCTCTTAACAGATTAGCACTACTTCAGCAAAAGGAAAAAAAAGAGATGGATTAAAGAATATCCCCTCCTGACATTACTGACCTTTTCCAGACCGTGTGACGTCTTTGTCACATCTTTTCCTCTCTTCCCCAACATCCCCAAATTTGTTTGAAGCCAACAACTTATGTTCTGAAAGAAGCAGCCTAGACAAGTAGCTATAGTTTAAATTCATAACATAAACCAATCTGATTTGCTAATTCTATGTAATCGTCCTGCAAAACAAATGAAGGTTAATTTCTGACCTATCTTAGTTGGACTTAACCAGCAGTGTGAAACTGATACTTTCCTAAAGTGTAAATCTGCAAGCATAAATCTCTGAATTGCAGAATGTTACCCAGAGGAAAGAAAATGCATCTGCAGTCAATATTTGCTTGCATTTTATATCAGGTAGCAAGATGCAGTTCTGGTAATACCTTCTGTGTTTTTGTACAGTAGGACGTCTGCTGGTCTGTAGAGTCCCATTCTAATTCAGAATGTGCTTCCCATATTGAAATGCCAAGGCACACTTGAATTTGGGGGCATATGCATGGTAAGTTGCCACCAGGCTTGATGTCCTCAGTTGGCTTACTGCCTGAATATAGCCTAAATTGCAAAATACATATGTATGAGAGGATGAGATGGCAGCCTGTGAATGTAGCACTGCTGAATCCCTGTTAAAATGCTGTGTTCAATAAGGTCTCCAGGACTAGAATTGAACAGGCAATTAGATTGTCATGATGGCCAACAGAGGAAATACTTCACTAAAAGTATGCTGTACCAGAAAGCTTACATAGAATCAGGTATCTAAATAGCAAACCTTGAAATTTAGGTACATGAAGCCTTTTAAGATTGTTAGAGCTACTTGGGTAAATTCTGGCATTAAGTGAGGTCAGATGACTTGAGAAAAAAAAATGATTTTGAGATAGAGTTAAAACTTAACATTTTCAAACTTCAGAATTTGAGCTGTGAATGTAGCTTGGATTTCTTTCTACAGGAGTTGTTTCAGGCTGGTCAGATTACTGGATGGAGTTTATTTAGTGCTGCAGATGTGAGCCCCAATGAAACTATCATATGTGATATGGCTGCAGTGGTCATTTATTCAAAAATGAAACCCATCCTCTTAAGTATGCAGAGGAGATGGGTGCAGCAGGTATCCCACAGTTGCTGGTGGTCACAGCTGTGTGGCTGTTGTCCTGCATGAAGGATGCTGTTCTGTGATGGGTTCTGCAGATGTGCTGGGTACTGTGCCAGCAGCTTCAGTGGAGTGTGGCATTGTAATTTGCATCCACCTAAGTCAGCAGTTGTTCGTAGCCCTGTGTGACTGTTGGCTGGGCAGGCATACTCATAACATCCTCTGGTATAGTCAGATTTGCTAATTTTAGGCTGTTGGAGCCATTTTCTGGTAGCAGTAAGAAATGCTGCATGTGATTTTTGTTTTTTTAAGCAATGAGACACTGACTGAACTGTGTACCTTCTGGCAGTAACCAGTGGCTGTCATTGTCATGGCACCAATGACTTTCCTGTCCCATTTTAGATTCTGTAATGTGTAGCCCACTTGAGTTAATTACTTTGTAGACATTAAGCATAGGTATTGGAGTTTTTAGAGGGTCCTCCACCACTTCTCACCATCAGTGGCTCCAGATTAAAAATTGGGGGGGGTGGGTGGGCAAGCAGATTGGAACCTTGTGAGTATAGTTTTACTTTCTCGCTGAAAATGGTTCTTAATGTTCAAATACCTTGATCTGGATGTCATTGATGGGCTATGATCTCCATCTTCATATCTCCTTTTTAAAACTAGTTCAGTAGTAGCTTACAGTCTGCCAGCCTACTAAAAGGTAGCTGCAGAGGACTTGAGTTGCTTAATTTCAGGCTTCAACACAGACTGTCTGAAATTGATTTTTGTCTCTTGTTTGTCTTGAAGCCTTGTCAGTGGCTGGCCCCTCACCTCTTTCCTAGTTTTGCTGGTATGATTCAAATGGAAGAACAGCATAAGGAATTTGCTGAACAGTGTGAATACTCTTTTGGTTATTTTTCTACATCTTAAAGTAATACATTTAATCTCCAGAGAAGAGAGAGGAATTTCTAGGTTGGGGAAAAGAAAAAGGCAAGGTTTTTTTAATTTGCTAACTAGAAGATAACTTGTTGCCTTTTCCCCATGAAGATAAGTCCCACATCTCTTCTACTTCACTCATGTAACTCCCCACACTGGACAGGATCTGCATCTGACTGTTGCTAAAAGCAAGTGTATTCTTTGACTAATATTCAAGTATTCAGGCCTGTGCTACTTGTGCTTGGTCTTGTTTTACTCTGTGGCAGCTTTTAAATAGAAAAGACAGGTATTAATTTACACTCTGACAAACAAATCACTCTTACAGGACTTTGATGTAAAGTCAGCAACTTTTTGCTTTTGCTAGTGTCTGGATTTCTAGCAATGCTGCTGTGGAGAGGGTGTTTCCCAGTCTTCTCTGGACCTTGCCCTTGGTATTTGGCCAAGTGTAATGATTTCCCATATTGTGCAAACCTGAGTAATTTACCATATTGTATAACCCTGCACAGTAAGATAGGATGAATAGAACAAGGTAACAGCTCAACCTTCTAGTGCCCCTGTCCTGCTCCAGTCAGCAAGCATGCCTGCCTTGCTAGACAAGCAGAGGTGTAGGTGTGATTTCCCCTGCAACCTCTGAACTAGGGACAAAGCAAATTGTTCTAGAAGTCAGAGAACGGAACTGTAATTTTATCCTTCTGACAAACTTAATCCTGTGCTCTCCTTAAGATTCCTTAACAGAGCCTTGACACAGGCACAAATCTTCCAGTCTCTTTAATTACTTTTATTTTCCATCTTGAGGCATTTCCATCACTGTAAGCCCTTGCTCTCGTCAGTGAAGAGGCTAAGCAAGCATTTTGTTGAAAGGTAACTGCAAAATCCCTCTGCTGTTGTGTATGGCTGTCTTCATTGGGATGGGATTTAATAAAGTTCTTGGACTAGGAAACTTGGGTTCTGTTGAAGTGATTTGCATGCTTAGAAGAGTCAAGTAAAATCTTTAATTGCATAGGGGTTTCAGATTCCTCTGTAGCTTAATACAAAGCAGACTCCACCCACCCACCCCATTTTTTCCCCTTTCTTTGCTGGAACATTCTGATGTCAAAGAATTGCTAATTCAGGAAGTTTATGCAACTGGGTGAAGCCTGTTAGTGCTAACTGTTTTAAGAAGACATATTTTATTAAAGAGCTAACTTATTACTCCAGTGGTAGCCTGGAGACTTATGTGGCTGAATAAGGAAGTATTAGGACTTGGGGCTTTAATAACATCCCCTCACACCAACTTCAAATTGTTTGCTCTCAATGGATCATGATTTCTTATGGTCTCATTTTCATCTTTTATGTTCTGCCTGGGAAGTAGTGGCTGAACCCAATTAGCACCTATTAGGTAATATTGCTACCAATGCATGCTTTGTTGCTAAAAGTGCAAGTCAGAACCTGTTTTCTTTCCTCTAGCAATTTGATAAAGATCACTTTCTTTCATCTGCTTAACCTTTTGTTTTGAAATTAAAAAAAACCAAAGTATGCTAACTGGTCTGAAATACAGCTTGGCCTCTTGCTCTGAGACACAGGCAAGAAGCAACTGGTGGAGCAGGAACTACTACAGTGCTGATTAAATACATCTGCTTGACACAAGCATTACTGCTTTACTTCACAGTACAAAGAAGAAGGCCAGAATGTAACCAGCTACTGTAATGAGACTCTGCCAGGATGGGTACATGATGTACTTGGCCACAATTGGGCTTGTTTCACTGGACAGAAGATCACCTCTTCTCCCTCAGATGTGCACATAAATGAACTACCTCTCCAGAAGCCCAGGGGAAGGTAAGCAAAAGATTAGTGGCATTTTACTGGAATGAAGTGTTTGAAAAACTGTGCTTCAGGTTTCATCCAAAACCGTATGGACCAAGTCTGTTATTGAGGCCGAAGTTCATGCCAGTGATGGTTCTGGGTATGAACCTGAGTGCACAAACCGGAGGAAGGTGTGCCCATCTCATCATGGTTTCTCCTTCAGACTGTGGTGAAGCTCAGTTACAAAACTGGCAGGTTTAAAGGTGGTGATTGTATCCTCTAGTTTGTCTGCCTCACATTGCAGAAACCTTGCCTTGGTTCAATCATATTTCTTTATCAGTACCTACCAGAAGACACTTTGAGAGTTGGAAACTTTTCAGTGTTGAGTTTAGAGACCACCTTTACTTTTCAATCTCAGTCCTTTGGCTACTGTTTTATTTTCTTGCTTTTGTTTGCAGACTTTCAAGCAGACGTTATGTGCACAACTCGGACTTTGTAAATGCTATCAATGCTCACCAGAAGTCCTGGAGAGCAACAAGATACAAAGATTATGAGAATTTTGCCCTGGAAGAACTAACTAGAAGAGCTGGGGGTCTCTATTCCAGAACTCCAAGGTACTAAGGCTTTTTGTTTTGCCATAAACCCTACTGCTGCAAAGAATCTACTTGTATTTGTCCTGGCTATTTCTAGCTGTATTTTGGCTTGTAGTTAGATGTTTAATCAAGTTTCAAGGCCTTCCAGCTCATTTTCATGGAGTGCCAACATATTTCTTCATTTGAGTGATTAATTCTGAGCATCTGTTGTCTCAGGCAGTTGAGACAAGTAAGGTCACCTACCCTTTAATCTTGTCCAGTAACTTGCTGCTTAATTCATATGTGCAGGGAAGAACTGGGTACTGTCTTAGTTGTGATCTCACCCTCCTGCCTACCTGTCAGCTGCATGCCACAGTCAGGATTTTCTGCTTGACTCTCTTCCTGGTTCTGCTAGCTCATAATTGCAATCAAAAAGAGACAACCCACATTCTGTTACTAAACATGAATAGAGATTATTTTTTGAGGGAATTCTGTGCTGCTTGGATAACATCCTGTGCCTGCAAGCACAGTCATTTAACAAGCTGCAGTGTCTTGGTGAAGAAGCATGAAGTAGCTCTGAGTCCCTTCAGGATCTACTAGATCAGAGTGGTAATGGGGGTGGACACATGATCTTCTGTACTAACCTGAGAACTGGAATTGTTTGACGTAAAGATTCCATTTCTTACAGCTGTTTTGCCTTTGTGTTTTTGCCATTTGCACTCGGCTACTGCTGTGGGTAGGAATGTTGGTTACTTTTCTGAGCTGTGGCAGTCGTACATAGAAGAAGGTTCTACTATACATTAAAACTGCTGTTTTGCATGGGGGTAGCATGCAGGTTATCATGGGTACATCCTAGTGTGGGAAATAATCTTGTAGGTGGTCTTAAATACAGTAATCTATCTGGAAGCTCTGTTGCACTGTGCAATGTCATGACAGTATTTTACAGAACACAGAATTAACCAGGTTGGAAAAGACTTTGAGATCACCAAGTCCAACCTATCACCCAGCACCATCTAATCAACTAAACCATGGAACCAATTGCCTCAGCCAGTCTCTTCTTAAACACTTCCAGTGATGGTGACTCTACCACCTCCCTGGGCTGTTGACCCTCTCATGATTTCAGAACAGGCTCCAGCATCTGATGTTTGTGGCTGGCACTTGAGGGCATGACTTACTTATGTGAAAGCTGCATATAGGAAGCTCTTGGCCTCGCTGATGTATGAGCATCACTTGGCCACAAGTGGTACATGAGGGCAAGTAACAGCCAATACTTCAATAGTCAAAAGCTTGCTCCAAGGAAGTCTTTGGGGCAAGTGGGACTGCAGTTACTGGAGACGATGTAAGCCATGTCTGTGTCTGTTATTCAACAGTCTGTAGCTGCTGTCAGTGCATGCTGCCAGGGCGAGATGCCTTCTGCAGTCGAATAGTCTGCACGGCTCAGGATGGCAAAGGTGTAAAATAGCTGTTGCAAAGCCGCATTGTAACAATCACTGAGAGTTACCTCATCGCTTCAGATTGGTTCAAAAGTATTTGACCTCACCAGCTTCTGGATAGTTCATAATATAGTTCCCTCAGGGAGGGATTTGAGTAGGTTGTGCATCCTGCTGAAACTAATCTCTTGAGATTGACACCCACTCATCTTAGATGGAGGCTTTTTCAAATAGCTTAGCATGAAGTAAGTGCAGCTCGCAGAAGCCAGCAGCTGACAAGTGAGCATTACATGATTGTTTCCTTGCCTAAGAGTATATATTACTCAGAAGCCTTTTCTCCCCTTTAGACCAAAGCCTGCACCTCTAACTCCTGAGTTACTTAAAAAGGTTTCAAGCTTGCCAGAATCTTGGGACTGGAGGAACGTGAATGGTGTCAACTATGTCAGCCCTGTTCGGAACCAAGGTAAACAAATTAAATCAGAAATGTGAATGAAATGCCCTAGATCTCTTTTGATGTGCTTTGTAATTTGCTGTTAACAAGAAGGTTGTGTTTGGTGTACTTCTATGAATAATTGGCAGAAACTAGGTGAAGTCCAGGCTGACAGCATTGTGCCAAAATAGGTGGTGGTCCTGGCTTATCCAAACAGCAGTCTCTTTTACTGGAGTGAAAACCAGCTACCACAGTGCCCTTCACAAAGACAGCTGCCAAGTTCTGTCTTAGTAGTCTCAATTGTGGCTGTCTGTATGCTGACACAACTGATGTACATTTAATTATTTCCCTAATTCCTGCTGATGGCAAATTACTCAGCTTTAATGAATAAATCCATGAAAACTGTTTATACTGCCTCCAAATCCTCTCACCCCTGTAACTTTGAGTTACTTGTATGGCTTACTAGCTGCAAACCACTGAAAAGTGTGGGCACCAATAAATATAGAATTACTTGTAAAAAAACTTTTTTGTTTGCTTACCCCTGTGGTAGGCACATATTTGGCTCAAAGCAGACATAAAGGATGTCATTCTGGTGTATGGCTATGCTACAGGGAGTGCTGTTAACGGCACTGTGGTGTGAGATAGATGGTTACATACTGGAGGCCCTATGTGCTCTACTCAGTTAATGTGACCCTTTCCTGCTCCAGCACTTCTGGTTGCAGCTTGGAGGGGAAGGGAAGATAACATGAGCATGATGGTGAGAGGATGGCTTAAATCACTGGTCTCTCATGTCTTAACATCTGGACTCCCAGTAGCAGAAGCAGCATGGGAAGGCTTGTGGGGGAGTTCTGGTTCACAAGCTGAAGTGTGGTACTACTGAAAGGTGATCACAGGAAATTACACAGTCCCATGCAGAAGTGAGGCCTGCACTTCCATGTGATCTTTGGATATCCCAAGGGCTCTTTTACCTTCCAGATGGTTGAACACTGTCCCAAACTTGCCTTTTCTCCACTGCATTGCTTTGGTTTCTCTAAATGAAGAACTAGCTTGTTGCTTGCAATAATAAAGCTACCTCTGCTTTTCCTGCAGTCTGGGAATCCATGCTGAGGATGGTAAATGTCTGTAGAATATGCATTCTGCTCCATTAATAAGAATTTTAGCCTTCAGGCTTTCAAAAACACCACAGAACAAAACCTCTGAAAGATGACCTTGTGCAAAATGGTGCTGACCTACAAATTGAATCTTACTTCTGGTAGTCTTGCAAGCTTTTCAGAGGCACTGGATATCAGTTCTTCGTTAGAATGATGGTATCAGAAAGTCCTAGTTGTATATTAAACCTATTAGATGATTAATTAGAAAATGTGATGGGGCAGAAGGCTGCAAGTAATAAGATGCAAGTTGCCTGGAACACATGGAGAGAATTGTATGATTTGCAAGACGAAGGCTTCCCATTTCTCCCATGCTTGTGGAGTCACTGCTCTTTACCAAAAGAGAGGGGGGCAAAAATATAGCATCTGAATTGGACAAGAATTAGAAGTGAAATGTACATTCTCCGTAGAATATCTCGAGACATGACAGGCTTCATGCAGTTGCAGTTGTCTTGGATGGCAATATTTACTGCCAGGATGTTAGCATCCCTGCTAGTATTTCCTACAGTTTGGAGAGTAAAGGTTGAGTTCTCAGGTTGTTATGGAGCAGTAACTGCATCTTTGAGCCAAGAGATGTGTTGCCTTCGAAGGTAGCTCTGTCACTGCTTGTTAACTTTACAGGAGCCAGACGAGGAGAGCCTCCAGATTTTGCTATGTTTTAGGACTGTTCTGATTTCTTGCTACTTTTTTTCTTCTGCAGGTCAAAGTAGGTCATAAGCCTGGTCAGTGATTCTTCACCAAATGCCCAGTGTCTCCTCTCTACTGCTCATAATGTAACAGCCCTTTGCAGTAGAGGAAGTGGAATAAGATGTGACTCAAACTTGAATTGACTGTGGGAAAGACTTTATGGGAAGGCTCACAAAAGCAACTACTGTTGCAGCTGTGTTAGCTCTCTTCTGATGCAGTGTGGTTGTCATGCTATGGGCCTCAGGAAAAACCACTGCACTAGCAGAAAAGAAAGGTAGCAACCACCTCAACAGGCTTCAAACTGCAATGGCTTGTGTCAACTATGTTTTTTACATTTTTTCCACACAAAATGCAACAAAGTGTTCAGCATGACCCATCTCAGGTGCTGTAACTGTACAATGAGTGGGAGGCATCTTTCCACTGCTCAGTTTGCCCTGCTGGGCAAAGACTGTTCATTGTTCATGTTCAGGCTGATTTTTGCCCCTTCAGAAATACTTCTGAGTGAGTGAAGGTGCAATTCCCAAAGTCTTGCTTTTGTAATAGCTTTGCTTTTATACACCTACACAGTTCAGGAGGAAGTACTTTGTTTTGTTCTTCAAGCCTCCCTCCCTTTCATAGCTCTGCAATAGTTTACTTTCCTACTGTCAGGAAACAAAAGGAAATTGGGCACCTTGGTGACAATCAGTAGATAAAGTAGGACTTCATTCAAGTAATTGTCCTTCCCTGTAATGCTTGTCATTCTACTTCCAAAGGGTTTTAATGCATTACAGGAAGCTCCTAGGGAGTAAAGAAAGCCTAAAACTAGAAGCAATACTAAATTTTGATGCAAAAGTAAGGAGACTTAACTCTCTGCCAGGAAACAGAAGGAAAATTAAGGTGCTTCTGAAAAGGCAGTATAAAAATTACATGCCTGTGGGAAGTAAGGGAGGCTGGGATGAATCCATTCTGTCAAACCTGCACTATTTATACCACTAGACTTTAAAAAGTCAGTTATTTTAGGGGTAGTTCTAGAGGTGGATTTTTTTTTAATGGAAATTACATTAAGTCCATTGATAGGCTGAAATAATCTAGAACAATATTGTCAGCATTCATTTAGAATCGTTTATTGACCCTTGGCATATGCGCTTCATGCAGGGTTAACCGTCTGAGGCAGGAGGTCATGAACATCCTCAGCCCTGCTGATATGGTCCCTGTAGGTTAATTCTGAAAGAGCAGTACACTGGTTCTTATTATGAGTAAGCTCAGCATTCCTTCAGAAGTTATTAGACCTGTGTTTGAATTGCATGCTTAAAAGCTAAATGTATATTGCATGGTCTTGCTCTATGAATGTTCAAGTTACAATCACTGCCAGGTAGGTTTTGACTCTTTTCATCAGGCTTTAGTAATAGTTGCTCCTGAATGCAGGTGGCTTGCCTTGTTTATGTTGCTGACTGCTTCTTGTGGTTCTCTTTTCTTGAGGCTCTTGTGGCAGCTGTTACTCATTTGCCTCCATGGGCATGCTGGAAGCGAGAATACGTATCCTCACAAACAACACTCAAAACCCAATCCTCAGTCCCCAGCAGGTTGTGTCTTGCAGCCAGTATTCTCAGGGTAAGTACACTGGTATACCCAGAGACAGCTTGCAGTAATACTAATGCTGCAGAAGGAGACTCCACATTTACAAACTTCCATTCCTTCCTCATCACCCACACCTCACTTTGTGAGGACGCTACCTGGCAGGCCATACTTCATAGTAGTTCTGCTTTATGAAAGATTGCAGAAAATATGCTGAAGTTGTCAGCCTGCCTCACCATAGGGTTGGGACTGAACTAAGTGTGTGGCCTCATGCTGAGGATGTTACTGGTTTTTAGGTAGATCTACCTGGGAGAGCTAAATTGCAATGAATGCATAGAAAGTGGAACCAAATATTCTCCCAAAAGCATATTCAGGGGGAGATGAGCAAAAGCAATGCCTAAAGCTTTCCAAAGAACAATACCCCTGTTAGGATGGGGTTTTGTACTGCACGTGGCTAACTGCTTTTCCTTATGTGACGTGTCAGGAGCAATTGGATGATAATGTGATCAATGCATTAGTGTTGCCAGTATCGCTCCCATCGGTGTGGGTTTTGTCTTGTGTGTTTCAGAAGGCTAGCTGTAGCTCACTGGAATATTAGGATTATCTGGGATCGCTGCAGTTAGTGTTCTATATGTATCTAAAAGTACTCCATAAGGTTTGAGTAGTAGAGTCTCCCACCTCAAATAACTCTTGTAATGGTTTGGGAATTGACCACCACATTAGCAGAAGCTCAGCTCGCTCAGTCAGGAAAGCAAATGGAAGCTGTATTTACAAGCAGTAACTACACTCTACAGTGCAATGCAGTGCATAGGTACAGATATGCAGTATTTACAATACCATACAGCTATTCATCTTCTCTTTTCCTTTTTTACTCCCAAGTGTGAATTGTTTATACTTCTGCACTCTTCTGCTTGAAAACCTGCAGCTAACTTTTAAAGGCATAGCCTGAAACTGGCACAAACTCTCCAAGGGAATAAGCAGGTATTTTTTTGTTTAGGTTGTGATGGTGGGTTCCCATACCTGACTGCTGGAAAGTATGTTCAAGACTTTGGTGTGGTGGAGGAAGACTGCTTCCCATACACAGCCCAAGATTCTCCCTGCACTTTCAAGCACAGCTGTTACCACTACTACACTTCTGAGTACAACTATGTTGGTGGTTTCTATGGAGGCTGCAATGAGGCTCTGATGAAACTAGAGCTTGTTCTTCACGGGCCAATGGCTGTTGCCTTTGAGGTTTATGACGATTTCCTGGTTTATAAAGAGGGGATTTACCATCACACTGGACTGCAGGATGAATTCAATCCTTTTGAGTTGACCAATCATGCTGTCTTGCTGGTGGGCTATGGTAGAGACCCAGAAAGTGGTGAGAAGTTCTGGATTGTGAAGAACAGCTGGGGCACCTCCTGGGGAGAGAATGGTTACTTCCGAATCCGCCGTGGCAGCGATGAATGCGCAATTGAGAGCATTGCCGTGGCTGCCACTCCCATCCCAAAGTTATGAATGCAGAGACCTTCACCCAGTGCCTTGTCCCCAGCCACAAGAACATACTGACTGTTAGAAACTGCAGGCCGAATCTGTCACCTGGCTTGAACAGGGGAGCTTAAGGACATTTCCCAGAATAAGAGCAGTTCCCATAGATGAGAGGGTGAGTACTGTCAGCTCTGCTGTGTGCACTGAAGGCTCGCTCTCAAGTCTGCCAATGGGTCGCCTAGAATGCAATGGCTGTTTTGGTAACAGTGGTGATACTTATGCATCACTGCACCTTCGGTCACCACTTGCATTTTCTGCTGTGGACTATCTTGAACTTCAGATCTCAGAGAGAAGCATCTGCCATGATAATCTGACTACTCTGAAAGGACATTGTAGTGCCTTACTTCTGAGAAGTCACTGCAATTTAGCAGTGTGTGTTGGGGAGGGAATGGGCAATCACACTGATTAAAGGGAAATGTTAAAGCTTTGTGTCATGCAAAATCTGCATGTCAAACCCTGATGAGAGTGAAAAAAATCAATTACACGTTTCAGGCTGTTACTGAATGTTCCAGTTCTGGATTTTATTGCTGTGTTTTGCAATTGATCATCTCAGAGTTCAATAAAAATTTACCCCCACTCCTATAAGAGTTTATACTTGTGGAAGTAGTTGGTTCTTTATTTCAGGGACCTGTCTTAAGTTTCAGACTTACCTGTCAAAAACATTTAGCAGGATTGAACCTGGTGGAGGAGGATGAGAGGGGAGAGAAGCTAGGACTCACCCAACTGAAGCCAGAATTCTCACAGCAGCATCAGACAAGGTTGTTCAGTAGCCCTTGGTGGGTAGGGGACAATTGACTGAGGAAATTAGCTGATTCCCCAGTAATCCTGCTGAAGTCCTCTCTGTGGATCTGTTACTCTATTCCTTTCAAATATGCAAGGTAGGAAAACAGAGTTGAAGTGGGAATTGCAGCACTTCATAGAATCACAAAATGTAAGGGTTTGGAAGGACCTTGAAAGATCATCTAGTCCACCCCCCCTGCTGCCAGAGCAGGATCACCTATACCAGATCACACAGGAATGCATCCAGGTGGGTTTTGAATATCTCCAGAGAGGGAGACTCCACAGCCCCTCTGGGCAGCCTGCTCCAGGGCTCTGTCACCCTCACAGTGGAAAAAATTGGTTTCTAGATGAAGCTTGGCTGCAGCACATGATTTGGCTAATGCAGAACTGGTCTTTGCTGGGTTTCACATGAGTAAATAGGGGTGGCTTGAAGGTAAGTCCCTGTGCCTGTGGTTTCACTGCACAGATACAATGCATTTTGATTATCACATGTGCTTGGAAGTTCTTCCTCATCAGGTATATCCGTGAAGTTGTGTGGGTGTGCTAGGTTTTTGGGTTTTGTCAACATCTCCAGTATCTGAGATTAGCTGGAGAATACAAAAACTAGGTATTTCTTGCTATTTTTTACTATCTGTATTGTATTCAGCTGAGCTGGAGTTAATGCTCCTCACAGCATCCTTCTAGTGCTGTGTTTTGCAGCAGTAGTTGCCAAAACACCACTGTGTTATCTACTGCTGAACAAGTATCCAGGCTCTGTCTTTCCAACATTTCCCTGCCCCAAGAGTATGCTGAAGGGTGGGTGAGATCTTGGGAGGAGACACGGCTGAGCCAGCTGACCCAGACTGGCCAAAGGCGTGTTCCATGCCTATGAGGTCAGCCCAGATATAAGAATGAAGTGGAAGGAGGAAGCTGGGGGATTTGTCCGTGGCATTTATCCTCCTAAGGAGCCGCCAAGCTTAGAGCCCTGCTGCCCGAGACTGACCACCGTCCTGCTGAGTCTATTAGTACAGACTAATATCCTCTCCCTGCATTCACTTCTGTGCCATCTATTATCTTTGCCTATTGCTTCTATCTTATTACTGGCTTTTGTTATGTTTTTCCCCTCTCCCCTGCCCATTTAAGAGGGGCAATGAGAGCAGCTTTGGTGGGTATTTGTTCCCTAGGCCAGGTCTAAATCACTGCATTGTCCTTCAGCCATCAAGTTACCAAGTCATTGCCATTAAACTTTTGCTGACACTCGTGGCTCTGAATATAAAACTCCTTGCCATTCACTATATTTTGCCTCATGTTAGCCACATGCCTGCTGAATAAGATTGCATGATTTAATTAGAAAGGGCCGTGGCTGTCTGACACTGCTTCTATGTGGCAGCTGCACTGCTGCTAATGTGAAGATGGGAGAGGAGAGTGCTCAGAGTGGTCTGTCACTATCACTGCCCCCAGCTACTGTCATCCATCTACTTGTTTGCCTCTAGCTGACTGCAGTTTGTGACTGTCCTGCTTTTCTCTATTTCAGAGTTGAACAGAGAAATGTCAGTCAGCCTGACTGAGCTAGGATGTGGCCAGCATGACACAGTTGGAGTCTCAAATTCTATTTTCTAAGTCACTGGCTGAAGGCCAGACAGAGCATTTCCTTCCTGCAAGCCAAGAGGCATGCAAGTGCAAGAGTTGGTAAACCTTGGAAGTGGGGAGGCACTGCTCCACTGGGATTGTCATACAGAATGAATGGTAGGAAAAGACCTCAGAGATCAGAGTCCAACCTATCACCCAACACCATCTAATCAACTAAACCATGGCACTAAGTACCTCATCCAGGCTCTTTTTAAACACCTCCAGTGATGGTGACTCCACCACCTCCCTGGGCAGCACATTCCAATGGCCAATCTCTTTTTCTGTGAAGAATTTCTTCCTAACATCCAGCCTAAACCTCCCCCTGGGTGCCTAGGTAAAGAGACCAACCCCCACCTGGCCACAACCTCCCTTCAGGTAGTCATAGAGAGCAAGAAGCTTTCTCCTGAGCCTCCTCTTCTCCAGGCTAAGCAACCCCAGCTCCCTCAGTCTCTCCTCAGAGGGCTGTGCTCCAATCTCCCACCCAGCTTTGTTGCCCTTCTCTGGACACGTTCCAGCATCTGAGGGGCCCAGAACTGGACACAGGACTCAAGGTGTGGCCTAACCAGTGCTGAGCACAGGGCAGAATGATTTCCCTGCTCCTGCTGGCCATACTATTCCTGATACAGGCCAGGATGCCATTTGCCTTCCTGGCAACCTGGGCATACTGCTGGCTCATATTCAGCTTACTGTCACTCAGTACCCCCAGGTCCCCTTCTGCCTGGCTGCTCTCCAGCCACTCTGCCCCCAGCCTGTAGCACTGCATGGGTTTGTTGTGGCCAATGTGTAGAACCTGGCACTTAGATGTGATGTTCAAGAGGGGACTGGACATGGCACTTGGTGCCATGGTTTAGTAGTCATGAGGTCTTGGGTGACAGGCTGGACTTGATGATCTTTGAGGTCTCTTCCAACCTTGTTGATTCTGTGTGTGATGTGTTCAATCTCATGCCCTTGGACTCTGCCCATCTGTCCAGCCTGTCAAGGTCCCTCTGCAGAGATCTCCTACTCTCTAACAGATCAACTCCTGCCCCTAGATTTGTCCTCTGCAAATTTACTGATGCTGGACTCAATCCCCTCATCCATTTACACCATTTCATGCAATCCCACTTCCAGGAATAAAGGAAATGCTGGTTCTCCCTGACAGGTGATGGCCCTCTTGTATTATGGATCAGATAAAGAAGTATAGCTGGGAGCCTGGTTCCCAGTGGAAAGGGCAGCAGTCTCATTGCTAAAATGACTTTCAGTATGGGTAGGGTTTTTTTGTTATTGTTTGGAAAGAGTGCTAAAACAGGAATAAAGTGGTCAGAAAAGTGTTAAAAGCTATCCTGGCATTTCTAAATTACTTGCTGATCTTTTCTTGTTACCTGTTCATAAAAAGCTTCAAAAGGGAAGATTTGAGATGTGTATAAAGTTTTGGCTGCTTGGCAACGTGTCCTGACGTTCCTTTTGTGTATGTGTATAGACACAACCAGAAAAGGCATTTTAATCACTCACAGATCACAGCCAAACATCCCAACCTGGAAACGCTTCACCAGAAAGACTGAGATCCACGCAGCGTTACTGATCCTCCTTATCTCTCGTGTTCCCTGTTGAGATCAGGCTTCCAGGACCAGGCTTGGTCACCATCCAGAGCCTGAGCAGCGTTCAATATGCAGGAGCTTCTCTTGCTGAGCCCTGAAGCGCTATGCCAAGAGCAGGACAAACAGAGTAGAAGGTGGAAGGAACTCAAGCCCAACACTGTCTTTATAAACACTTTTGTTGTGTCTTATTCCCTTTTCAAAGTCTTGTCTCTGGGCATCAGGAGTAGAAGTGGCTTCCTGGCAGCTGTTTTGCAGTCAAATGGTTCCTTCTGGAAGGACACCTGACTTGCTCCTTCCCTAAAGCATGGGTGAGGGTGGTGGGCAAGAGAAGACCTCTAGAAAGAGAAGTGGCAAAGGGAGAGCCTAAAGGATGAGGGGGAACTAATCAAAAGGGCAAAAGCCAGCCAGTACAGTCAGGTGTCAGAACAGCGAGAAAAGGTCTTCTCTTGGTTGCTGAGAGTGGGGAAAGCCCAAAACCTTGCTATGTGCAGGATGACATGAATGTGACCCTGTGCTGCAAGGAGAGGATGAGCATATTTTAACCCCTTAGAATTTCCAAAACCATAGCTTTGTCCTCAGCCTTGTACTGAGCCCTGCCTTTAGCATCCTAGGTCCTTTTGGTGAGCTGTGAAAACTTGCAGTCACAGTGACTGATATGGCCAGCCCAGGAGTCCTTTCTCACATAAAGGTTAGCTCAGTGCCTGGTTTTGCTCTTGGAGGGCCATGCAGACCCATCTGCTCCCCTGAGCCATTGCATGTTCAGAAGCTAAGAGAATTTTCTGGGGCAGAAACTGTGATGTAGGCTGGCTAGAATAGACCAGAAGAGGAGCTGGCTCTTTGGTCAAGAGATAACTGCATTAAACTGTTCATCAGGCAAAAATGTGCAGTGCTTGTATGCCCAATGCCTTCTCTGAGATTCCTGCAGCTTTTCTGGGGGTTGGCATTTGTGGCAACGTCTTGCAGGTGGTTTGTAAGAGCCGCACAGGGCCAGATGCTGGCTCTTGCAGCAACATCATTACTGCATGAGATCAGCAGAAGTCTTCAGTCAGAAGGGATTGTCTCCTTGTCTGCGTGGAGCAAGGTGCTGTTGGACCTAAGGAAACTCTGGGTTTTGGTTGTATTAATGAAAAATGAGATCCTGGTTCTGGCTAAGAGTGAGTAAGGCTGAGGGTTCTGGGCTTTGCTGTGTTACCAATGAAAGCTAATGCAACCAGGGACAGCATGGGAAGGTAATCAGGTCTTGGTCTTAGTTCTTCATGCGAGGGAAATTTTGTGCCAGCACATTTAGAATGTGCCTAGAGAAATCATTTTTAAATCCTTATAAAGAGGAGAGACTGATATATTTGTGTGTGTGTGTGTAAAATGTCTACAATCATTATACTTTCCTAGGAAGAAAAAGGGGAACAAAAAATGCCTTTTTTTTCAAAACCCCAACCCACAGCCCCTCATCTCTACAAGTACAAACCAAATCCTTTCTTTCCTGACCTTTCACTTGAAGAGAGCAGTAATAACGTTTCAGTTGCTGCAGTTCAATACATCTCTGCCTCTCTGCAGCTGGTAACAGAGGAGAGGTTGCTGCTTATTTAGAAATTCTCTGGCTGGGCCATGGTATATTTCAGTTGCACCTTATGATCTTGCATCCAAATATTGAGGGCTGCTCCCTGATAAGACACAGTAAGTATCAGTAATGGCTGGGTATCACTGTGTCTGTCTGTGATTCTGAATCTTGAATAACCATGGAAAGCTCTCCAGTAAGCTAGAGTGAATTTCTGCCGGTGTTCAACTGTCACCATCAGAGAGGAAACAGGGGAGAAGCTCAGGAAATCATCTGTAATTTTCAAGCACTTTATTCTCTGACAGATGAATGTTACTTAGAGTGAGCAAATCCTGAATCCCTGAGCAATGTCACTGATTTCAGTGCAACTGACTGTTGCACTGGCTGTCATCAGTCCCTGTGAGTAACAAAGTAGGAACTACTCTCCCTTTTTCAGTGGACAGATAGCCACAGGCAGCAGACTTGCTCAGCATCTCAGACAGGTGTTCAAAATTGCCTTCGGTGCTCACCAGTGTTTTACACACCTGCTTCTGTGCCTCTTGCAGCTGTTCTCCAGATGAAGGAGGTTTGTTGTGGGCTTTGAATTTTTATTTTTCAGAGCCTTTTGTTGGTGTTTGTAGTAATTTTCATGTCTGAGTAGGGCTTGGTTTAAATCAATGCTTCCTTTATAAAGCGTGTCCTTGGGGCCTCAGGGAAAGGCAGCTCGTGGCACTGGTCACCCCAGGCGTGCTCGAGGCACCACAGAGGTATCCAGAAAGCCTACCCCTCCCCACATAGATCACTTTGGGATTTGTAAAACCCTCTGCCCCTTCCCAAGAGCACTTCTGCTCTTGCAGATTTGCTTTGTCAGCCAAGGAGACTTGTTCCTATCACCAGTGAGGCACCATTGATGCACCCAGTGTTAGATGTGGTAGAGTTTTAGCAAGCCAGCAGAAGTCACTGCTCACTTCCTCGCAGCTCACCTGTGCTTGATGTAGCAGCATCTGTGGCTGAGATGAGACCTGGTATCAGTTTTCCTTTTTCTCATTTGCCTGAATCCAAGCAGATATTTAATTTTACCTGAAAAAAGAAAGACTACTTGGACTGAACAAAAGCTTTGATACAGGAGTGCTTCAGGATGTGATCTGTTGTCTGTGGAAGGGTTTAGCAGTCCTGGTTGTAGCCAGCTGCAGAGAGACACTAGAAAGAGAAGCACAGCTCAGAATAGCAGAGAAGGGGACTGTTGCAGACAGAGCAGCAGGTGATTCCTTACTGTCTGGGCATGTGTCATTTACTGAGAGCGACATTTTACACAGATAAACTGCTCAGCATCCTGTAGGGTTTTAGAGCACTCACACCACTGCACAGCTCACCTTTTGAGCCCAGGAACAGGAATCTCACAATTAAGCATCTCTCTGTGCATGCCTGCTTTTCAGTGCCTCCAGATGCAAAATCTACTGACAGCAGTATGAGTACGACTCGACTGTGCTATGGATGAGTCCCTAAGCCCATTGCACCAGCACTCTGATTCATGGACCATATTGGTCAGCTATTAGAAACCTCTGAGCTCTCCTTCTGATATACCCTGAGGTCTTCAATTTCTCTGACCTGACAATATACTGTGGATATTTCATGTCTTCCATGAAATAGTCAGGACCACATAGAATCAGGCCCTCTGGGTGTTCATTATTCCATGCCAAACATTATTATATAGTCTATTCTAGCACAGTAAAGCTCTTGGGAGCTTTGCTGTGCACACCATCCCCTCTGAGGCAGTTACAGCAGGAGACAAATGAGGCAGAGAGGATTGCAGCTGACAGTGCTGTATGGATAAATCACTTGGTTTCTCATATAATGGACAACTACTATAAAGCTCCTATCCATAATGACCTAAATAACTTAGCTGGAGCTGCTCCTTAAATTGATTCTATTCCTGAACGTCTTTTTTCCTTGGCATTAGAAATATTCCTACATATATAGCCTTTCTCAGGTGCCTCAAGCTTGCAGTCTCTGGTCTTCCTGAGTGACTTCAGTCACCCCAAATAGTCACCCCACACACAGTGCAGCAGGGGACAAGCACCTTGAGTAGCTTCTGGAGTGCACCGATGGTAACTTCCTGACAGACGTGACTGAGGAGCTGACGAAGGAAGGTCCCCTGCTGGACTTGGTATGTACAAACCAGGAAGAAGTGGATCGGGCAGATGTGAAAGCCAGGGTCAGCTTTGCCTGTGGCTATCATGAGAGGATGGAGTTCAGGATCCTGAGAAGAGGTAAAAAAGCAGGGTTGAAAGTGTGGAGTTCAGAAGCGTAGACTTCAGCCAGCTCAGAGATCTGCTTGGATGAGTCATCTGGAGACCCTGGGGAAAAGAGGGGTCAAGGAGAGCTAATTCATTTTCAAGAATGGCCTATCCCCACATTCAGCAAATCAAGCAAGGCAGCAGGAAGCCTGCATGGATGAGCAAGAAACTCCTGAATAAACTCAAACATGAAAATGAAACAGAAGAGGTGGAAGCAGGGACAGGTGGCCAGGGAAGAAGATAGACTCACTGCCCAAGCCTGCAGGGGTGCTACCACAAATGCCAGGGGAGCTGGCTGGTGGTGTTGTGAGGCACTCTTGATTATCTTTGGGAGGTTATGATGAAAAGGAGAGTTTTCTGAGAACTGAAAGAAAACTGATACCACTGCTATCATTAAGAAGAGCAAGGAGAATCTGGGGAACTGCAGACTGACAACCATCACCTCACTTCCAGGAACGGTGATGGAGCAAACCCTTCTGGAAGCCATTTCGAAACACAGGAAGGACAAGAAGGTGATTTGGAGGAGTCAGCATAGATTTCTGAAGGGCAAATCATGACTGACCAAGGGGATATCAACTGCTTTGAGCCCAGAGGTTGGACTCAGTGATTTCTGGAAGTACCTTCCCACCTCAGTGGTTCTGTGGTATTTTAAGTTACAGCTTATGAATTATGCTGCTGATGAATTTTTATCAGGTATGAGGAGTATCTTCTGTTGTTTTGTTCCATGATTTAAATTTGCAATTTCAAGGGAATTTTTTAAAGCCAATCTGTATGTATTTAGGACTTACTCTTGCAAATCTTCCTTCGCGTGAAGTTGGTGATGCAGGTGAGCACCGTTAAAGGCTGATGAGAATCAGATGGAAATCTACATGGCTCAGACAAAAGTTCTTCTGATGTGATTCAGTCTCATTCTTGAAGAAGTTTTTATCTGTGGAGGACAGGGTAGATTAGGAGAGGGTAGATTAGTGTCTAAGCTCCTGCTGTGGGGATTTCATAGGGACCTTCATGGGAGGGCATACTACAGATTACTGTGAATTAGAAACTTTATGTCCTGATTTAGACTTACTGTAGCACTGTAAGTGTTTGAACCTCATCACACAAATAATTCACAGTACCTGAAGAGGGCTAAAATGGTTGCATGGTCAGTTTGATCCAGGCTTTTGCTGGTAGCTCCATAGTAGCAACCCTTCAATGAGTGTGAGGATTCAGTCTACAACCTCACTTGGCTTATTGAATTGGCTACACAACGTTTGTTTGGAGCCAGAAGATTTCAGACTAGTTTTGTGGCTGTGTGATGCTTTCACTGCTGTCTGGCCTCAGGAACAAGCCATTTTACTTTTCCTGGAGTGCTGCTGACCCCTTGTTATTAGTTTTTATACTTGGCAGACATTCTGGTCCTTCCCTTATTGCTTTTTGAGTTGCATTGTGTTCATGTACTCCCAGGTGACTGCTCAGATGCACTTGGTGTAAAATGCACTGCAACCCATCTCTGGTTTTGCTGCAGGCTCCAAAGGGCAGCCTGTGTGCATCTCCACAGAAATAAAAGTAATTCAGCCTTGAGAAAGGGAATTGCATCAAAGTCTTACTTTCTGAGACTAATGGAATAGAAACCTGTGTTTGCATCTGAGCACTGACCATGTTCACACAGGTAACTAAAACCATCTGAGATGTCCTGAGGCATTTGTACAGGCTGGTGGTTATGGAAGTTATATTGGAATATGCAGGAAGTGGCCAAGCCCAGTCTCTAGCACACTGAGGGTTTGTAATTATGAAATAACCATAGGCTCTCACTCTTTCAATACAATGATTCATGCACCCATAGACTTCTAACATTTGGAATCTCTTTCCCTTGAATTTGGCCTGAATCTGATCTTGTGGTGTCTCTAAGAATAGAATAGAATAGAATAGAATAGAATAGAATAGAATAGAATAGAATAGAATAGAATTAACCAGGTTGGAAAAGACCTTTGAGATCATCAAGTCCAACCTATCACCCAACACCATCTAATCAACCAAATCATGGCACCAAGTGCCTCATCCAGTCTCTTCTTAAACACCTCCAGTGATGGGGACTCCACCACCTGCCTGGGCAGCACATTCCAATGCCCAATCTCTTTCTATGATGAACTTCTTCCTAACATCCAGCCTAAACCTCCTCTGGCACAGACTGAGACTGTGTCCTCTTGTTCTGGTGCTGGTTGCCTGGGAGAAGAGACCAACCCCCACCTGGCTACAACCTCCCTTCAGGTAGCTGTAGAGAGCAGTAAGGTCTCCCCTGAGCCTCCTCCTCTCCAAGCTAAGCAACCCCAGCTCCCTCAGCCTCTCCTCGTAGGGCTCCAGACCCCTCCCCAGCTTTGTTGCCCTTCTCTGGACACGTTCCAGCAAGTCAATATCTTTCCTAAACTGAGGGGCCCAGAACCCCACAAAACAATCCATTGCTCTAGGAAGCAAAAATGTACCCCCAAGCAGTAACTCGTGCCTGTTTAAGGCTTTTATCACAGGGTTGTAATTGTAAGGTTTCAGCTGTTTGTAAGAAGGGTACAGACACTGTTGTGCACTGACCATTCCTGCCATCCAGGCCCTGTTTTGTAGGGCTGCTGGAACGTGTTTCCCAAAAGACAGCACTTGGGCACGCTCTTTAAATCCATACCGTTATGTTATGGACAGAGTGCATTCAGCAAGGGTGTAGAGTGACCTTTGAGTGAGTGAGAATAATTGAGTGCAGGAGTTATAATTAATGGCATCTGACCGTATGAGCTACCTGGTATTTCTCTTGGTTGCATAGACATTTGTGTAGATATTCCTTGAGGGATCTGTCCTGATGAAGTGTATTTTCTTCTAAGTTAATTATAATTGAAGAAGATCATAATACAACCAAAGGAGAGCTTTAGCTATGTTTGACAAGTCAATAACCATTCCACTCTGGGCATGTTTGATGAGTCAATAGTCATTTTTAACTAAATGCCTTAACCAGAAGAGCCATGGGAATGGAAGAAGGGAAAATCCAAACTAATTAAGTCTTTCTAGTCTAAAAAATGGGGGGAAATGGACCATTTTGCTGAAAAATCTTTGGTGCAGTTGTGCTGGCCTTGATTCATGTCAATGCAACCTGTCACAGTAACCTGGCTGCGTGCCTAAAGGGATGAGCTGACACTAAACAAGTCCTGCAGTGGTGGCTTACTGCAGTGCTTACTATTCATGCAGCACCTCACATCAACACCTCTCTGCACCAGCGCCTTCAGGGGCCAAAGAAGCCAAACCAGTACAGACAGTTCAGGGTGTGGCAACAGTCCTCCAAAAGAGGTGGAACAAGGCAGGGCTGAGGGCCTTACCCTGCCTTGGAAGCATTCAGCTGATGGTGTCTGTAAAAGCCAGTACACCATGGAGTTAAGAGATCTGGGTACAACTTTTACTCATCGAGACACTTCAGTCCATGCTTCACTTGAGCTCAGCAGATCATATCTGTGTGCAATTAAGCCTTCTACACACTCACCCCACATCTGAACATCTTACTAGACTCACTATACTTGTAGCCCTACCACCATCCCCATGGTGGCCTTCACTAAGCCTAGGAAGAGCTCATTGTACCAGGGTGTTGCTGGGGCCAAGAATTTAGGCAAGTTCAAAGAAGAATTGGAAACAAACAAGTAACACGATTAGCCAGGGTTATTATAGCTAATGCTTGCAAAAACTTTGGAAGGGAAGTAAAGCCTCATGCTTCTGGATGTAGGCCAATCTCAAACTACCCTTACCAATAGCCCTCACATAGTATCTGCTCACAGGGAGCTTCCAGGCAGTGTTCTCTGAACGCTGGCCATCATCAAAGGATAAAAGATCAGATAGAGTTACAACCTCACCCAAAACATCTGTTTCATCAGTTCCTGAACTGCAAAACCTTCTCAGTCTGCTCCCTTTTTAAGCTATAAAATGATAAATCTCCTGCTCTAGAGGGGAATTGTGACTGCTTAGAAGTGCTTGGGTGTTGGAGCCTCTCTGGAAACAGCAGGGCTGCGAAAGTGTGGTTCACAGACTGCACACAGCCAGTAGCAATGATAATAAGCTTGAATTATGCAAAAACAGTAACTGACTGGAGTGAACTGATTTGCTTTTCAAATTTATGGTGTCTGTAGCTAACAAGGCTAAGCCCTTTAAAATTGTCTCTCCAAACAGAAGAATACAAATGACAACTTGTTTGGTTTTGTTTATTTGTTTGGTTTGGGTTTTTTTTCCAAAAAAACCCAAAAAAGTAATACCAGTGAATCACAGAATGCTTTAGGTTTAAAGAAACCTTTAAAGGTCATCTAGGCCAATGCCCCCTGCAGTGAACAGGGCCATCTTTAACTAGATCAGGTTGTTCAGAGCCCTGCCCGACCTCACCTTGGATGTTCCCAGGGATAGGGCTTCTGATGCTTCCTGGGCAACCTGTTTTAGCACTGTCCTTGTAAAAAAATCTCCCTGCATCTACTCTAAATCTCCCCTCTTTTAGTTCAAAATCATTACCCCATGTCCATTTGCAACAGACCCTGCTAAAAATATTGTCCCCATCTTTCTTGTGGCCCCTCTTTTTGAAGTGCTGAAAGGCCACAATGAGGTCTCCCCAGAGCCTTTTCTTCCCCAGGCTGAACAACCCCAACTCTCAGCCTGTCTTCACAGGAGAGGTATTCCAACCTCCTTTCTCTCTAGACAATTTTAACTTCTTGAAAAAAAACCACAACTTTTATTGAAGATAAAAAGTTCCAGGGAGAATAACACATTTTTCTCCTCAAACTACCCGTTTCACTTTATGTGTGTGTATATACTCAAACTTCGAAGTTGGACTCTGAAGACTGATTATAAAACATTGCATGATGTAAGTGTTCTGAATTCTTTGTCTACTAAAGTCTGGCTTCTTGGATGGATGACAAACCTCTAATGCCATTTAGTGCACATTTGGAGAAGAACTCCTCCATCAAGCAATATTGGGTTAGGAACTGGCTGGAGGGCCGAGCCCAGAGAGTGGTGGTGAATGGTGCCACATCCGGCTGGCGGCCAGTCACTAGTGGTGTGCCCCAGGGATCGGTGCTGGGCCCCATGCTCTTCAACATCTTTATTGATGATCTGGATGAGGGCATCGAGTCCATCATCAGTAAATTTGCGGACGACACCAAGCTGGGGCAGGAGTTGATCTGCTGGAGGGCAGAGAGGCTTTGCAGAGGGACCTCGACAGGCTGGACAGAATCCAGAGTCCAAGGGCAGGAGATTGAACACATCCAAGTGCCAGGTTCTGCACATTGGCCACAGCAACCCCATGCAGTGCTACAGGCTGGGGTCAGAGTGGCTGGAGAGCGGCCAGGCAGAGAGGGACCTGGGGGTGCTGGTTGATTGTAGGCTGAACATGAGCCTGCAGTGTGCCCAGGCAGCCAACAGGCCAATGGCATCCTGGCCTGCATCAAGAAACAGTGTGGCCAGCAGGAGCAGGGAGGTCATTCTGTCCCTGTACTCAGCACTGGTTAGGCCACACCTAGAGTCCTGTGTCCAGTTCTGGGCCCCTGAGTTTAGGAAGGAGGTTGACTTGCTGGAACGTGTCCAGAGAAGGGCAACAAAGTTGGTGAGGGGTTTGGAACACAAGCCCTATGAGGAAAGGCTGAGGGAGCTGGGGTTGCTTAGCCTGGAGGAGACTCAGGGGTGACCTTATTGCTCTCTACAACTACCTGAAGGGAGATTGTAGCCAGGCAGAGGTTGGTCTCTTCTCCCAGGCAGGCAGCACCAGAACAAGAGGACACAGTCTCAGGCTGTGCCAGGGGAGGTTTAGACTGGATTTAGGAGGAAGTTCTGTACAGAGAGAGTGATTGCCCATTGGAATGGGCTGCCCAAGGAGGTGGTGGAGTCACCATCATTGGAGGTTTTCAGGAGGAGACTTGATGGGGTGCTGGGTGCCATGGTCTAGTTGTTTAGGTGGGTTAGATTGGTTGATAGGTTGGACACATGATCTTGAAGGTCTCTTCCAACCTGGATTTATTGTATTATTGTATTGTATTATTATTGTATTTCAATGTGTTTTTCATCTTCTCAAGACCCTCAATAAATGTGAAAATCATTCATGGCTGTTTCACACAGTATTAAAATTCTCAGGGTATGCTATCAAAGCTGTTGAAAGGATGAAGCATCTCTAGGCAATGTATGGGTTCCCCAGCTAAGCTGCCACTTGTGTTCTTCCTTTAAAATATGGGGTCAGTCACAGCAGTGGAATGATTTACTCAAATGTGCTGAGTTGTTTGCAAGTTTGATATCACAGAGAAGTTTGATATAAACAGAGAGCTGCTGAGACACTGGCACTCCTCAACTCTAATGCTGTGCAGCATTTATAACTTCAAATCATCAGAGCCAGGAGAGAGAAGTGGTTAATGCTTTTTTCATTTTAGAGTATGGCAAACCAAAGCATTAGCTGTGTGCTGCATTCAGATGTGAGCATGCTTATAGCTGCAGACAGACAATCACAAATATGTCAATGAAATGGAAATAAAAGTGTCTGTTACAATGAAATTCATACAGCCCTCCTTCATGTGGACACATGTAAAGGTGCTTTGTATTCCTGTAACTGCCACCTCTAGTGGCATTCACTCTGACTTATATTTATTATAACCAAGTCACATCCAAAGGTAAAGTACACTGGTTTGCTTTTTGCACTTTAATGGAGGAATGAAACCTCTGAAAGGAGCTTTCTGCTCCCCCCGCTCTTCCCCCCCTCTCCCCCCCGCCAGTAACTGGTGTTTTATAGGTGTCTGGAAACAAGCATGGGATGATAAATCATCACCAAGAAGACAGTAATTAAAAAGAAGCATGAAAAACTAATGCACGACAGAAACCCTCTTGTGTTTCGCTTCCAGTGAGGAGCAGAGCAGGGAGCAGAACTGCTGCATGAGTTTTCCTGCAAAGGCTTTAGTAACCAGATTAATCCCAGACGCACCTCGTGCTGACCTTTACACACATGCACACAAAACTTTCTGGGAGACTTTCTTCCCCCGGTTCCATGCTTATTTCATCCCCCAGCAGGGCTGCCTGCTGGACCTGGTGATCCTGCTTCCGTACAAAGGGAAAGAGCCTCCACCTACCTTTTCTCTTTCCCTCCCCGGTTCCTCACTCCCTCTCTCCCCCTCGGGCTGGCAGGATTCCTCGGGCAGAGCATGCAATCAGTTTGCAGGGAGCAGCCGCAGCCAGAGGAAAGATGCAGAAGCACAATCAGAAGGAGCACCTCTACAAGCTGCTGGTGATCGGGGACCTGGGAGTGGGCAAAACCAGCATCATCAAACGTTATGTCCATCAGAACTTCTCCCCCCACTACCGGGCCACCATCGGAGTGGACTTTGCCTTGAAGGTGCTGAACTGGGACGCTGAGACTGTAGTGCGGCTGCAGCTCTGGGATATTGCAGGTGAGTGCAGAGGAGCACCCTTTGCCACGTAACCTGTCCAGAGACAATACTAAATACAGACTCAAACTCATTTGTGCTAATCGTGAAGTTGGAAACTTTGTGCCTCTGTGGTGAGGGAAAGGAGATTGAGGAGAAAAAACTTCAAGGGCAGACTGGCATTTAGGAAGTTCCCTGAAGCCAGCAGACCCCCTGTACAAGGAGTGTCAGAATGAAACCTGCCCTGCCTGATTTTTCTCCCAAGCCCTTAGACATGTGGGGCAACTCTCTCCAGGTGCCCTAATTCTTCCCTACCAGCTTCCACTGCTCAGCTTCCCTCATTAGACTAATAAATCTCTGTCATGGGAAGGAGAATAACCAGGATTTCCTGTTACCTCTATAGTTCCTTGGGAGAGATGAGGATTCAATAAGATGGTTAAAATTATTTTCAGTTTAAGAAAAATAAGGGAAAAGTCTCACTGAGTTGCTTTATGAAAATATCTTCTTCCTTTCTTTCCTCTCTCTTCTACCTTCTTTGCTTCATCCCAGTAAAATGTAAACAGCTTCTGACATGCCTTGAAAAGAGAAGTGTTTTACTCTGGCAATAATCCTGGATGTTAAAAACGCATTTACTCGCGTTTACTTGTCCTTATCCAACATCAGGCAAAAAAAGGCAATTTACTCTGCGCAGGGAGGAACAGAGTAAGGAAATCCATCCAGCTTTTCATGCTTAGGTAGTTCAAAAAACACAGGATTTGACATTGTTGCTGTCAGTGCTCCAGAGTTTGTATATTTAGCTTCCAATTAAACCCACAACTGTCTTTGCCACCCTCCTGACTAGGAACTTGCAACTGTTGATTCAGACTACAAAACTAAAGTGTATCTTGATGGCACATGTGACGTGCTGGTAAGTAACCCTGCTCTGTTCAGCGTACGCAGGGATCCGAGGGCAGATGCAACACAACGGCTTAAAGGAGGATGTTTGAAAAACTCAATTAAATTAAGAAGTGACGTTTATGGAGCAGGAGACGGAGGTGAAAATTGTGCCAGCTGTTAGGCAACTGTGCCAGCGTATGACCTGAGCTGTGGGTTCAGTGATCTTGTCTGAAATGGCACCGGGTAAAACTAGTGAAATGAGAAAATTCTTGGCATTCTTATCGGTGGAGGGAGTGCCTTCCTTCTATACTTAGCTGCCTCATGTCTGAGCTCTGAATTTGGCACCAAGGTACTAAACCTTATGCAACAACGCTGCTTTATGCAAAGCATGCCTAACCTCAGCCCTTTTTACGCATCAGTTTAGTCCTGTGAGGTTTATGATATTAAATAGGTGTATGCTCAGTTTTCTCTATTAAAGGTTAGGATAACGTTGGAAGCATTGCTTTTGTTGCTCACCAGTGGCTGATGATATAAAAGATGTACACATCCTGCAAAAGTTTTTCTGCATGAGAAAAGGTATTTAATAGTAAACTCTGAATGCATCAGGGACTTAATGCATTTTGCATGCCTTGTTTCAGAGATTTATTATACTACTAATCATGTGCTGGCGGATCATATGATGTAGCTTTCAGTCAGGCTGCAGAAGCAATTACACCAAGTTGTAGTGCTGAATGACTAGCATGCTTTCTGAGTTATCACACATGACAGAGAGAATTACAGCACAGTACTAAATTTCATATGAATTGCTCAATTCAGAGCATCTCTGTGAAGGTCAAGACAGTGGCCAGCAAAAAAAAGAGTTGCTGTCTCAGTTTTAATGACTTCTGTGTAAGGACCTTTAGATGTTAATGGCTGTACATAGAAAATAAGTTCTGTGAGCAATGCACTGAATTCAGATCAGCAGGGTGCTGGTGTGGAAGTTATCATGAATAAGGCATCTGGATGGTGAGGAAAAAAAAAGTTGCTTAAAAATGATAGTAAAGTAAAAGTGATTGGAGAGAATGGAAGTGTTTTATCCTGGCTGTGGCTGTCCATATATCACCAGGAAAAAAACCTGGAAATATGCAAGGGAAAACAGGAGGAAAATAAAATCTCTAGTCTCAGAACACCTTCTCTCTGATGGCAGAATCTCTTTTATTAGGTCATGTTTATTTTTGCAGATAAAGCGTGAAATTGTCAGTCCCTTAGCAAGCTGAAGGTTGTTGACTTAGCATTTAGGGCATCTTGAATTGATGCAAGTGCT
This sequence comes from Colaptes auratus, assembly GCA_015227895.2. Taxonomy (NCBI): domain Eukaryota; kingdom Metazoa; phylum Chordata; class Aves; order Piciformes; family Picidae; genus Colaptes; species Colaptes auratus. The sequence continues at coordinate 27,918,361 of CM037631.1, forward strand.
GCACATTGTGTCAATGTGTGAACACAGAGGTATGGATGCTTGTGTGTGCATATATATATTTGTATATATATACACACACACATATATCTCAGGTATCATTTTAGTTCTTATGTCCTTTCCTCCCACTCCATTACACAGCCAGTGAACTTGCTACTCAGCGTAACGTGTGCTCTTCCTTTGACTTCACTGTGTGGATCAGTGCGTAGTAAATTGCTTATCAACCATCTACAAATCATTTCCTCAAAAATGGTTTTTGCTAAAACTGGCTTAGCCACAGCCTTAGCAGAATTTACATACCTGATGGCTTCATGGGAGGCGTGACATATTCCAGCCATGGCATGACCAAACAGTTTACTCCTGTTTCTATCACAGACAGAAGAGGAAAAAGGAAATTTGCTTCAGCTGGTGCCATCTTGTTTCGTAGTTAAATGCAGCTTATCTTTCTGGAACGTATTTTTGTGTATTCTGTACTTTGGTAAACAAAACTATAATAAGATCCAATAGCTAAATCCAGAAATGGGATTTATTTGCATGAGAGATAAATAGTGAACTGTAGGGATAGCAGCCAAGCATTAGAAAAACTAATTCAGGAAAAAAGTGCATTCTACATCACTTATGAGTACATTAAGACCTCTTTCTTTTTAACAGGTAACATATTCTTGAGGCAACAGGTCTTAGACAGGAATAACTGGACAAAAACATCATGCTTTGTGATGTTATGATAGCTGTAACAACAGTCTGGTATTAAAACCTATGAATTTATGTTTGATTCAATGTTTCAAGTGACTCAGTTTGCACTATTCTGTATGAGAGGAGGTATACCTGAGTAAAATTCTCCTTGCCTTTAATTTCCTCCAGGAGTTCCATTGCAATTCATTGAGTGTCCCAAATTTTCAGTTTTGATGTTCATGTCCCTGTTGAACTGTGTCATCACCTCTGCTGAGGTGACATTTATCTTTAAATCTTGCTCCTCAGTCATCTCTTTTCTTAAAATTCTCTTAACCTTTCTACTGCCTCTGCATGAGCATCCTGTAAATTCATTAACCCATCATTTGGAAAGAAAGCTTTAAAACAAACTCTTAATAATACGTTGGACAAGGTTCCTGTGGTGGGGATGGCCTTCAAGATGCAGAGTGGGACAGCCTTTGAAGCAACCAAGTATTGCAGGCAGCAGATCTGGGTGTATTTACTATGCACTTCTCTTCAAGGCTGCTCTCAGTGCTATCATCAATGTTTCATGTCCACATAGCCTTGAGTTTTCTCTGCAGACCAGCTTTAGCTGCAGATTTACTGCAGGGAGCAGCTCTGTGAGTGCAACACAGGGCAGAGAGCAGCACTTCAGAGCCTTTCCCCTCCCCTGCTACTTTTTCACAGCTATGTCAGCATCATCGTTCTCCCTCTCGCTGTGTGTATGTGGGCTGGATTATTCACTGCTACCAAACATACGTTACTTTGCTTTTCCAAGGCTGGTTTTCATCTCATAAAGAGTTGGACCAATGCATTGGAGACATCCAAACCACAGCAGTCATGGATGAACAGTTTCATTTCCTTCCTCTGCAACTTTCACCTCCAGCAACAGCAGACTTTGCACAGATAGAAGCAAATGGCTCTGCAATGGTAAAGTTTTTAGGGCTGTTTTGATCAAGAAGGAGTAAACAAGCTGTTCACTAACGCCAGGCACAGCACATCTGTAGCAGCTTAGGCTTTTTGTGGCTGCTAAGCATTGCAGGACATATGCATAAATAAGATAGTCATGGTGATTTCTAGGCTAAATTGCCTTGAAATTGCTGCTCCTCAAACATAAATAAGTCCCTGGCTCTGGTGGTTTTATTTCAGTATGAATTTGTGGTAGAATCTATGGGCCTGATCTGCTGACAGCCTGCTTTTCCAGGTGGTGATGAACACCACCCCAAGCTTTGCTTAAGTGTCAACCCATAGAGACAAAGGGTTTGAACTCAAGGGTTGAAATTCTGTAAGTTATTTTAAAGTGAAAGGTAAAAATGTTGAAATCTACTCCACTATTGCCAGCTTCTCAGTGTTGGCTAAAGACTCTGTAAGGCATGGTGGTTCCCAGAAGCTTTTGACTCTGAGGATGAGGGATGGTGGCAAGAAGTAAAACTGGGCACCAGGCAGTTTAAATCAGCTTTTATCTTGCACTACATTTCAGATGCTGTGAGCAAGATGGTGGAAACTATCTGAGTTTTAGCAATGTATCATTATTTTTTATAACTTTATCAGTGATGATAGTGATTAGTGAAAATTGGAGATTCCTGTAATAAGTTATGCTGGCAAATTTATGTGGCATACATTTTTATAAGCTATGAAAATTCAGCTGTTGATTGCTTTCAGGTCATGAAATGATACCTTGCCCTGATGCAGAGGTGCCACTGAGATTAGGATAAATGTGCAGGCAGTTGCCATTCAGACAGGGAGCCCTTCTTTATGGGAAATGTTGTTGCTTTGCACCTTGGTCTCACTGGGTTCACTTCAAACTAGGATAGAATTAATTTGGTTTAACATTTAGACATCTTGCACTGAACTGTCTGAGTATAAACTACTCAGCCTGGGGCGTTGAAGGAAGAGATTAAGTACTTCCATAATGAAGCTTATGTGACCACTCTTGATATGTCTCCTAAGTCTCTGACTAGAAAATGCTGCTAATCTAGATACACCTAGTTAATTTAATGGAGCCTAAATTAGGTCTGATTAATCCCAAGATAAAGCATAAAATCCCAACAGTGGGCAAGGGCCATCAGTCTTGTGGGGTTTGATGCCAGATACTTTGCAAGGGCTGCAATGAAGTATAATGAGACAGATCATACAAACATTTCACAAGTTTCTGAACCTCTCAGTGCAAAGCAAAATCCATCTTTCCCAGTCCCTCTCACAATAAAGCAGATGCTTATGTTCAAGGCTGCCTGCAAGACAGCACTGAGTACCTAATGCTTGATCTATTTTCTAGCCTAATTGCTGCCTAAGCCATTGTGTGGCTGTAAACCTAAGGCTAGATTTGACACCTTTAATACATCAAGCAGTTCCAATTTTCATGAGTAATTTTGCTCAATGAAAATGTTTTACGACCCTCATCTATTAAGGTACCTATTTGTTCACATAAACAAGAACCTCTGGAAAAAAATAAGAAAAGAGTCCTCTTGGATCCTTAGATACCATATTTGGCTCTCCAAGCACAAAGTAACTGCTAGAGAAAACTTTTAGAATAGAAATATAGAAATAGGAATAGAATAGAATAGAATAGAATAGAATAGAATAGAATAGAATAGAATAGAATAGAATAGAATAGAATAGAATAGAATAGAATAGAATTAACCAGGTTGGAAAAGAATTTCAAGATCATCAAGTCCAACCTATCACCCAACACCATCTGATCAACTAAACCATGGCTTTAACAATGTAATTGAATAAAAGTAAAGCCACCCTGCAACAAAGCCATTATTCCAAACCACCTCTTTTCCATTCTATGTTGCATTCTATCTTTATACCAACTGTTTGCACATATGAATTGCAACTGATGGGAGGAAGAAAAAGACCACTTAAACAAAGCTTTAGGCACTTTATTCAGCCAGCAGCTCTGTTCTTTCTCTCACTTTGAAGTGACTCATGACAGAAGATGGTGAGCTACATCCACTGGCACGAGGCTAGTTTTACTAACTAGGAGGAATCAGTTTTAAACCATTTGCCATGACTTTGTAGACCACTGCTAGCCAGAAAACCACATCATAAAAGCCTTTTATTCCCCTAATGACTTTGTGAGGGTTTTATGCTGCAAATTAATAATTTAGTTCACATTCTCTGACAAGATGTCCTGCATATCTTAGCGATCTGTGTCCCAATAACTATCTGTAAGGTTCAAGTTTAGCTGTTCTTCTGTCACCTACATTCCATAATGTCATCTACACTTCATTTACAGTGCAGACATCTCAAGAACTTTGCATGAGAAGCATGAAGTATCACTGAAATAAAATATGCATCAAAACCTAATTGTTTCTGTTGCTGCTTGCCTCACTTTTAAGTTTCAAATCAGCCCCTGCCTTTTGTTTGAGGGCACCTTCTTGCAGATGAAAAAAAAATTTGCCCAACAAGGAGATTATTGAATAACACATGACTTAGCCATTCATCTGATTAGCCCACTGACAGGAATCATAAGACATTTTAATAAAGCAGAGCCATAAGTGTTTTTCAATATGACCTCACATTTCCCCAGACATTGCAGAGGAAATTCTTGCCCCCTCAATGAGATGCAGTGATTGGTTAAGGTGCAAGGAAAAAAGCCAACAAACCAATCTAACCTGAATTTGGGAAATACAGACAGCCAGTCTTGGTTTCTGTATCATCTGAATGACTTTCTCCTTGCTCCACGAGCTGGTGCATAAAGCCAAATATAAGCATCACAATCAGATGGTGTTGACCCTGTATGTGCATTCAGTGCTATTTCCATGAAGTGAAGCTGCATGGTCTGGGAGCTCAGTAATCAGCACACATCAGTTCTCAATCCAGCCTTCCCTGCGACAGCACAGTTTTCAACAGATAAAACTTCTACAGGTAACCTTCCTAGGGTCAGAGGCAGGCTGCCAATCACCTTGTCTTCCTAACCTACTCAAAATTATGCACAGTGAGAAAATAAGACTAGAAATAGGTTTCCACTGAATGTTGTCTATTTTTATTGCCACTATTCTCAGATGTAGAAGCATATGGCTGTCTTGCTGAAAGAGTACTGTTGTTGTGAGATGATGCAGGAATTTATAGTTCCTTTCTTTTGAATCACAGCTCACCAAGACACTTTAATGGAAATTCTATTTATTCACTTCAAGACAAATTCTGTGCACTTTGTTCCCATTCTTGGTAACGTTTTTATCAAGTCTCCCGGGAAAACAGCATGTGTATTGATAAACTCACAGCTGATCAACACTCCACATCCTGACGTCAACTCTGGTAATTTTGATGCTGTTAATCACATAAAATTACAGACATTTACAAATGCCCATGTTTGAATGTAATACATTGTGAGCTCACAAAAAAATATGTAAATAACTTCCCAGAACACACTTTGAATTCAGCAAGTAAAACTGGAAAGCTTCTGAACAGATCTAGCTGAAATGCCTCCTCCTGAACCTTTTCACTGGAGAAATACATCTCTTCCTCTTGCTACTGCTGTACTGTTTCTTAGAATACTCTCCACATTTGTAAGGCTTTAAACAAACCTTTCTCACCTCTTTGCTTTATTTTGTCAATAAAAGTAAATTCATAACAACTCTAATGCTGGTATGGCTCCAGAGCTTATTCTATTCTATTCTATTCTATTCTATTCTATTCTATTCTATTCTATTCTATTCTATTCCATTCCATTCCATTCTATTCTTCTCCATTCCATTCCATTCCATTCCATTCCATTCCATTCCATTCCATTCCACTCCACTCCACTCCATTCCATTCCATTCCATTCCATTCCATTCCATTCCATTCCATTCCATTCCATTGTATTCTATTCTCTCACATTCTCTTCTGTATTCTATTCTGTGTTACTGTTGATTATTATGACTTGAATGAGAATATGAAGGATCTTCTTCATGCACAAGCAAATCAGTCATGGTAGGTGCTACCCACAATATGCTGTAGTTTCAAGGAGCTTCCATTCTGGAGCTTCCATTCTGGAACTTCCATGTTCAAAGTCTTGTAATGTATACCAAGACCCTTGTTACTGTCCAGAGATCTAGAATTCTGTCAGTTTAATGTGGCTGTACACTGAAGTTCAAGGCTGGTTGGAAAATTATCAAATTTCATTCGATGCTTGCTTTGAAACTCCGTGTTTATCCCCTGCTCTCTTACATTTTCATACACCCGAGTCTAGCATTGTTCTCATCATTGTTTAGATGAAGAATAGCTTTCTGGAGTCCTAGAAAATGAACCCCTATTTCCAGTAATATTCTCTTAGAAGACCTGCTGTGTGAAATACTGACCTAGATGGAAGCGGTGATTTTACAAGGTGGTGTTTTTTCCCCCTCCTCCTTTCTTCATCACAGGTCAGGAAAGATTTGGAAACATGACCAGGGTATATTACAGAGAGGCCATGGGGGCATTTATTGTCTTTGACGTTACAAGACCTGCAACATTTGAAGCAGTGACTAAATGGAAAGAGGATTTGGACTCTAAGTTGGTTCTTCCAAATGGCAAACCTGTACCGACTGTCCTTTTAGCAAACAAATGCGACCAGGGAATAGATGTTCTTATGAACAACGGCATCAAGATGGATCAGTTCTGCAAGGAGAATGGGTTCGTGGGCTGGTTTGAAACATCAGCCAAGGTAATGTTTCCATTTCTTTTTAAATGTTTCTCCAAGTACAGAGAGAATAGTTCCTAAAATGGTTTACTTGGTGTGGTGGGTTGAAGTTTCCCCCAGCTGTATTTACAAGCACAAACTGCACTCTGCAATGGAAGGCAAAGAATATGCACAAAATATACAGGAGTTACAATATTATATAGATATTTACAATTAGCAAACAACATGAAAATCCTCCTGGTCCAAAAGACCAGGGAAGCTGCTCCACTACCCTCCCCTTCCCCAACCCCCCTTCCCAAACCACCCTGTCCCAGAGAGAGAAAAGAAAGGAGATGAGAGGGCAGCAGTGGGTTAGCTTATCTGAAGGCCAGCCAGAAGCACCATTATTTCCCAGGTGAAGCAAAGCAGCCAAGGTCAGAAGAGAAGAGAAAGGAATGGAATGGAAGTGAATGTGAAGAATTGTTATGACACAGCTTCTCTTATCCCAGACATTTGTCCAATGAATTTGTTTAGAATAATCTTTTGTTTTCCTTTTTACACCCAATTGTGGAGAGCGGCCAGGCAGAGAGGGACCTGGGGCTGCTGGTTGATGGGAGGCTGAACATGAGCCTGCAGTGTGCCCAGGCAGCCAAGAGGGCCAATGGCATTCTGGCCTGCATCAGGAACAGTGTGGCCAGCAGGAGCAGGGAGGTCATTCTGTCCCTGTACTCAGCACTGGTTAGGCCACACCTAGAGTCCTGTGTCCAGTTCTGGGCCCCTCAGTTTAGGAAGGAGGTTGTCTTACTGGAGCGTGTCCAGAGAGGCAACAAAGTTGGTGAGGGGTTTGGAAACAAGCCCTATGAGGAGAGGCTGAGGACTGGGTTGCTTAGCCGGAGAGAGAGGAGACTCAGGGGTGACCTTCTTGCTCTCTACAACTACCTGAAGGAGGTTGTAGACAGCAGAGTTGGTCTCTTCTCCCAGGCAGGCAGCACCAGAACAAGAGGACACAGTCTCAGGCTGCTCCAGGGGAGGTTTAGGCTGGATGTTAGGAAGAAGTTCTATACAGAGAGAGTGATTACCCATTGGAATGGGCTGCCCAGGGAGGTGGTGGAGTCACCTTCATTGGAGGTGTTCAGGAGGAGACTTGATGGGGTACTGGGTGCCATGATCTAGTTGTTTAGGTGGGTTGGATTGGTTGATGGGTTGGACACGATGATCTTGAAGGTCTCTTCCAACCTGGATTTATTGTATTATTGTATTATTTACATTTTTTCTAATTTTCTGGTCAAAATCTGCAGCTAAATTTTAAAGGCATAGCCTAAAACTACCACACTTGATCAAAGTCTATACCTTTTACAGCTCATCTCCTGGTGGAAATAGTTAAAGGTGATTTGAAATGAATACCTTTCTATTTATTTTAGGCCTTATATTGCAAAACAAATGATATGTGAGGTTCTGGAACACAGCTCAAATGTGGTAGGCCAGCAATAAAACAACCAAGTGGTCAGCAACTGACTGTGCCGTAGCCTGGGGAGGAAGATGATCTTTGGCAAAGCACAAAAGTTGTTTCTTCTGAATGACATGAGGATATTTACAATGTTTCATGACAGTGAATATTATCTCTAAATATTTATATAACCACTTTGCCTGAGAAATGCTGATGGGAGACACTAGCTTTATTGTCTTAGATTCAAGAAAAATGTCTGTCAGTTGTTGAACTTGTATGAAGCTCACTGTTATAAACTCTCATTCTCAAAGCATTGAAACAAAGCAGCACATATCTGGGGAGGAAGTAATCAGTGATCAAAGTGTTGAATGAGCTGCTCTGAGGCTCAGTTCCTTGCCTTGGCACAGAGTTCATGTGTGACTATAAGAAAGTTGAGATAAAAATTGGGGCATTGAGACTTTCAGGGTAGAAAGCCCCAAGGTCCTGTATATCAGTTTGTGATTTCTCAGATGATCTCAGAGAATATAAGATTTGGGGAACTCACATGTGAAATGTTGACTTTAACACAATTCATTGGGTAATGTGTTTATTATATTCTCCAGTTATGAAAATCTGGTGTCATCATTAAAAGCTCTGAGGCACAAACAAATGTTTTAAATCTAAACAGTCTGGCTCCAATCTGCTAACAGACCTAGACTGTCAGCAGCCTGAAAGCCAAAAATGCTACATTAAATTGTTTATTTTCTTTAAAGCAGTTTATAAAAGTATACTTAAGAACATTCAGAGTGTATCCTTGTATTTTACTTTGCTGGTCCTGACTCCTTCTTTAAGCATTTATGTTTAAAGGAAGCCTCACTTGCAATCAGCAGCAATAACAGCAGGTGGCTGCCAGCAGGTCCTAGACAACGCCTCAGGCACTGCATGAGCTGTGGGCTGACTGTGGCATTTCAATACTTGGTGACCTGTAAGAAAAGTGAGGACAATGTTTTTTAGCAGGACCTGCTGTGATAGGATAAGAGGTAACGGTATTCCACTACAAGAAACAAGATTTAGACCAGCTATAAGGAAGAAGTTTTTTAGTGAGGATGGTGGAACACTGGTACAGGTTGCCCACAGAGGAGGTAGATGCCTCATCCCTGTACACATTCAGATCAGGCTGGATGGGGCTCTGAGTAACCTGATCTAAAGATGTCAGTGCTTACTGGAGGGGATTGGACTAGGTGAGCTTTAAAGGTCCCTTTCTACCCAAACTATTCATAGATTCATCTCCCACTAGACCAGGTTGCTCAAGGCCTCATCCAACGTGGCTTTGAACACCTCCATGGAGGGGGAAACCCTATAATTCTGTGTCTTTGTGTCAGTGTCATTGCTTTCCTACTGAATGTGTCTCAAAACTAGTCACCTTTTCTTCAAGATGACATTTTTAGGGAGACATTTTTGTTTAGGTCAGTGTGCAAATTATCTTGCTCTACAAATAGAGTACACCATATTCCTCCACGTGCAGGGCCTGGCTTGAATTCAGGGCTGTGGTTCTCTGCTGCTTCATGCTGTGTGAGGTCGCCAGAATCCAATGTTCATCTGTAAGATGAGCTAAATTTTACTATGTCCAGTTCTGTTTTAAGAAAGAGGCCAGGACCTCTTACATCTACTTCTACATGAAAATTATGGCAGAAGATTAAGTATCTGAAGGGGGCCTACAGGAAGGCTGGGGAGGGACTTCTCAGGATCTCAAGTAGTGATAGGACTAGGGGGAACGGAATGAAGCTGGAGGTGGGGAGATTCAGGCTGGATGTGAGGAGGAAGTTCTTCCCCATGGGAGTGGTGAAGCCCTGGCATGGGTTGTGCAGGGAGGTGGTTGAGGCCCCGTCCCTGGAGTGTTTAAGCCCAGCTGGATGAGGCTCTGGCCAGCCTGATCTAGTGTGGGGTGTCCCTGCCCATGGCAGGGGGGTTGGAACTAGATGATCCTTGTGGTCCCTTCCAACCCTGACTGATACTATGATAGTGCTATGAAGTACTCCAGAAATAGAAAGATTGAAAGGGAGAGAGAAAGAAAGAGAGAAAGAAAGAAAGAAAGAGAGAGAGAAAGAGAGAAAGAAAGAGAGAAAGAGAGAGGGAAAGAAAAAGGAAAAGGAAGAGAGGAAGAGAGAAGAGAGGAAAGAGGGAAGAGAGAAAGAAAACGAAGAGACAGAGAGAAGAAAGAAAGAAAGAAAGAAGAAGAAGAAAGAAGAAGAAAGAAAGAAGAAAGAAAGAAAGAAAGAAAGAAGAAAGAAGAGAAGAGAAAGAAAGAAGAAAGAGAAGAAGAAAAGAAAGAAAGAAGAAAGAAAGAAAGAAAGAAAAAGAAAGAAAGAAAGAAAGAAGAAGAAGAAAGAGAAAGAAAGAAGAAGAAAGAAGAAGAAAGAGGAAGAAAGAAAGAAAGAAGAAGAAGAAAGAAAGAAAGAAAGAAAAGAAAGAAAGAAAGAAGAAAGAAAGAAGAAAGAAAGAAAGAAAGAAAGAAAGAAAGAAAGAGAAAGAAAGAAAGAAAGAAAGAAAGAAAGAAAGAAAGAGAGAAAGAAAGAGAGAGAGAAAGAGAGAAAAGAAGGAAAAGAAGGAAAGATAGAAGGAAAACCTAGGGAGTGATTCATTTGCCATGGCAGCTGTCAGAGATTTGCAGAGTCAGGGGATTATAACTGTCATTATCTGTATAATAATCTGGCCCTTTCCAATATGTTATTAGTTTTCTACTTGTCTTTCAGGACACAAGTAACATGAAATATCAACACATTTGGGATCCAGTTCACTAGTGACACATGACACTGTATCTGGCTGTTTTCTTCACAATCACTTCATTTCTGATATGTATGTGAGCCTACAATTCATTGGGGAAAGAACTTATGCAAACAAAACAGGGACCTTAAGGCAAAATCACCACAAAAAAATCATGTGAAGAGAAATGAATACTAAATTGTTTGAAAATGCCTTCATCTAAAAGACTTTCAGAGAAAGAGGGAATAGGACAAACCATTGTATAGAGGATACAGGGCATAGTTTCATTATTCTAGGTTTGGATTAGCAAAGTCATGCAGCTGGTCACTGCTCTTTGGCCCATGGGAAAGGAATCTGTACCATGAATTCCATACATCAGTCACCAACAAGCCTCTGTCCTCCTCTTAAAAAGAGCAATCACATTTATTATGCCAGGGGCCATTGTAAGTCATGGCTAAGAACAAATAATTCAAAGGTCACCGTTTCAAAGGTCACAGAGAGGTTTTACCATCATGACAGAGCAAGTCTTGGGCAGAACTACAGAAGTATAAAGGGCTTGTAAAGTTTAAAAAAGCTGCCAAAGAGGAAAAGTTTTCCAAGTTTTTCTAAGCCTCATAGAATTAAGATGTTGGATTACTTTAGACAAAGGAAATACCTAGAATCTTCTTACTTTATTTGACTCAGAAACCCAAGCAGCCCTCAGGTTTCCAGTGCAATCATATAGAAAGAGAAAGAAATTCACAAAATCACAGAATCAACCAGGATAGAAAGGACCTGAGAGATCATCAAGTCCAACACCCAACACCATCTAATCAACTAAACCATGGCACTACCCATTTCTAGTTTTTTTCCATTCCCCCCAGTCCTATCATTACCTAACACCCTAAAGGTCCCCCACCCACCCCATTTCCCCTCAAATCCCAGAGCACCTGGGCTCTGTTGGAGTCTCCTCCCACCCCAGATGTGGCCACTTTGCCCTCCCCACCCACTCCCCTTTTTAATCCCCTCCAGGAGAGGCAGAAGCCCCAAGCTGAGCCCATCTGGGCTGAGGATCCTCCTCTCATCCCTGGTGAGTGCCCCTGGTGTGCACTGGGTGATGGTGGTGGTGACAACAAAGGCCGGGGGGCCTGGTGGCCCCCCGGTTGTTAGGGCCAGGATTGATGACTCCTCCAATATCATCCACGGGTGCTGGCTGGGCTGTTTGTCTTCAAAAGCCACTGTGAATGGAACAGTGAGAGTTGAGGACACACAACTCTCATTGTTCTTTGATGCTATAGGCTGAAAGCTAGGATCTGTTATTCCACAATACATCTGATTTCCACTCAGCACTGGAGGCTCCTGACTTTAAAATACTACTAAAAAAATGCCACTTAAAGATGGTAGAATGAAAACATTGGCCTAAGTCAGATCAGAACAATTTCCTCATTTGGTCTAAGCTCTGAACTAAAACCTACACATTTTTGTCTAAACAAAAGCTATTACTGCTATTTTAGAATGTTGGATGTTGCTTGTACCTGATATTCTTTCAGCCTAGAGCATAGTAAATAATTGAAATCAGGTCTAGGGGAGCAAAAAAAACCAACAAAACCAAACCAACCAACCAACCACCCCCAACCAAAGACAAAACATGCACACACCTGTCTGTTCCCCAGAAAAGGCAACCACAGCAGTATGGCACAACCACAGCAACATGGCCCTCCTGCCAGCTCTTTCCAAGGGAGCTCTGCTGAGGAAGTGTGTGGTGCCATTACCTCAGAGTGCTTGCTCCAGAACGCTGCAGGTTAAAATTACTTGGAAGTTGTTTCCATGATCATGTATTTTAGTGCATAGTAGAAACAAAATGTGGAAGCTATGTGATCCTCACTAAGTTCCCATCCAGTACCTGAATGTTTCAGGATTCATTAATGTTTACTTAAGAGGAGTCAGTTTCCTTCATCTGCAGAGTCTAAGGTCACATCTGAAAGCTGTGCTAGCTTAGAGCACATTGCTCTTCAACCTGAGTTTCAAGCTAAAACTCATGAGCATCAGATTCGATCAGAGAAAGAAGCTACAGAACTGTGGAAAGGGACCAGTTTTGTACCAGAAAGTAAAAAACAAACAAACAAGCCCAAACACCAAAACAAACAAAACACAACAACAAAAACCAGACAGAAAGACCTAAGTTATCTCTGTGGCAAAGAAAGGAAAGCTGCTTCTGAAAGTGAGACAGGCCCATAAAGCTAGCACAGGCCTTTTGTATTCTTTACAGAGCCAAGAGCCAGTCTAGACTAAGGAGATTTATTTCTTGCATTCAAGTGGAATGCTCTAGATGTGAATCTTCTGCATCTGCATTAGAGCTACAGGTAAGAGGGAAGGCAATCCAGAACGCAAAGGAGCTTGCTGAGCTCGGTGCTGCTTTAAGGCATGTTCCATACAGTATTTATTTTCCTTTCAGCTGATTGTTGTGTTACAAGACTACAACATTATTTCCCATAGCAATGGGTTCAAAGGTTCAGCCATGTAACTCCTCTTCCCTGCCCCAAGTTGCTATCCTTTCCATAAAACCACCCTTTGAAAAGATACACAGGAAGGAGATTGATCTGCAAAGCGCACTGTAATTTCCCTCCAGTCTTCTAGTGTTACTTTCTGGCTAGCAGAGATTTTTCAGAGTTATTTTATTAGCCTTTCTTTGTTTTGGTAATAAAGAGTAGCATGTGTGATTTTTCACTTTTGCACTCCTTCTTGATGGGGTCAAAAGAAAGACAAATTCAAGTAGTCAAACTTATCACAGGAGCTGGGTTCAGATCCTTGCTTTAGCAGACATTGGCAGGTTGATGCAGGGGAACTCACTTTGGGCTGGGCTCATGTGGTAGGTTGAAAACTCCCCCCAGCACTAAATTTGCCAGACCCAGCCTAGCTGGGAGCAAATGTCACCATGAGAGTGGTGAAGCCCTGGAATGGGTTATCCAGGGAGGTGGTTGAGGCCCCGTCCCTGGAAGTGTTTAAGCCCAGGCTGGATGAGGCTGTGGCCAGCCTGATCTAGTGTGGGGTGTCCCTGCCCATGGCAGGGGGGTTGGAACTATATGGTCCTTGTGGTCCCTTCCAACCCTGACTGAAACTATGAAACTATGAAATGAAAGCTGTATTTACAAGCAAAACTACACGCTACAATGGAATGCAATGAATATGCACAAAATACACAGTACTTACAATATTTACAGGTATTGCCTGGCTCTTGTGTTGTGGTTCTTTGCACAGTATTTAGATGGTGTTGGGTGATAGGTTGGACTTGATCTCAAAGGTCTTTTCCAACCTGGTTTATTCTACTCTATTCTACTATTAATGAAGAGCACAAGAACCTCCCAGGCCAAAACCAGGGGAGCTGCTAACAGCTTCTCTCTCCTTGACCCCCTCCTTACCTCCTTGGACACAAAGGGACAAGAGAAAAAGAGCAGAGAGGTTACAAAATTAGCCAAAACAATGCATCCAAGGTCAAGCAGAAGCAAGTTAGTATCTCCCAGAGCAAAGAAGCCAAGGAAAAGATTGTTTACCAAACTAATTCTTATGGCAGACACCTCTCCAATTGTTTAGAACTACCATTATTTTCCTTTTTACACCCAGTGGTGATTTTATTTACATTCTACTACTTTATGTTCAAGATCTGTGAGAAATTTTAAAGGTACAGCCTAAAACTACCACAATTCACAACTTGGTTCTTGCATCATTGACTGTGGTAGTGTCTTTCAGGTGCTGTGGCTTATGGAGGTATGAAAGCCATAGAAATGGGTTAGGCATAGCAGGAGACAGAGCAAGGGAGGATGCCCAGGTAAGGGTTTCTTAGAAGGTAAAATAGTAAATCAGTAGAGCTAAACAGGAAGAGAGAAATGATGGCAACAAAGGCATCATAATTTGAGGAAGATTCTTTCTCTTTTGGGTCTTGCTGCAAAAAAGTCTCCCATGAGCTTTGGGAAAGAAAGATGTTTTGTTCCTGCTTCATCATGAGAAGACTTCAAGTTAGGCATGCTACCTGCCAGTTTCCAGCTAGCTGCTACGTACTGGAACAGGTTTTTATGCAGTTTCCTCTGTTTAGTGCTCTGTGTTTTATCCACTTGATAAGCAGCCTTAGCAGGACTTCCCTGTCACAGAGCGCTGCTGTGTAGATGAACGCAACGAAGATATAGCCTTGAATAATAGCAGCCTTAAAAGTGCTGTAGGTAGACCTGTGTTTGGAAGACCACAAGGTAAAATTGACCTCAGAGGACATGGAAGCTACAGCATGACAGATGTCATGTTCTACAAGTACTATATCAAGAGCTGGAAAACTCCCACCAAGGAGCAGAATGGGGCTCTCAGGATGACCTAAAGAATTTGTTCAGAATGTGAAAGGAAGTTAGAAAACGAGGGGAGGGGAGAGGGAGTGGGTTAGTTATCACAGCTCTTGGGGTGTTCTGTGCAGAATAAAACCCCTAAGGGAGATGGCAGTTGAGGCATTTCAGCATAGAGACACAATGAAAGACATCATTTCACTCGGCTGCCCCACCTATACTTTGAAACGTAATTAATTATACTTTTAAGCATAACTGGGGCTGCTTCCACGTTTCAGTACAATTAGTAGAGCATCTGTGATTATTTGTTTGTTTCTTTGTATTTGCTGGGTAGATTTTCACCTGCTTCTTTTTCTCTCTCCTTCCCTAGATTGCCTTTCAACACCTTGTACTCTCTAAAATTACCAGGTCTCTAGGTGTCTGTGTTTGGATAGCAGATCAGCTTCTACTGTCTGTAGCTGCTCTGCTGCCTAGCAGAATATTGATTCTTCTTTTGCAAAAGACACTGTAGGAAAAGAGGTGCAGAAATCAATATTTCATTAGACAGACCAGAATATAGCAATGTCTGATCCACAGACCTAGCACATGGACTAGACAGTAGGCACCGCAGGATTAGGACTGCAACAAAAGCAGTAGTAGCATCAGAAACGAAGTGGTCAGGAGCTGGGATAGCAGGAATTGCCTTGCTGATATGAACACAGGCTCCTTGCAGCAAGTAACTTGATGTGTCACTTCTCATCCATGCCACACACCACTTGTCATCAGAACTATGTCGGAAGACTGGTACTAAACACAAGCTCTAAACCAGCTGTGCTGTCTGCTGGGGTCACTCTTGCTCCCCTTGAACCCTGGCAGGAAATTTTCATCTGCACAGCTTAGAAAGTTCATATACATTTTCAGAATGAGTAAAAGCCTCTCTGATCAAGCACACAATATAGACAGGACTTTTGATTCCTTTCCTTTCATACAGAACAAAAGAGAGAATTTTAAATGCTTCAAATAGTGAATCCTCTCAAACCAGCCTCTTGTGCTTGAAGAAGTAAGAGCTCAGTCACATAGACTTCAGAAGGTGCATCTGATCTCTTGGTACCCTGGCAGAGAGGAAGGTGGGCATGGACTCAAAGCAGAAGCCATTTCAACCAGAAGAGCCAGAGCTGAGAATGATCTCTATGTGTATCTAATTCCAATTAACAGATATTCAGTAGGTAGACAGGAAAACACCAAACTCAGTTGAGAATGCAATTGACAATGTAATAGGAAATATGGGTCAAACTTGGCAAATCATTTCATTTTAAAGGAGAAAGAACAATGTAGAAAAAGAGAAGCTTTGGAATGTTCATATTCTCCAAAATAAATATTTTTGACTTTTTATGTCAAAACAATAACTGCATGCTCGAATTTGGCTTTCATCCCCCCCCCCCCCCCAAAAGCAGTAGAGGTTTAAAGGAAGGTTTAATAATCCAATTTCACTTTGATTGTAGTTCTGGCTGAAGTCAAATAGCATTGTTTTTCCCTTCTGAATTTTTAGGCATGGCACATGGACTACCACCCATCACCTGTGGGGATGAGGGATGTCTGCCTCTATGCATTTCAGGCTTTTGTGAGCTTGGATTCCTTCCCCCCCTTTCCTAGTTTCATAAAATGCTGATCTTAAGCCTCTGACAGAGAGAATTTCTGTTTATACATCTGAACATTAATCAGTTTGGGCACAGTCTCAGATAGTTCCCAGGATGTTATTGAAAATATGCTATCCCAAGAGAGAAGCAGCACATGGGTGTACGAAATCCTTTTCAGTCCATTAATAAAGAAAAAGGCAATGTGAGAGATTTTGATGGGGGAGGTTTTGTGCACTTAACAGTCCTGGTTTGTCTTCAGCTTTCCAGGCAGTACTAAGACATATTTTTTCATTTTCTATTGTTCTCTAATGAAATTTCACAGTGTTCTGAAAAAGGCTTCTGGTGTATGCTTGAGGAATTTGTCTGTCTGGTCTGAGACACCCATGTGATACCCTTACATTTTCACATCTCAGCACAGAGCTGGTTCCCAGCTCTGTAGTACTTTCTGGGGGTTAGTATGCAAATGACTTGTCTAAATAGTTGTGGGTTTGCAATCAGCTGATATCCTTTACCAGTCAAAGATCAGATATTTGAGTTTGCTTGTGTAGTTGAAGAGAAGTGTGAAATCTTGGCACTGATTGAGGTTTTCAGATTTCAGCTCTTTACTGTGGTGCAGAGGGATGGTCAGTGGAGTCTGTGGAGCTTTGCCATTGATTTTAGAGGGGATTAGAAATGAGCCTCAGAGAATCCATTCCTGTAGGTTTTGAGATTCATATAGAATCAACAAGGTTGGAAAAGACCTCAAAGACCATCAAGTCCAACCTGTCACCACAGACCTCATGACTACTGGACCATGACACCAAGTACCACGTCCAATCCCCTCTTCAACACCTCCAGGGATGGTGACTCCACCACCTCCCTGGTCACCATTCCAATGGCTAACAACTCTGTGAAAAACTTTCACTCGCATCAAGCCTAAACCTCCCCTGGCACAGCTTGAGCCTGTGTCCTCTTGTTCTGGTGCTGGTTGCCTGGGAGAAGAGACCAATCCCCACCTGGCTACAACCTCCCTTCAGGTAGTTGTAGAGAGCAAGAAGGTCTCCCCTGAGCCTCCTCTTCTCCAGGCTAAGCAACCCCAGCTCCCTCAGCCTCTCCTCACAGGGCTGTGCTCCAGACCTCTCCCCAGCTTTGTTGCCCTTCTCTGGACACATTCAAGAGTCTCAATATCCTTCTTAAATTGAGGAGCCCAGAACTGGACACAGGACTCAAGGTGTGGCCTAACCAGTGCTGAGTACAGGGGCAGAATGACCTCCCTGCTCCTGCTGGCCACACTATTCCTAATGCAGGCCAGGATGCCATTGGCCTTCTTGGCCACCTGGGCACACTGCTGGCTCATGTTCAGCTCATTGTCAATCAGTACCTCCAGGTCCCTTTCTGCCTGGGAGCACTGCTGGCACTCTGACCCCAAAACACCCACACTGTGTACTTTGGTTTCTCACGTAGCTGAACTTCACACTTAAACAGCTTTTGGAACACTTACTTGCAAATAAATAATAATAAAAAGAGGTTTCACATGTTTAATTTTTGCAGGTTGTTTTATTAATTATTAATGACACTGAACTGATGGAGAGCACTTACTGGAGGTAGCCTTCATGGCATTGTGTGCATGGATGTTTATGGTCTCAGTACAAGAGGCTTCAGTTTAAGCTTGGAAATCTAG
This sequence comes from Colaptes auratus, assembly GCA_015227895.2. NCBI lineage: Eukaryota > Metazoa > Chordata > Aves > Piciformes > Picidae > Colaptes > Colaptes auratus. The sequence continues at coordinate 27,936,404 of CM037631.1, forward strand.
GTAATCTCAGTTTGCACATAAAAATATAATCTTCACAGAGCAAGAGAGGTGTGTGCATAAACATAAATACACACATATATTTTTTTTCAGTACTTGAAAGGGGTCCATAAGAAAACCAGGAAGGGTCCTTTTAGAAGGGCTAGTAGTGATAGGACGAGAGGAAGCAGACTGGAGTTGAGGAGGGTTCATTGAGACTGGCTATTAGAAACAAATTCTTTACAGTGAGAGTGATGAGACACTGGAACAGGTTGCCCAGGGAGGCTGTGGATGCCCCCTCCCTGGAGGCACTCAAGACCAGGCTGGATTAGGCCTGGTCTAGTGGAAGGTGTCCCTGTCCACGGTGGGAAGGTTAGAACCAAATGATCTTTAAGGTCCCTTCCAACCCAAAACATTCTATGAATCTGTGAACATATTTGTATGTGTTTCTATCTATAGATATGGGGGGGGGGGGGGTGTGATATGATTTCCCAGAGGTTTCTATTTCCTGCCATATAAAATAAGTAATCAATGGCAACAGTTAGTTTAGAAGAGTGTGGTTTAGGCTGCAAATCCTGACTTCTCATTCTAAACATATTGGTGTCTGCCATTAAAAAATAATCCTTACTCAGCGTCACTGCTTGTTTCCCATGCTGTGCTGAGCTGTCTCACCGGGCAGGCTGCTTTGCCTCTGGTTATTCTACACACAGAGTAGGAGTTGTTGCAAGTTAAACCTGCTGTTGAATTAAGGCACCTGTAGAAAGAGAGGCTGAGGGAGCTAGGGTTGCTTAGCCTGGAGAAGAGGAGGCTCAGGGGAGACCTTCTTGCTCTCTACAGCTACCTGAAGGGAGGTTGTATCCAGGTGGGGGTTGGTCTCTTCTCCCAGGCAACCAGCACCAGAACAAGAGGGCACCGCTCAAGCTGTGCCAGGGGAGGTTTAGGCTGGATGTTAGGAAGAAGTTCTTCACAGAGAGATTGGCCATAGGAATGTGCTGCCCAGGGAGGTGGTGGAGTCACCATCACTGGAAGTGTTTAAGAAGAGACTGGATGAGGCACTTAGTGCCATGGTTTAGTTGATTAGATGGTGTTGGGTTGGACTCGATGATCTCAAAGGACTTTTCCAACCTGGTTAATTCTGTAGTCTGAAAAAGACAGGCTTCAGCTTCTGTTCTAAACCCTTAAGACTGAGGATGTCTGCCTTACAGCTGAAACTGTTGGTGATCTCTTCTGAGGCAGTACAGTGGAGATAAGTCAGCCTCCACAAAGAATGTGGACTCTGATACAGAACTTTCAAAACTCTTTTGGGAATAACTTGAGATTGCCTCATGTATTCAAATAATAGCTTGAGGTGAGGAGAAAGTTCTTCACAGAGAGAGTTGTTGGCCATTGGAATGTGCTGCCCAGGGAGGTGGTGGAGTCACCATCCCTGGAGGTGTTCAGGAGGGGATTGGACGTGGCACTTGGTGGCATGGTTTAGTAGTCCTGAGGTGTTGGGTGACAGGTTGGACTTGATGATCTCTGAGGTCTTTTCCAACCTTATTGATTCTATGATTCTGTGACTGTGGCTCACCACAGGTTTCACTGGAAGTATTGCATATAGGAATCTTGAAACTGTGGGAAAGGCTTTTTTGAAGAGTGGTATTGATGGCTGTAATATTGAATAGGCAATTAATAATTTGAAAATTGGAATGCACACTATTCAAGCAGTGAAACAGAACTTCACTTCAGGCATCTGTCTTTGGCATCCCCCTGGCATTTGTTTAGTTTATTGAAGCAATCAAATCACCACGAGTTTTTGGCAATGTGAAGTGAGCTCTGTGTGTAATTTAAAGGGGATATGAATCATAACATACATAAAACCTAACTACCTTAAAAAACCACAGTAAGCATTATTTAATGCAGTCATTTGTGAATGCTGTCTATTAAGGGAAGTAAACTTTTGGCATTGCCTAGAGAAAAGTTTAATTATGCACAGGAACTGCACAGCATGGTGTAATTAATATTGACTAATCAACCTCGCTTTCTCCTTTACTTGCAGGAAAATATAAACATCAATGAAGCTTCCAGATGCTTGGTGAAACACATCATTGCTAGTGAGAGTGACCCAGTTCAGTCTGTTGAACCAGATATTATAAAACCACACTTGAATTCCTCCAAGATGGTCAGCTGTTCAGCTTGTTTTAAATCCTAAGAGACTTCCAGACTGTTGTAAGAGCTGAACACCTACGATTCACCATCGATACCTTATCCAACATACCCAAACTGCCCAGATTGTCCATAAGCAGATTGCCATTTTCTGAAACATATACTTCAAATTTGTTGTGAGATGTTCATTTAGAGCAACCATTAAAAACTGTCTTTGGCTACAGGTCAGTTAAGACTCCTGGAGATGGCTGTGTTTTCCCAGTTGAGTAACACCACCAGTGATATCAAAACCAACTTCTTTGCAATGTGGTTTCTGAAAGCTCCTATAATCTGTGATGTGACTGCAGCAATACTCACCCATTGGTTCTCCAGCTTGTCTTCTCAATAGCTTGACCAGGCAACTATCATCATTACACTGTTCTGTCACTCCTCAAAACTGAATGATCTTGTTTCATATGAGGAATGTGATGACACTGAAAATACAGCTGTTCAGGAAGAGACAACAAGAACACTCACAGTGAAATCTTCCTGTTACCAGTTCACTTTCCTGGATGAAGTGGCAGGACTGAACATTAAACAACTTTTCATGTCATTCAGTTCCCCAGAAGATCTTAGCTCCTGAGACTCAACTCTGATGTAGTATTTGCCCTCTTTTTCCTTAAGAGCTACATTCTCCTAGTCGTTAGTGTTGCCTCCAGATGAAGCAAAATGGAACAAGTCAACAGTGAAGGGTGACAAAACAAGAACTTAAAGGAACAATCTCATAGGTGAAACAGCTGAGAACTTTTCAGGAAGGATATCTGTTCAAGAAAGCCAGCACTTCCTCTGAAAAGCTCTAACTGATTTTGTTCCTGCCTCTTCATGCTATGTTCTATATGTACATTCTATAAGGCACTGCATGCATCCCTCCATTAGGTTGATTCTCATGGGAAAATTCACTACCCACGGGATAATGTAACAGCTGAACTTGTCAGAGATGCATCTGTGTTGAATAGCAGGGTGTTAGCTTCCTCAAACCATTCTTCTAAGGACACAGTTGTCTGAATGACCACAGGAAACAAAATGAAACAATCCCAAGAAACACTCCTGGAATAAGTTTCATAGTTTCAGTTAGGGTTGGAAGGGACCACAAGGATCATCCAGTACAGCTTTTCTGTCTCAAAAACAGGCAGGTTGGTCGAGTCATTCAGACAAGGGTGTCTAGCCAAGAAGTCTGATGTCTGGCTGCCAGCCCCTGCAAGACAAACTTCTGTCTCCTGCCTTAGACAAGTCAGTTGCATTTCCTGTTCCTACTCAACTTTTTCCTTCCGGAGCTGTGTCCTCTCAGTGGCAGGAGCTGTCTTGTGAGGTGGGTTTCACTCCTTAAAGATGTGTAAGCTGTGGAGGGGAGGAGGCAGAATCTCATGATGCCTTGTGTTTGCAGACAACATTTTAGGGGTTGGAAGAGACCTCTAGGGATCATTTACACAAACTATCTACCCTGCTTAAGCAGGTTCATTCAAACCAGGTTGCACAGGAATCTGTGCAGGTAGACTTTGAAAGTCTTCAGAGAAGACAGCCTATTCCAGTGCTCCATCACCCTCAAAGTGAAGAGGTTTTTCCTTATGTTCAGGTGGAGCTTCCTGCATTCATTTGTGCTCATTATTCTTTGTCCTGTCACTGGGAACCAGTGAAGAGTCCAGTCTCATCTTCTTGACACCCTCCCTTTAGATACTGGTAAGTACTGAGAAGATCCCTGCTTAGTCTTCCCCAGGCTAAAGAGCCCCAGGTCTCTCAGCCTCCCCTCATCAGAGAGAGATGCTCCAGCTCCCTAATTGTCTTTGTAACCCTCCATTGGACTCTCTCCAGTACTTCCCTCTCTCTCTTGAACTATGGAGCCTATGACTGGAACCAGTACTCCAGATGTGTCCTCACCAGGGCACAGCAGATGGGGAGAAGAACCTCCCTCCACGCGCTGGTCATATTTTTCTGAATGCACTCTGGGATACCATTGGCCTTCTTGGCCACAAGAGCATGCTGCTGGCTCATGGTGAACTGGTTGTACACCAGCACAGCCAAGTCCTTCTCCACAGAGCTGCTTTCTAACAGGTCAACCTCTAACCTGTACTGGTGCATGGGTTATTTCTTCCCAGGTGCAAGACTTTACAAATGCCTTTGCTGAACTTTATTAGGTTTCCCTCAGTCCAACCCTCCACCCTGTCCAGGCAGCACACCTTCTTGTGTGCCAGCCACTCCTCTCAGCTTTGTATCACCAGCAATCTTTTTGAGAGTTCACTCCATCCTTTCTTCCTGATGACTGATGATGATATTGAACAAGACTGGACCCTGGGGAATGCCACTAGCCACAGGCCTCCATCTACTCTGCACTGCGGATCACAGCTGTCTGAGCTCTGTCATTCAGCCAGTTCCCAATCCACATCACTGTCCACTCATGTAACCCACAATTCCTAAGCTTCCCTATGAGGATATTACATGAGATAGTTTCAAAAGCCTTGCTGAATTTGAAGTAGGCATCAGCACCTCTCCCCTCATCTACTCAGTCCTACCATCATAGAAGGCTATGACATTGGTCAAGCATAAATTCCCCGTTGTGAATCCATGCTGACTAGTCCTCATAATTTTTTCCTTCACATAGAGATGACCTTCAGAACAAGCTGTCCTATCACCTTCTCAAGGATAGAGGTGAGGTTTTCTTTCTCACCCTTGAGGAAGACTGGAGTAACATTGGCTTTCCTCCTCCAGTCCTCAGGCACTTCTGCTGTTCTCCGTGACTTGTCAAAAACGATGGAGAGTGGAATAACAATAACCTCAGGCAGCTCCCTTAGCCCAGGTGGGTGCCTTCCATGAGGGACCATGTATTTGTGGGTGCCCAGTTTGCCTAGATGATCTAAAGCTATCCTTGACTAAGAGAGAGACTTCCTTTCTCCAAACATTTTTTCCCTTCCCTGCAGGGACTTGGATTCCTGAGAGCCAGCCTTAGCAAAGGCTGAAGCATAGAAGGCATGCAGTAACTTTGCCTTCTTTGTATCCTCCATCATCAGGGCACCCATCTCATTCAGCAGTGGGTCTACATTTTCCTGTGTCTTCCTTTTCATACTGATGGACATGAAGAAGATCATCTTGTCTTTTGCTTTCTTTGCCAGATATAATTCCCAAGAGAGCCTTAGCTTTCCTCATTGCATCTCTACATACTCTGACGCTGCTCCTATAGTCCTCCCAGCTGGCCAGTCCCTTTACTCACATTTTATAAACTTCTTTCTTTCATTGGAGTTTCTCCAGAAGCACCTTGCCTATATCCATGCAGGTCTCCTGCTTCCTTTGATTCCTTACTCATAGGGATCTTGATCCTGGAGGAAGTGATGCTTGCATATTAACCAGCTGTCCTGGTCTCCCTTTCCTTCTGGAGTCCTAACCCAAGCAAACATCACTGCAATACTTTGCTGAATACTTACATGAAGATGAAGGAGTGAAACTCTCAAAGGCTAGTGAACAGGTATAGGGTAGGAAAAATGGGAGGGGAAGGTAAAATCCTCAGGCTGACCTTATACTGTGAGACCTATGGTGTTCACATGCCTCTAAAATTCATCCTACTGCTTGGCAGTGTTAGGTAGATGGTTGGGCTCAAGGATCTTACAGGTCTTTTCCAACCTAAATGATGTTCTGGTTCTCTGATTGTGGTGGGCTGAAGTTCCCCCCAGCATTAACTTTGCCAGACCAGCTCAGTTAGAAGGAAATGAAGCTGCATTTACAAGCAAAAACACTCTAAGATGGAATGCGATGAATGTGTACAAAATACACAGGAGCTACAATATTATACAGGTATTTACAATTAGCAAACAACAGGAAAATTCCCCTGGTTAGAGACCAGGGAAGCTGTTCCACTGCCTCCCCCCAGGCCCCTGTCCTAAAAGAGAAAAGGAGCAGAGAGAAAGCAGTGGGTTAGACTTAACTAAATTTCAGCCAAGGCCAGCCAACAAGCAGGTTACTCTCTCCCAAGAGAAGCAAAACCAGCAGAGATCAGAAGAGAATTGCTATGGTACAGCTCCTCTTATTCTAGATATCTACCCAATGAATTTGCTTAGAATAATCTTTTGTTTTCCTTTTTGCACCCAATAGTGATTTATTTGCATTTTTCTGCTCAAAATCTGTAACTAAACTTTAAAGGCATAGCCTAAAACCACCACACTGATTCTATTTCAGAATGATCTCTTACTATACAGACACTACAGAGGAGTGCCAGTGACAGAGCCGCAGTTCTTTATATGCTCTTCCTAAAGCCTTAAATTGATATTTTTGCCACAGAATTTAAAAATAAGAACACAAGGTCTATGGTTTTAAAAATAGGAATCCACATCCATAACTGATCTGCACACACACACACACACACAGATGTAAGGATCCATAGCTAAAAGCTGTCTTTTTGACTTTGTTTTTTTTCTGAGTGTAGTTTTCAACTCATCTTGATCAGAATGTTATCCTTTAACACCTGTGTTAAACATCCTTTCACTCCTGCTGTGATCTGGGTCAAACACCTTAACCTTTATTCCTCAGTTTCCTCATCTATCAAATAGGGATTGAAGTACACACCTACCTCACAGCACTCCTCGAACGTTACTGTTGGCACCGTGCTTGGAAGATGTATGTTGTGTCAATGCCAAGCTCTGTTATTGCTCAGCATGAAATATGAGTGCCCTCTAGCATAAATACACGGTGCTGTAATGCCTTAATGTTTTAAATCTCGTGTGTGCTGCAACAATTAGCTTCCATTATTCCACCTCAGCTAACCTGGTCGAGGTTATAAAGCAACGTGTGACTGCATGGGATGATTAGATTAGCTGCAGCTGGGTTGCCAAAGGAAACCGCGGCTGCACAGATGTCACAGTGCTAGTTTAAGAATCTCAGCAAAAAAAAGCTGCAATGCAAAAGTGGTGTCAGGCTAGCTATTTCAAATTTAAAACATTTAAGTCAGCAGTGAGCCCAGGTGGCCACGAAGGTCAATGGCATCCTGGCCTGCATCAGGAATAGTGTGGCCAGCAGGAGCAGGGAAGTCATTCTGCTCCTGTACTCAGCACTGGTTCGGCCACACCTTGAGTCCTCTGTCCAGTTCTGAGCCCCTCAGTTAGGAAAGATGTTGAGTTGCTGGAATGTGTCCAGAGAAGGGCAACAAAGGTAGGGAGAGGAGTTTGGAGCACAGCCCTATGAGGAGAGGCTGAGGGAGCTGGGGTTGCTTAGCCTGGAGAAGAGGAGGCTCAGGGGAGACCTTCTTGCTGTCTACAACTACCTGAAGGGTGGGGATTGGTCTCTTCTCCCAGGCAACCTGTGACAGAATGCGAGGACACAGTCTCAAACTGTGCCAGGGCAGGTTTAGGCTGGAGGTTAGGAAGAAGTTCTTCCCAGAAAGAGAGATTGGTCACTGGAACATGCTGCCCAGGGAGGTGGTGGAGTCACCATCACTGGAGGTGTTTAAGAAGAGCCTGGATGAGGCACTTGGTGCCATGGTTTAGTTGATTAGATGGTGTTGGGTGATAGGTTGGACTCGATGATCTCCAAGGCCTTTTCCAACCTGGTTAATTCTGTATTCTATTCTGTTCTTCCAGAAAGATTATAATTTATTTGACCAAATTGAGTTTCCAAGGCAAAGGCATTTGGACTCTGCAAATCAAGCTTTGTTTTTCTGATGCACCATTTTTATTTTCTATTTTTTTTAGATCTTATATTTTCATTGAACTCTTCTGTTCAGGAATAGTTCTTCCCAACAGTACTTTGTGTATGCAGCTTACATATGTTACCTTCAGATGATTTTTAGGGCTTCTGCTTTAACCTACCTGACCACATCAAGGGGGAAAGGAAGGGGAAGAGGTGTGTGTGTGTGAATAGCAGCTCTGGTTTACTTCTTAAAACTGTTTGTTTAGCTGGATGAAGTGAAATTGGTAAATGCATGTGGAAAACACAATTTTGTGTCAATTGCCAGGAAACAATCAATGAAAAGATATTTTACTGCACCAATATTTATGCATGTGACCACAGGCTCTGTTGTAATAAAGCATATTTCTCACAAAACATGGAATAAGAGTGCTTTGTAGAATTAACTCCTTAGCCAAAGTAAGTACATACAAGTAGCCATAAGCCAATCTCTGAGATATATATATCTGAGATATATAGAGTTCTCTCTCTCTATATATATATATACATATAGTTTCATTTAGACTGTTTACTTTCTCTACAACCTTTCTTTTAAACCATTCAAGTTACTGTTTGACATTGATTAAAGGGTTCTGAGACAGAAACTGTGCACCTTTCATCATCCTGTTTGGTATGCAGTTCAGACAGTTTCTTTAGCTCCAGGTCTTCAAAGAACCCCAGTTCAAAGTCTGATTTTACAGACAGAATTTTTGGCTCAAAACCAGATACATCATCAATTTGGAGACTCACTACTAGCCACACACTCAATTCTTGGAGGTTTGGCAGGCCTGTGTTTGCAAATTGGTCGGCTGCAGGTCCAGGATGTAGTAACTACACTTGCCTTCAGCTCTCAGGAGAGGCTGGTACCTGCAGCACTCTTACACACTTCACCTTTAGATAGTGTTGGATGATAGGTTGGACTCAATGAGCTCAAAGGCCATTTCTAACCTGGCCCATTCCATTCCATTCCATTCCCTGGTACTACTAATTTTATCAATTAAAAACAAAACAAACAGAAGAGGTGAATGTCCTTGGATTTATTTTATATTTTTTAGCTTTTCTGCAAAGACAACAGAATTAATATTATGGTTTCATTGCCTCTTTTTCCTAATGCAACCTGACATTCTCACACCCTTTGGCTGGAAGTACCCACAAACAACCCTCCCCCACCACATGTTGACAGTGCTACATCTGCATTGACCAATCAGCTCATAATCAGGCAATACCTTTGCACAGTTTGGGAATACTCATCTTTGCAGTTGCAGTACAGCAGCTGCCTAATTAAGTTTGGGATCTCTGTGTTTCATGTTGCACATGCAGTAATAATAGTTTATAAAGATAAGATATTAAACTAGCAAAGCCATAGCGTGTGACTCCCTAGAGTGGAAGCTAAGCAAGTGAACATCCCCTAGTAGACTTCTCTTCATGTCAATAGCTGGAGGAAGTTATTCTGATTCAATATTTGCCTGATTTCTTCAGGAAATGAGCTTTTGACTAAGCTGTAGTAGCTCAGTTCCACGACTGGTCATAGTTGTACCTGGTGTTTAAGCAGTTTTGAAAGTTTTCTCTCCCAGGCAGCCAGCACCAGAACAAGAGGACACAGTCTCAAGCTGTGCCAGGGGAGGTTTAGACTGGATGTTAGGAAGAAGTTCTATACAGAGAGAGTGATTGCCCATTGGAATGGGCTGCCCAGGGAGGTGGTGGAGTCACCATCATTGGAGGTGTTCAGGAGGAGACTTGCTAGGGTGCTTGGTGCCATGGGTTAGTTGTTTAGGTGGGTTGGATTGGTTGATAGGTTGGACGTGATGATCTTGAAGGCCTCTTCCAACCTGGTTTATTGTATTGTATAAGCTACAATTTCTTTCAGAAATGGCATTTTGATTAAACTGTTAGAAGTCAGAGATGCCTAAATATTTTCTCAGATGCATTAGTGGTAGTTTCAAGTAGCTCCTGTGCTAATCTATTCATGTATCTTCTGGCCTGCATTAGCATATCTGATCACCAGTGAGAATCGGTATCACTCCAACACATGACTGATAAAAGATACTTGAAAGCATCCATAAAACCAGTCTGTTAGCAAAGCATGCTGATGTGCCTTTCCTGAGAGCAGCTGGCACTTGAATTTCAATTTTCCTGGACAAAAGTGATGTATTGACAGACGTGGACTATTTGTCAAGACCCCGCTTCTTTCCTGGGAACTGTATGCATAATAGGTGCAATTTCCAGCCACAAGTAAGTCTCTGGGAGGCCATTTAGAGCATATATTGTGAAGCCCAGAGACACATGCCAGACCACTGACTGATTGTTGAAGAGCACCTTATTTCCCTTTTCACTCATGGCTGTGTGTTTACTATGCTATGGAAGCCTCTGTTCATGACAGCAAAGACACAGCTATTTAGCCTGGATGTGTCTTCAAGTCTTGGAGCCCTTTCTAATGAAAACACAAAGGGAAGATGCGGGGTCTCTTTGTACCTGTCGTGGTGGAATAAACCCTTCCTGGCAACTGACTGTGCTTAGGAGAGAAAGCACAGCCTGGACTTTACTTAGACTTTGCTTTAGTAGTATCTGCTGGATGAAAAAAATACAACTAACAGCCTATTATTTTTCCCATTAGACTTGTTATTAGCTTATCTGGACACATATTGCCCATTGGAATGTGCTGCCCAGGGAGGTGGTGGAGTCACCATCCCTGGAGGCATTCAAAAAGGGATTGGACGTGGCACTTGAAGCCATGGTTTAGTTAGGAGGTCTTGGGTGACAGGTTGGACTTGATGATCTCTGAGGTCTTTTCCAACCTTATTGATTCTATGATTCTATGAAATCATAGCTTTTGGTAAAGCCTAAACTTCCCATTTCTTTAGCTAGGACTAAAGGTACTTCAATGAGCAGGGGAAAAAGTATCTTCCATCTAAGCATTGCCATGGGATGAGGAGTTAATAAATAATTAGATGATCCCATTCCCTTTAGATATTTTATAAACAGAATATATTTAATCCATAAACTATGTGAGGGCATCAGCCTAAGTAGATGAAATTCGAAGGCCTGGACTGCACAAGAGCCAACATAACCTTTAGGTCCTTTCAGTAATATGTGAGAATATGAATCTTCTGTCATAGAATCATTTAATTTGGAAAAGATCTCCAAGACCATCAAGTCCAACTGCCAACATAAGACCATCCTGGCCATTAAACCATGTCCCAAAGTTCACACATCTCTTGAACACCTCTGGGGAGTGCAGCTCCAGCTGTTCCCAGGGCAGGCGATTCCACTACCTGACCGCTCTCTCCATAAAGAAAGCTTTCATAATATCAGAAACACATCATAAAACATAAATGAAAGCTCCACAATTTTGAAAGCAGTCAGAAAATGCAGAAGGTAATAAGGTACATTTTCCAGCTGCGTGAAGGTTGTCTGGAGGCTAGGCAGGAGCACTTCAGCTCTAAGTGACTTTAAAATGAGACAAGTTACTGAGGTGCCCTTGGAGGCTGTGACAGTATGCCAGCTGTTTAGATATATGGAGCAAACAGAATCAACCATGTTTGGAATGAGGGGGGAATTTAAATGAAAAGCAAATGCTGAAAAGAAGAGAGAAAGTACCAGGTCCTAAGAAGCTCTATCTGTTTGCTTGACTGGCAGTTAACACTTTTCACGGTTTCAAGGAGCCAGCTCACCCTGCCAGGTATGGCAGCTGCAGGGAAAGAGGATGGTTTCAAATCTGATGTCAGACTGCTCTGTCAGCCTTCTATCAGGGACATGGCAAGGGATTCCACAAACAGATCTATCCCATGTCACAGGGTAGTCTGTGAGGCCCAAGAGTGCAGCATCTCTGCTGAGGGCAGCAGGACATGCTATTCGGTCCTGTGCTTGACCAGCAGCAGTTTGACAGGCAAAAGCAATCATATGTTTAAATCTATATTCCTCACTATGTCACAACATGAAGGCTCCAAACCAGCACAGATGAGCACTGTCATACTGCTTGTGTTGTTTTTCAGCAGAGGTGATGAGACAGAGTTCTGGTATATCCTAGGTGTCTCAGTAAAGGATCATCACCAGCTGGAGCTCTTTTGATTTCTAATCTCAGGAGTGAAGAGAAGCAGGGACATATGTGGCACAAGTCTTCAGGTGGATGCTTCTTCATTCCACAAGTAATATTTCAGATTACTTCTATCCTACATTTGGAGACTGGTTTGCATTTTAACTTGGTTGGCCACTAAAGACTCAAAGCACTCACTGTTCAGGGCAAACAAGTGGTGTCCCTCAAAGGTCTTTTCTGAGGCCAATGCTTTTTATTAGCTTCAGCAGCCTGAAAGACGTCCCTGACAATAATGTGGGGGTTGATCTTTGAAGGTTCATCCCAACTCAAACTATTTTGCATTTTGATAATTCTGTGAACACCAGATGTGTCTCATGTGGTCTCATTAGATCCTTAAATACTGGTTTTCTGGGACAATATTGAGATAGCAGATCTCAAAGATACCAAAGATGATGCAGAACACTTGGCTCACTTCAGTATCATGTTTAAGGCTCAAAAATGCCATGCTGATACTGGCACTTTGGAGTTTGCTAGTCAGGATTCTTCAGGCAATTCATCTCCCTCTGTAAGGCAGCAGGTAGGAGAGATGATGCCATGACAGGAGTAAGACATGGGATCATAGGGGTGATAGGGAGTCCAAAAGCATAATAAAAGTTATCAGCAAACACATGACACTCTAGTTGAGCAGAGGAGAATGGGATCAGGAAGAGAACACTAGTGTAGGGAAAGAAAGGGGAGGGGAGCTGATGGCAATCTAGGAGCACAAATAAGGTAGGAAAAGAGAAGCATTAAGAGGAAATAAAAGTGGGTAAAATGCATCTGTCCTGGTTTTGTCTGAGACGGAGTTAATTTTCTTCCTAGCAGCTGTTACAGCACTGTGTTTTGGATTTACTGAGAGAACAAAGTTGTTTTATTTGTTGCTGAGCAGTGCTTACACTGTCAAGGAAGCCCTACCAGCAAGGAGGCGGGGAGCACACAAGTTGCTAGGAGGGGACACAGCCAGAAGAGCTGACCCAAACTGGCTAAAGGGATATTCCACACCACACATTATGATGCTGAGTATATAAACTGTGGGGAAACTGACCAGGAGTTCCCTACTCAAGGGCCTTATTGATTCTATGAGTGTTTGGGCATCAGTCAGTTGGCAGTGAACAATTGCTTTCATTTGCATTATTTGTTCCTCCTGGGGTTTCCTTCTCTCTTTTATTGGTGATTTTCCTCTTTGATTACCATCTACTCTCAATCTTATTTTATTTAAATTATTAAACTCTTCTCATCTGAATCCAAGAGTTTTCTCACTTCTCCAGTTCTCTTCCTCATCCCGCTGGGACAGAGGGAGCAAACAGCTATGTGGCTTTTGTTGCCAGGGGTTAAACCATGGCAGCAGCAGAGTGAATTTTTTAACATTTACTTGATAGTAAGAGGAGACTCTTTCCTGGCTATGTATTCACAGAGGGAGAAATTGCCACATGACCCTTTTGCATGTGCACACACTAACAAAGAATTTAAGTCAGATTAAGTTTTTTGTATTGCACCAAGTTCTGGGTAACTACCCAGCAGTGATCTGTGGTTATGCTCATTTTGAAAAACCATTGTTTGGGAGAATAGAATAGAATAGAATAGAATAGAATAGAATAGAATAGAATAGAATAGAATAGAATAGAATTAACCAGGTTGGAAAAGACCGTCAAGATCACCCAGTCCAACCTCTCACCTAACACTGTCTAGTCAACTAAACCATGGCACCAAGTGCCTCATCCAGCCTCCTCTAAACACCTCCAGGGATGGTGACTCCACCACCTCCCTGGGCAGCACATTCCAATGGCCAATCTCTCCTTCTGTGAAGAATTTCTTCCTGACATCCAGCCTAAACCTCCCCTGGCACAGCTTGAGACTGTGCCCTCTTGTTCTGACACAGGAGAAGTGACAAAAGGGGACATCCTCAATACACAGTCACAATAGAATGGAAACAGAAGGATTAACACAGTGACCTTGCTGATGAAGTTCATAAAGGAGCTGTGCTGAGAGGAAGAAACTGTTACCTGCAAAGGGTTGTGAAAACTCTCCATTTTCTTTAGTTCAGACAGTAACGAACCCAGCTTGTGAAAAGGGTTGCTTGAGATTAATGAAAACTGCATAAACAGAGCAAGCTGGCATAAGGAGGGATTCAAGTCTGTCCTTTCATAAGTCTCACAGTTATTAATAATCTGACATTGCAGAAGATGCCTTTGATGTGTCCAGTTCTGGGCTCCTCAATTTAAGAAGGACATTGAGACACTTGAACGTGTCCAGAGAAGGGCAACAAAGCTGGGGAGAGGTCTGGAGCACAGCCCTGTGAGAAGAGCTGAGGGAGCTGGGGTTGCTTAGCCTGGAGAAGAGGAGGCTCAGGGGAGACCTTCTTGCTCTCTACAACTACCTGAAGGGAGGTTGTAGCCAGATGGGGCTTGGTCTCTTCTCCCAGGCACCCAGCACCAGAACAAGAGTACACAGTCTCAAGCTGTGCCAGGGGAGGTTTAGGCTTGAGGTAAGGAGAAAGTGCCTGGAGGTATTCAAGAGGGGAGTGGATGTGGCACCTGAAGCCATGGTTTAGTTAGTGATGAGGAGTTGGGTGCTAGGTTGGACTTGATGATCTCTGAGGTCTTTCCCAACCTTACTGATTCTACGATACTATGATTTTATGCCCTAAGGTCTCCAAGGCCAGAAGCTACAGTTCCTTCCTTCCTCCTCCTGTCTATGTCTCCATTCAAGCATTCATGTCTTAGACTAACAGAACAAAGTGAAATCCCCTGTTCCAAAGAAGCTTAGAATCTAAACATTCAGAGAGGTATTGACAATGATTGGAAGTATTCTGGACTGCATGGCTAGCATAGTAAAGCTAGATGAGTATTCATCACATGCATTAGATCTACTTCTCTACCCATTTTACATGCCTGCTTCTGCAATGTTTACTCATCTAGCAACATACAAATGACAATCCTTTGGGATTTCCTTTTCAAGCTCATGTGCATTGTTTGTCTGAGCCACCCTCCATCTTCACACTGTAAGCTGCAGTCTGGTGTGGCATGGCAGAGCAGCATACCTTGGAACACCGTATCTTGGGGATAGTTTAGGGCCCAGGATGTTGTGGAAAATCCTCTGTGCTGTAGCTCATCTTCTCTGATGGTTCAAGGGAAATCCGAGTCCCAGGAAGTGCTTTGGGTTTGTGAAAAGTAGGAACGAGGACTCATGCCACATAACCTCAAGCCTGCAGTTGAAGAGAGTATTTCTGCTATCTCTTGAAGAAGACAGCCCATGGAAATGGGTTCCACACACCATGAAAGCCAGCAGTTTACAACTCCTGTGACGTCCCAGCTGCATTTTGTGAGCACAGCTCCAGACCACTTTGGATGTAGTCTTGCCCACCAATGATTGAAGAGAGAAAGGCAGATCTGCAAAGTGGCATAAGCACCCAGTGGAGCACCACAGTTCAAAACCCAGAATTACGGTCTTTGAAACAGAGGCAGATGCGAGCCCTGAGACTTTCACTGTGGCAGTACCTCAGCTCCTGGCAGCAGCAGCAGCATTCCGGATGCCTCAGCCCTGCCTCCTGCAATGCTCATGGATGCCCCTGTGGTGACAAGGCAAAGCAGTGCTCAATTAATTCTCAGTAGTCCACCACCACACAGTTCCTCATTATGAATTTTTAAGCAGCAACTTCAAAGTGTTACTGCCACCCTCTTTGTCATGTAATAACCCACAGGTTAAAATGATCAATCTTTTCTTCCTGGTCGGGTTCAAAGCCCTGTTTTCATGTTGCCCTGGAGTGGAGCAAGTAATAGAACTCTTGCCTAACTAGAATAAACCATTCTGGGACCAGGATTTAGATGGATTTAGTCAGATTATTATCTAATGAGTAAGGAAAAGCTCTCCTTTGGAATATATGAGAAGACATTAATTTCTTTCTCTACTGTTTTATGCATTTGAGATTCTGCCCTGGTGAGACCACACCTGGAATACTGCGTCCAGTTTTGGGCTCCCCAGTTCAGGAAAGACAGAGAACTTCTAGAGAGAATCCAACAGAGAGCCACAAGAATGATTAGGGGACTTGAGCATCTCCCCTATGAGGAGTGACCTGGGGCTATTTAGTCTTGGGAAGAGAAGACTGAGAGGGGATCTCATCAATGTGTATAAATATCTGAGGGGTGGGTGTCAAGTGGAGGGGGATAGGCTCTTTTCAGTGGTGCACAGTAATAAGACAAGGAACTTGAACATAGAAGATTTCATCTCATCATGAGGTGAAACTTCTTTAGAGTGAGGGTGACTGTAGCACTGGACGCTGTACAGCAGCCTGGAACAGGCTGCCCAGAGGTTGTGGAGTCTCTGGGGACTTTCAAAAGCCACCTGGATGCATTCTTGTGCAGACTATCCTAAGTGATCCTGCTTTGGCAGGGGGGTTGGACCCGATGATATCTTGAGGTCCCTTCCAACCTCTAATATACTGTGATACTGTGATTCTGGTGGTTTTGCCTGAGGCAGAGTTAATGTTCTTCATTGTAGCTAGTGTGAGGCCGTTCTGGAAAGTGCTGATAACCCAGGGATGCTTTTGTTATTCCCGAGCAGTACTTACAAAGCACAAAGGCCTTCTCTGCTCCTCACACTCCCCACCAGTGATTACGCTGGGGCTGACCAAGAAGTTGGGAGAGGACATAGCTGGGACATCCAACCCCACAGGACCAAAGGGTTATTCCAGATCATATGATAGCAATAAAACTAGGAGGAAGGCTGGCAGGAGAGTGCCACTTCTCAGGGACTGTCTGGACATTGGTTGGTTGGTGGTGAGCAATTGCTTTCCTTTACATCACTTGTCCTGGGTCTTATTTCTCTCTCTGTCCTTTTCCCTCTCATTACAATTTATTACTATCATTATAATAATCATTATCATTTTATTTCAATTATTAAACTGTTCTGATCTTAACCCATGAGGTTGCTCACTTTTACCTTTCCAAGTCTCATCACACATCCCTCTGAGACAGGGGAATGAGCAAGTCACTGACTGAAGCTTATTTGCTGGGGTTAAGCCTCGACATTCATACCTTTTTTTTTTTTTTAATAGAAAGAAAAGATAGAGCTAATACCTGACCCATTCCTGGCAGCCACCAACATGGTACAAAGCCACACAGCCATAAGTTTCAGCTGAACTGCTTGATGGAAGGTGAAGAAGCTTCATCACAGCTTTTATAAGCCTTACACGTCAGCTTACGAAGCCCAAGGTTTGATGATGATCAGAGGGCTGGAGCACCTCTCCCATGAGGACAGACTGAAGGGGTTGGGGCTGTTCAGTCTGGAGAAAAGAAGGCTCAGAGGTGACCTCATCGTGGCCTTCCAGTATCTGAAGGGGGCCTACAAGAAGGCTGGGGAGGGACTTCTCAGGCTATCAGGTAGTGATAGGACTAAGGGGAATGAAATGAAGCTGGAGGTGGAGAGATTCAGGCTGGATGTGAGGAGAAAGTTCTTCCCATGAGAGTGGTGAAGCCTGGAATGGGTTATCCAGGGAGGTGGTTGAGGCCCGTCCCTGGAAGTGTTTAAGCCCAGGCTGGATGAGGCTCTGGCCAGCCTGATCTAGTGTAGGTTGTCCCTGCCCATGGCAGGGGGGTTGGAACTAGATGATCCTTGTGGTCCCATCCAACCTGACTGAAACTATGAAACTTTGAAATGAAAGCTATATTTACAAGCAAAACTACACTCTACAATGGAATGCATGAATATGCACAAAATACACAGTAGTTACAATATTTACAGGTATTTGCCTGGCTCTTGTGTTGTGGTTCTTTGCACAGTATTTAGATGGTGTTGGGTGGTAGGTTGGGCTTGATCTCAAAGGTCTTTTCCAACCTGGTTTATTCTACTCTATTCTACTATTAATGAAGAGCAGAGGAACCTCCCAGGCCAAAACCAGGGGAGCTGCTAACAGCTTCTCTCTCCTTGATCCCCTCCTTACCTCCTTGGACACAAAGTTAAAAACTACAAACAAGGAGAAATTAATTGCAAAATGTCTTTTAAATGCTAAGGAAGATGTGAGAGAGAATCTTACACTGGAGATTCATAAAAAGATACTCATCAAGTAAACAATTGCAAGCCAGTTTAAATGCTCATGTCAAACAGATGGGGCTGTCAGCAAGTACACGGTGGAGCAATGTGTTGAGATAATTAAAGGAAAACCAGGAAAGGAGGATAGAACATGATAAAATTATTTCAGTTTAAACAGGAAAGAAAGCAAACACTGAAAACTCACAAGGGAAACAAGGAGGTATTGTAGCTCTTCTTGTGACATGGAGCAAGGATACATCAGAACACCAATTACTGCAGGCTAAGGTATTTATAAGAGGAGAATTAAAAGGGTAGAAAATGGAACCAAAAATCATAGAGATTTTCACCAGATCTTAGAGATACATATCCTTAATATCCACACAATGATACACTGAAGCATGTACGACAAAGAATCAAACCAAATAGATTGAATTCGGGAACTACGGGAGCCCTGCAGTTCCTGCTCAGCTGCCAGTGGGTATCTTATTGTTCCACAAGGGAGGTTCAGTAAATACAAAGCTGCCCCCAGTGCTTCTGCAATACTTTTCAAGTATTCAGAGGTGATAAGGAAAACCATCCCTAAATAATGGCTCAATGGGTTTGGACTTAGAGGATCCTTTTAAAAGCAAAATAAAACCTTTTCTGATTTCTGAGCACTGAGGACTTCATACAATTTTCCTCTCAGCTTTTCTCATCAAACAAGATCTGGAATAATCCTTTTGCTAAAAAAAGACAATGAAGGATAAAATTCCCACAGACCTATGAGATTCCAGGAGCTTAACAAAGGATTGCCACTAGCTTGTGTTAATGAGCAGTTTTCAGTGACTGTCTAAATTCAACTGTCAGATCTGAAAGCACTGGCTTAGAACACTATATAAGCATATCTGTATGTAATTTAGTAAAATAATACTGTGTGTGCAGAGAATCTGTGTAATTTGTGTACAGTAGTAGCTGTACATCTTAGTACAACACACAGCAGATATTAGGGATATGTGTGCAGCTGTGGATGCAGGGCTGCTCTGTTTCCAAGGGGAAAGCAAGCTCCTGCCCAGAAAGCTTGTTCATGCATGGCCTCCTTTCCATGGACCAAGGTTCCTTCCAGGAGCTAGCTCCAGTATGGACTTTCTGCAGGCTGCCACTTCCTTCGGGACACAACCACCTGATGCAGTGTGAGTTTCTCCAAAGCATCAGATGGCCATCTCTTCCCCTGGGATCCTCCGCTGGCTTCAGAGGCACAGCCATGGTTCTGCACCGCAGGCGGTAGGGAAACCCTGCTTCAGCTCCTGGAGCAACTCCTTCTACTCATTTTTTCACTGATGTTGGTGTCTGCAGTTGTCTCAGACTTTTGCTCTCACAGATGCTGTGCATTGTTTTTTACCTTTGCTGAAATACTTCATAATAGAGGCACCACCAACATCACTGACAGGCTTAGCTTTGGCCAGTGATGAGTGTTGAAGTCAGTTGGAATTGGCTCTGTGAAACACAGGGCCAGCTTCTGGTGTCTCCTCAGAGAAGGTACTGCTGCAGCTCCTGCACTACCAAGACCTCGATGCATAAACCCTGTAAAGTTCAGAATCAACTCATCCCCCTATTCACCTTTCCTTCCATCACACTTTCTTCATCCTCCTGCACTTGCTCTTCCTTCAGTGCTGCACTTACTACCGACCCCAATGTCCTGTGCTGTCTGCCCAATTCTGCAGCCACCACCAGTACTGTAGACATGGCTCCCAACTCTGCATTCTTGTAGCAGGCTTCTGCTCACTGCTCTTTGACTACAGATGACAGCCAAGCTTTGCCCTTCCCTAGCTTCTCCTGACAGAACAATTCTTGTGGCAGGTTTAAAAATCATAGCAAGAGTTTGCACTTACTAAAGTCAACCAGGCAGATCTCTAAGGGCAGAAGTCTAGGAGAGATGCTGAAATGAAAAGTAGATATAAGGTGGATCAGTAGAAGGCAGTTTTACATGATAGCTCACTGATTAAAATATCTTCACAAATGTGTGGAAGGGCAGCTCATTGCAGTCTCCTGGGATTTACCAATCCGAGTGTGGTACAGAAAGGGTGATGCACAGTTTCTTTCTTACTTCTTGGTGACTGTTACACAAAAGCAATAGCCCTAACAGGATGAAGATCAAAGCAAGCCATAGTTTTAGATTAAGTCCCAAGCGTATCTTTGTTTTCTTGGTAAGGAAGGCAGAAATACCAAGGGGAAAGTTTCAGCAGCTGAGCCACTTCAGTAGAAATATAACTGTCATTCTAGCACATGGACCAGTTCCATCTCCAGCAAGGTATTTAAATCTGTATCTCCTTGGGACCACACTTCAACCCAGCAGCTGAATCCCTTGCTCTCACATTTTCTTGTGCCTGTTTGTGCTGTGCCAGTGAATGACTGGCTTCACAGAAATCTTCATTAAAAGCCAGAGGTGGTCTGGCAGCCACAGAAATCATTGCAATCGATTGAGCAATTAGTCTGGCTAAGATTGTAGTCATTAATAAGAAATCTTCTCATTTGGTTGTAGCAATGACAACAAAAATAAAAGCTTAGATCATTCTGCTAGCTTTTCTCAGATCCTTGCCCTAACACAGCTTGAATGACATAAGGGCCAGAGAAGACACTCTGTGTATGCAGGGACCAGACAAATAGTGCAAGTGGAATCTGCTGAAGAACCACACCCAGCCCAAGATGTTCTTCAGCTAAGAATAGCTGAAAACTGAGACAATATCAAGGATTTGCACTCTCTTTACTCTCCCCTCACTGTTTTTTTTATACATAGTGGATATAGGACACTGGACTCTTGGACTGACTCAGGATAGTTTCATAGTTTCATAGTTTCAGTTAGGGTTGGAAGGGACCACAAGGATCATCTAGTTCCAACCCCCTCCCATGGCCAGGGACACTCTACACTAGATCAGGCTGGCCAGAGCCTCATCCAGCCTGGGCTTAAACCCCTCAAGGGACAGGGCCTCAACCACCTCCCTGCACAACCCATTCCAGGGCTTCACCACTCTCACAGTGAAGAACTTCCTCCTCACATCTAGCCTGAATCTCCCCACCTCCAGCTTCATTCCATTCCCCCTAGTCCTATCACTACTTGATGTCCTGAGAAGTCTTCTCTGATCATCCTCGTGGCCCTTCTCTGGACACCTTCCAGCACCTCCAGATCCCTCTTGGAATAGGGGCTCCAGAACTGGAGGCAGTACTGCAGGTGGGGTCTCACCAGAGCTGAGTAGAGGGGGAGAATCCCCTCCCTTGACCTGCTGGCCACACTTCTCCTGATGCAGCCCAGGATCTGATTGGCTTTCCGGGCTGCAAGTGCACCCTGAGAGCTCCTGTTGAGCTTCTCCTCCACCAGCACCCCCAAGTCTCTCTCCTCAGGGCTGCTCCCCAGCCAGTCACTGCCCAGCCTGTATTTGTGCCTGGGATTGCCTCGACCCAGATGCAGGACCCTGCACTTGGTCTTGTTGAAGCTCCTGAGGTTGGCTTGTGCCCACCTCTCCAGCCTGTCAATGTCCCTATGGATGAATCTTTTCATGTCCTGCAATCAGTGGAATGAAGTAAGTTTTGTCAGTCAGTAACAGATGATGAAGTTTTTTCTCTAACTGAGATTTTAGCCAATATTCATGCTGCAGCAAGTGTTCCTCTCCAGGTCTCTTGGTAAAAGGTGTACAACAACTTCTAAATTCCTCTAAGTGTATTAACCTTGTCATCACTGGAGGTGTTTAGGAAGAGACTGGATGGGGTGCAGGTTGGACTTGATGATCTCAAAGGTCTTTTCCAACCTGGTTAATTCTATTCTATTGCACATTGATGACATTTTAGCTAGTCTGTCCACAGTAAGAACACATTCTATCAGACCACAAATTGATTTCAGTTTTGCAGTTGCTGCATTCTATTTCCCTCCCTTCTTTGTTGCAGTGGTTGTCCCCTTTGTGGTCTGTATAGTTTTGACAGTTTGCAGTTGACCCCATTACACTGATCGAATTGATGACCACTTGAATTATGATGACAGAGCAGCTGTATTAATCATGTAACACATCTGACTTCTTTTACCACATTAGCCCTCTGGGAAATCCTTCAGCAAATTATATCCACATGTTAAGCTCCTTTGAACAATCAGTTCAGCTAAAGCCTTAGCCACCAAAACCATTTCTTTGCTTCAGAAATCAGTTTCCTAGTTTCTAGCACCTTAGCCTTTTTTCCATCAGGTCAAAACCAAATGATATACACATCTTGTGCCCAAAACCCACTCATTTTTAGTGCAGGCAAATGAAACGAACTTAGCAGCTGTCAATTATGGGAACTGTAAATTTTCCTATTCTGATATATATATAACAACAACCTGCAAGCCTGAAGAGCTTTATAGTTTTTCCTTTTACCTGTGTGCTGAAAATTACCTGGAATATTCATCAAGATGAATAAGCTCAGCTTCACCTTACATTAGAGAACCTTTTTGCCTTGTCTCATTCTGTACAGTAGAAATAAGAAAGAACAAATTTTGGTGTGGATATTTAAGGCAATTCAGACTTTTCTTAGTTGATTGCTGTTTTCTTGCCTGGCTAATAGTGCATTCTGTAAAGAACATTAACATTTTCCTGTCTTAATTTTATGGCAATTTATATGCAATGATACCATAGCTTAGTGTAATGACTGCTTGTTTCTGATGTAGGTTGCCTTTCAGAGGCACAGTCCTGCACTGTAATTGCCTGATTTAGGTGGCCTTCAAAGATAAGTGCACATGGAAGTCCTAGTTGGGAGGCATCCTCTCCCTCAGGAACAACACAAAATACCAGCACCACTTAATCTCATCATTAGTTCAGAAGCTGTGTGCTGTCCTTGCACTACATGAATAAATATCAGCTTAGGTGCACGAATGTCATGGGTTGAGTTGAACCTGCTGCTGTTATTCACACCATGCTGCAGTCATGCCAGCTTCAAAACTCAATGTGCTAACTGGAGCCAAGTATTTTTGAAGTTCAGATTGCAACATGGGAGGCTTCCTGTTCCAGTAGCTGCTTTTGAGTTCTGCGTCTTGGGTGTTGGCTCTTTTCTGCAGTTGGTGGCAAGATGGGGGGAGTCACATAGCTGCTTGCTTGCTTGCTTCCTCCCTCCTTCCCTCCCTCCCTCCTTCCCTCTCTCCCTGCTTCTTCTGCAAATGGGCAGAGCTAAGGTAATCATGCATTGCATTATGATTATTAGATTATTAGATTATTAGCTAAGGTATTACAACATTGTGTTTATGGTATCTTGTGTTACATTAAACTCTTATCTTTCTCTTTATCTCAACTTTTCCCCTCACTCTTGTGTTGGGGGAGTAGGCAGGTTAGCCCTTGCATTAACCCATTACAATGAGTTACACTCCGAGTGGTGTTCCATATGCTTCATATGCCTGATAGAAATGTAGCCAAGTTGTACAGTACTGAACCTCTATGAATTTATCTGCATTTCAACACCACTCTTCTTAGGTGATATTTAGCAGCTTCCTGCTTTGTGTCTTCCTCAGTGCTTAGAGATCTGCTGGCCAAGAAGTCCTAGAAATAAACTCATCAGGGGACACTGGGAAAGACTCGGGTTGTAACTGTGAAAAACCCCCTTCTACTATCACACTCCAGCACTCAGATGTTAAATGAATAAGCAGCTGCAGAGATACTGATTTCTTTGGGGCAATTTTAAGAATATTCCTGCAACAGAACTTCAGAGCTGGCAAAGCTGCTTCTCTCTCAGAGACCCAAGAGCTGCTTTGCACACACAACAGTGTAAGAGCTGTGGTGGGACAAAATCTCTCATTACTCAGCTACTCACAATGGAAGAGCCCTAAAATGTGTTAATCAGAAGTTACTGTCTTGCAGTAATTACTGACTGCACTTGAAGTGTGAGTGTGACAGCAGTAAGCTTTATTCTTGGGCTATATTGAAGTGTCTCTAAGAGAACCAATATTCTTGCTTGCTGTGTTACAGGTCTCATAATGGAGCTACTCTTCCGAGGCATTTGAAAGAAAGGAATACTTCCATTGGTTAGATGTAATTTTTTGAGCCTTCTTAGTGAGACAAAATGTTTTTGTAGGTATTGTGGATAATTCCCTAAGAATGGTATTAAAATGCTCAGTCAGTGTGGTTCCTATTGCCCCTCAGTTTAGGAAAGATGTGGAGTTGCTGGAAGGTGTCCAGAGAAGACAACACAGCTGGGGAGTGGCTTGGAGCACAGCCCTGGTGGAGGGGCTGAGGAGCTGGGTTTGCTTAGCCTGGAGAAGAGAGGCTCAGGGGAGACCTTATTGCATCTACAACTACCTGAAGGGAGGTTGTAAGTCAGGTGGGGGCTGTCTCCTCCCCCTGGCAACCAGTGACAGAACAATAGGACACAGTCTCATGCTGTGCCGGGGAAGTTTAGGCTGGCTGTTAAGAAGTTCTTCCAGCAAGAGAGATTGGCCATTGGAATGTGCTGTCCCAGGGAGGTGGTGGAGTCACCATCACTGGAGGTGTTTAGGAAGAGACTGGATGGGGTGCTTGGTGCCATGGTTTAGTTGATTAGAT
>CM037631.1:27967053-28151755 GCA_015227895.2 Colaptes auratus
GAGGTATGTAGCTCTTCTTGTGACATGGAGCAAGGATACATCAGAACACCAAATTACTGTGCAGGCTAAGGTATTTATAAGAGGAGAATTAAAAGGGTAGAAAATGGAACCAAAAATCATAGAGATTTTCACCAGATCTTAGATACATATCCTTAAATATCCACACAATTGATACACTGAAGCATGTACGACAAAGAATTCAAACCAAAATAGATTGAATTCGGGAACTACGGGAGCCCTGCAGTTCCTGCCCAGCTGCCAGTGGGTATCTTATTGTCCACAAGGGAGGTTCAGTAAATACAAAGCTGCCCACAGTGCTTCTGCATACTTTTCAAGTATTCAGAGGTGATAAGGAAAACCATCCCTAATAATGGCTCAATGGGTTTGGACTTAGAGGATCCTTTTAAAAGCAAAATAAAACCTTTTCTGATTTCTGAGCACTGAGGACTTCATACAATTTTCCTCTCAGCTTTTCTCATCAAACAAGATCTGGAATAATCCTTTTGCTAAAAAAAAGACAATGAAGGATAAAATTCCCACAGACCTATGAGATTCCAGGAGCTTAACAAAGGATTGCCACTAGTTTGTGTTAATGAGCAGTTTTCAGTGACTGTCTAAATTCAACTGTCAGATCTGACAGCACTGGCTTTAGAACACTATATAAGCATATCTGTATGTAATTTATTGAAATAATACTGTGTGTGCAGAGAATCTGTGTAATTTGTGTACAGTATAGCTGTACATCTTAGTACAACACAGCAGATATTAGGGATATGTGTGCAGCTGTGGATGCAGGGCTGCTCTGTTTCCAAGGGAAAGCAAGCTCCTGCCGGAAAGCTTGTTCATGCATGGCCTCCTTTCCAGGGACCAAGGTTCCTTCCAGGAACTAGCTCCAGTATGGACTTTCTGCAGGCTGCCACTTCCTTCAGGGCACAACCACCTGATGCAGTGTGAGTTTTCTCCAAGCATCAGATGGCCATCTCTTCCCCTGGGATCCTCCGCTGGCTTCAGAGGCACAGCCATGGTTCTGCCACCGCAGGCGGTAAGGAAACCCTGCTTCAGCTCCTGGAGCAACTCCTTCTACTCATTTTTCACCGATGTTGTGTCTGCAGTTGTCTCAGACTTTTGCTCTCACAGATGCTGTGCATTGTTTTTTACCTTTGCTGAAATACTTCATAATAGAGGCACCACCAGCATCACTGACAGGCTTAGCTTTGGCCAGTGATGAGTGTTGAAGTCAGTTGAATGGCTCTGTGAAACCAGGCCAGCTTCTGGTGTCTTCTCAGAGAAGGTACTGCGCAGCTCCTGCACTACCAAGACCTCGATGCATAACCCTGTACAGTTCAGAATCAACTCATCCCCCTATTCACCTTTCCTTCCATCACACTTTCTTCATTCTCCTGCACTTGCTCTTCCTTCAGTGCTGCACTTACTACCGACCCCAATGTCCTTGCTGCTCTGCCCATTCTGCAGCCACCACCAGTACTGTAGACATGGCTCCCAACTCTGCATTCTTGTAGCAGGCTTCTTCTGCTCACTGCTCTTTGACTACAGATGACAGCCAAGCTTTGCCCTTCCCTAGCTTCTCCTGACAGAACAATTCTTGTGGCAGGTTTAAAAATCATAGCAAGAGTTGCACTTACTAAAGTCAACCAGGCAGATCTCTAAGGGCAGAAGTCTAGGAGAGATGCTGAAATGAAAAGTAGATATAAGGTGGATCAGTAGAAGGCAGTTTTACATGATAGCTCACTGATTAAAATATCTTCACAAATGTGTGGAAGGGCAGCTCATTGCAGTCTCCTGGGATTTACCAATCTGAGTGTGGGACAGAAAGGGTGATGCACAGTTTCTTTCTTACTTCTTGGTGACTGTTACACAAAAGCAATAGCCCTAACAGGATGAAGATCAAGAAAGCCATAGTTTAGATTAAGTCCCAAGCGTATCTTTGTTTTCTTGGTAAGGAAGGCAGAAATACCAAGGGGAAAGTTTCAGCTCTGAGCCACTTCAGTAGAAATATAACTGTCATTCTAGCACATGGACCAGTTCCATCTCCAGCAAGGTATTTAAATCTGTATCTCCTTGGGACCACACTTCAACCCAGCAGCTGAATCCCTTGCTCTCACATTGTCTTGTGCCTGTTTGTGCTGTGCCAGTGAATGACTGGCTTCACAGAAATCTTCATTAAAAACCAGAGGTGGTCTGGCAGCCACAGAAATCATTGCAATCGATTGAGCAATTAGTCTGGCTAAGATTGTAGTCATTAATAAGAAATCTTCTCATTTGGTTGTAGCAATGACAACAAAAATAAAAGCTTAGATCATTCTGCTAGCTTTTCTCAGATCCTTGCCCTAACACAGCTTGAATGACATAAGGGCCAGAGAAGACACTCTGTGTGTGCAGGGACCAGACAAATAGTGCAAGTGGAATCTGCTGAAGAACCACACCCAGCCCAAGATGTTCTTCAGCTAAGAATAGCTGAAAACTGAGACAATATCAAGGATTTGCACTCTCTTTACTCTCCCCTCACTGTTTTTTTTATACATAGTGGATATAGGACACTGGACTCTTGGACTGACTCAGGATAGTTTCATAGTTCATAGTTTCAGTTAGGGTTGGAAGGGACCACAAGGATCATCTAGTTCCAACCCCCCTCCCATGGCCAGGGACACTCTACACTAGATCAGGCTGGCCAGAGCCTCATCCAGCCTGGGCTTAAACCCCTCAAGGGACAGGGCCTCAACCACCTCCCTGCACAACCCATTCCAGGGCTTCACCACTCTCACAGTGAAGAACTTCCTCCTCACATCTAGCCTGAATCTCCCCACCTCCAGCTTCATTCCATCCCCCTAGTCCTATCACTACTTGATGTCCTGAGAAGTCTTCTCTGATCATCCTCGTGGCCCTTCTCTGGACACCTTCCAGCACCTCCAGATCCCTCTTGTAATAGGGGCTCCAGAACTGGAGGCAGTACTGCAGGTGGGGTCTCACCAGAGCTGCTGAGTAGAGGGGGAGAATCACCTCCCTTGACCTGCTGGCCACACTTCTCCTGATGCAGCCCAGGATCTGATTGGCTTTCCGGGCTGCAAGTGCACATTGAGAGCTCATGTTGAGCTTCTCCTCCACCAGCACCCCCAAGTCTCTCTCCTCAGGGCTGCTCCCCAGCCAGTCACTGCCCAGCCTGGATTTGTGCCTGGGATTGCCTCGACCCAGATGCAGGACCCTGCACTTGGTCTTGTTGAAGCTCATGAGGTTGGCTGTGCCCACCTCTCCAGCCTGTCAATGTCCCTATGGATGAATCTTTTCATGTCCTGCAATCAGTGGAATGAAGTAAGTTTTGTCAGTCAGTAACAGATGATGAAGTTTTTTCTCTAACTGAGATTTTAGCCAATATTCATGCTGCAGCAAGTGTTCCTCTCCAGGTCTCTGGTAAAAGGTGTACAACAACTTCTAAATTCCTCTAAGTGTATAACCTTGTCATCACTGGAGGTGTTTAGGAAGAGACTGGATGGGGTGCAGGTTGGACTGATGATCTCAAGGTCTTTTCCAACCTGGTTAATTCTATTCTATTGCACATTGATGACATTTAGCTAGCCTGTCCACAGTAAGGACACATTCTATCAGACCACAAATTGATTTCAGTTTTGCAGTTGCTGCATTCTATTTCCCTCCCTTCTTTGTTCCAGTGGTTGTCCCCTTTGTGGTCTGTATAGTTTTGACAGTTTGCAGTTGACCCCATTACAATGATCAAATTGATGACCACTTGAATATGATGACAGAGCAGCTGTATAATCATGTAACACATCTGACTTCTTTACCACATTAGCCCTCTGGGAAATCCTTCAGCAAATTATATCCACATGTTAAGCTCCTTGAACAATCAGTTCAGCTAAAGCCTTAGCCACCAAACCATTTCTTTGCTTCAGAATCAGTTTCCTAGTTTCTAGCACCTTAGCCTTTTTTCCATCAGGTCAAAACCAAATGATATACACATCTTGTGCCCAAAACCCACTCATTTTTAGTGCAGGCAAATGAAATGAACATAGTAGCTGTCAAATTATGGGAACTGTAAATTTTCCTATTCTGATATATATATAACAACAACCTGCAAGCCTGAAGAGCTTTATAGTTTTTCCTTTTACCTGTGTGCTGAAAATTACCTGGAATATTCATCAAGATGAATAAGCTCAGCTTTCACCTTACATTAGAGAGCCTTTTTGCCTTGTCTCATTCTGTACAGTAGAAATAAGAAAGAACAAATTTTGGTGTGGATATTTAAGGCAATTCAGACTTTTCTTAGTTGATTGCTGTTTTCTTTCCTGGCTAATAGTGCATTCTGTAAAGAACATTAACATTTTCCTGTCTTAATTTTATGGCAATTTATATGCAATGATACCATAGCTTAGTGTAATGACTGATTGTTTCTGATGTAGGT
Organism: Colaptes auratus; assembly: GCA_015227895.2. NCBI lineage: Eukaryota > Metazoa > Chordata > Aves > Piciformes > Picidae > Colaptes > Colaptes auratus. The sequence continues at coordinate 27,971,486 of CM037631.1, forward strand.
TGCCCTTCAGAGGCACAGTCCTGCACTGTAATTGCCTGATTTAGGTGGCCTTCAAAGATAAGTGCACATGGAAGTCCTAGTTGGGAGGCATCCTTTTCCCTCAGGAACAACACAAAATACCAGCACCACTTAATCTCATCATTAGTGCAGAAGCTGTGTGCTGTCCTTGCACTACATGAATAAATATCAGCTTAGGTGCACGAATGTCATGGGTTGAGTTGAACCTGCTGCTGTTATTCACACCATGCTGCAGTCATGCCAGCTTCAAAACTCAATGTGCTAACTGGAGCCAAGTATTTTTGAAGTTCAGATTGCAACATGGGAGGCTTCCTGTTCCAGTGGCTGCTTTTGAGTTCTGCGTCTTGGGTGTTGGCTCTTTTCTGCAGGTTTGGTGGCAAGATGGGTGGGAGTCACATAGCTTGCTTGCTTGCTTGCTTCCTCCCTCCTTCCCTCTCTCCCTCCTTCCCTCTCTCCCTCCTTCCCTCCCTCCCTGCTTCTTCTGCAAATGGGCAGAGCTAAGGTAATCATGCATTGCATTATGATTATTAGATTAATTAGATTATTAGCTAAGGTAATTACACATTGTGTTTATGGTATCTTGTGTTACATTAAACTCTTATCTTTCCTCTTTATCTCAACTTTTCCACTCACTCTTGTGTTGGGGGAGTAGGCAGGGTTAGCCCTTGCATTAACCCATTACAATGAGTTACACTCCGACTGGTGTTCCAATAATACAATACAATACAATACACCAGGTTGGAAGAGACCTTCAAGATCATCACGTCCAACCCATCAACCAATCCAACCCACCTAAATACAATACAGTACAATACAGTACAATACAGTACAATACAACCCACCTAAACAACTAAAAAACTAAACCCTGGCACCAAGCACCCCATCAAGCCTCTTCTTGAACACCTCCAATGAAGGTGACTCCACCACTTCCACAGGCAGCTGATTCCAGTGGGCAATCACTCTCTCAGTATAGAACTTCTTCCTAACATCCAGTCTAAACCTGCCCTGGCACAGCCTGAGACTGTGTCCTCTTGTTCTGGTACTGGCTTCATATGCCTGATAGAAATGTAGCCAAGTTAGTACAGTACTGAACCTCTATGAATTTATCCTGCACTTCAACACCACTTCTTAGGTGATATTTAGCAGCTTCCTGCTTTGTGTCTTCCTCAGTGCTTAGAGATCTGCTGGCCAAGAAGTCCTAGAAATAAACTCATCAAGGGGACACTGGGAAAGACTCGGGTTGTAACTGGTGAAAAACCCCCTTCTACTATCACACTCCAGCACTCAGATGTTAAATGAATAAGCAGCTGCAGAGATACTGATTTCTTTGGGGCAATTTTAAGAATATTCCTGCAACAGAACTTCAGAGCTGGCAAAGCTGCTTATCTCTCAGAGACCCAAGAGCTGTTTTGCACAAACACAACAGTGTAAGAGCTGCTGTGGTGGGACAAAATCTCTCATTACTCAGCTACTCACAATGGAAGTAGCCCTAAAATGTGTTAATCAGAAGTTACTGTCTTGCAGTAATTACTGACTGCACTTGAAGTGTGAGTGTGACAGCAGTAAGCTTTATTCTTGGGCTATATTTGAAGTGTCTCTAAGAGAACCAATTATTCTTGCTTGCTGTGTTACAGGTCTCATAATGGAGCTACTCTTACAGAGGCATTTGAAAGAAAAGGAATAATTCCATTGGTTAGATGTATATTTTTTTTTGAGCCTTCTTAGTGAGACAAAATTTTTTTGTAGGTATTGTGGATAATTCCCTAAGAATGGTATTAAAATGCTCAGTCAGTGTGTTTCCTATTGTCCCTCAGTTTAGGAAAGATGTTGAGTTGCTGGAAGGTGTCCAGAGAAGGACAACACAGCTGGGGAGGGGTCTGGAGCACAGCCCTGTGAGGAGGGGCTGAGGGAGCTGGGGTTGCTTAGCCTGGAGAAAAGGAGGCTCAGGGGAGACCTTATTGCAGTCTACAACTACCTGAAGGGAGGTTGTAGCCAGTTGGGGGTTGGTCTCCTCCCCCTGGCAACCAGTGACAGAACAAGAGGACACAGTCTCATGCTGTGCCAGGGGAAGTTTAGGCTGGCTGTTAAGAAGTTCTTCCAGCAAGAGAGATTGGCCATTGGAATGGCTGCCCAGGGAGGTGGTGGAGTCACCATCACTGGAGGTGTTAAGAAAGAGACTGGATGTGTGCTTGGTGCCATGGTTTAGTTGATTAGATGGTGTTGGATGATAGGTTGGACTCGATGATCTCAAAGGTCTTTTCCAACCTGGTTAATTCTATTCTATTCTATTCTATTCTATTCTATTCTATTCTATTCTATTCTATTCTATTCTATTCTATTCTATTCTATTCTATTCCATTCCATTCCATTCCATTCCATTCCATTCCATTCCATTCCATTCCATTCATAAATTACCTTGTGTGCATGTATGTCGCAGGCAGTGAATCAGAAGATTATGAAATGCATTTCTGAAAATACTTGTGCACCCAGATGAGTGAACAACCTAACCTACTGCTGAAAAATGTGGTGGTTTTCTCAGTAAGATTGAAGACTTGGTGGCAGAAGAAACCCACCTTGATACACAGCATGCACAAAGAGACGCTGGCAATGTAACTGACCTACCGAGCTACATTAAAACACTGATTTTTAACTCCCACTGTGCCTTAGCAACAAGAAACATTGTAGGATTTTTTTAAATGGCATTCTCATGACATTCATCACATGGATTACTTCATAAGGTTTTCCCTTCTGCCCTTGTTAAACTGGAAAGGGTGCTGCTGCCTCGTTGGCTGCCTCTGGGGCTTGATCCAGCCACACACAGCCTGCACTGTCCTGCTCCCCCCAGGTCAAGATGAATGAGTTGAAAGACCAATCTCCTTATGTGACAGAGTAATGTGCACATGTTCATCCAGGGTGAGGTCTTAAAGGAATCTCTTTCCAGTTTCCCACCCTTTACTCCTGGGAAGGGACATTTTGGCATCCAAGAGCTATTTTTGTAGGACACACAGCATCACTGAGCTCGCTTGACTCCTAAGTTCACCACAAGTTCGAATCAGAGAAACATTCCAGTTCCACAATGAAATGAATATACTTTTCCCTTGTACTGGATTACCTCTGAGTTGCAAGGAGAAATGATGGAAGAGGTCTGATTGCTTTGAGATCTATCTGGGTTCTGTCACTGCCCCAGGAGCCTTCCATTGACCGTATTATGAGCATATGACATCTGAAATTTGGGGAACAACATCCCTTCTCTTGCTCCTGTATGAAGGGAATGAGGAAGCATGGTCAGCAAAAGTATTGCAGTCTACTTTCTGAAGTAACAACTGGTAGGAATACCTGGAAACTCCTTAAAGAACCCTCCTGCTGCCAAGGGAGGATCAGAGGAAATGTTTCCATGGTGCAGACCTTGTCATAATGAATACAACCTTCAGGAAAATCTTTACTGAGAGCATTAATTTAAGTTCCAAAAGGCACTCTTGTACTTGTAGTGAGAGTCCTGTATGGGAAGTACTCTATTGTACTATTGGTCATTATTCCAGTGCGGTGCTGAACACTCCAAGAGATAAGGCATAAAATCTTCAAAGTGCAAAAGATCCATCTCCATTATTCTATAAATGAGATTCCTGGCTTCCTTGGCTGATGTAATGTGTTTTCCATTCCACAATTCTCTCAACTATAAAACACTCTGAGATTTTTAAGAGGAACAATAATCTAGATATGATCTCTGCCATATGCTATAGGTTATGGAAACAGCATAAAACAACACTGAATGACATCGAACATCTAAAGATCAAGACATTTGCATGCAAATATCTAAATGTAGATTCCCATCATGCCTCAGAAACAAAACTGAGTTGCCTTAAGTGACTACCATTTGATTAATTGCAGGGTTCCCCCTTTTAGCCTGTCGTTTTAAAGATGATTCTTTGTAAGCATTTTGTGCAGGTATCATTCATGCCAGTGAATCACTGGGAGCAAAATAAACAGAGGAAAAACAGAGATGGTATCATGCCATGAAAATTACTATCAAGGTCACACACGAGCAGATGGATTTGTAAGGGGTTGCTGTCTTCCACTAATAGATTGACATTTTATTGTTATCATAAATCAAGAATTTTAGTACTAGCATCAACAAAAGCACCTCACTCATAGGATAATAGACATGATTATGTGCCAGTCATAGCATCAAATAAAAAGCACTGTCCACCTAAAAATGGCAGCAAATGAAGATGTAAGCAGGCTAATATGATGAAATAATTCACTAGGATATTGGACTGGAACTGTTCCAGGTTTGTCATGTTTTACATCACATGTTGGTTCATTAAGTCATAGTATCCAACCATCCTACACAAGTGCATGCATGAATGCATTCAGAAGACAATCTAAGGTCTTTGGGGAGGATTTACTGTGATTTGTACTAAGCCTAGCACAATAAAAATGGCTGCTCAGTGGTTAGGGCTTCTTCAAGGCACTGCACAACACATCTTATATAATCAGAAGAATTGCTACAGATCCCTTTATTTTATCTTTTGTGCTACTACTGCAAAGCACAGTTGTAGATCTTCAGTGAATTTCAGTTCTAGTTCGTGCTTAACACTGAAATTAGGAACAATCTAAAACATTACAGTGCATTCCACCAACTTAAATATTATATATCTAACTGTATGCTTCTTGCACAATTATCACCTCACAATGTTCCATGAACATGCATTTCTGGTTCATGATAAAAGGTAACCTGTGTCCAGTTCTGGGCTCTCCAGGTCAAGAGAGACAGAGAACTGCTGGAGAGAGCCCAGCAGTAACTAACACATTGACAGTCATTTGCAAGGTGCCAAACAGGGGCATGGTGCTTCTGAGAACTCGGTGAGGGGCAACAGACTCTGAGAGATCAGTTATGGCATGGAGAAAACCAGGTGACAGTGACCCAAGTGATTGTGGTCATCACACACGGACCACAGGGTCAGAGATCAGGCTGAGGAGCACAGAAAACCTCTGGAGATCCCTGATCCAGCCTCCTGCTCTTACCCTTAACCTCAACTGATTACATTTTTCTCATGTAAATGTCACTAGGTGAAAAAAACAAAAACATCCCAAAACAAAGAGTAAAGTCTCCTAAAAGCTTCAGTGGGAAATGTTGTAGTTGACACAAAACAAAACAAAGACATCCCAAAACAAAAACATCCCAAGACAAAAACATCCCAAAAGAGAGAGGAAAACCTCCTAAAAGCTTCAGTGGGAAATGTTGTAGTTGACTCAAAACAACATAAAAGTATCCCGAAAGAGAGAAAAACCTCCTAAAAGCTTCAATGGGAAATGCTGTAGTCAACTCAAAGTTAAACAAAGCAAAACAAAAGCAAAAAAGCAAGACCATTTAATAAAACTTGATGAGGAAAGAGAAGATGATTTATTTTGCTATTGCTATCACACACCCCACACACCCCACCCTCCACCCCCACCGTTTTTGGTTAGATTAGGCCTTTTCAAAAGAAAATGGGAACCAATATAGAAAGAAAGGTTGTTCATACTCAGCCTTACTCTTGCTCTTAGCCATGATCAGTTCCATTCAGAACCAAGCAAATGCTCCACTCTCTGTCTCAGAAGATGTGTGTCTACTCTTCATTCACAGTGTGGCTCAATTTGCCTAATCACGCATCACTTCATGGAAAAACAACTCATCAGTAGTTCTGCACCGTAATCTCCTCCTGACAGCTCATCTGGAAAGAGCTGCAGCTTTGCACTGTGACAGACTAGAAAATCCTCCTTATTATGCAGTGCTGATTCTTCCTAAATGTCTTAAATGTAACTTTTTCTACATTAGAAAACTAGATGTCACATAGGAAAAGCACAAAAACGCTCTGCTTCCCTTTAGAATTTTAAATAAAGATGACTCAACAGGCACAGGAAGATGAAGGACTTGCACCCTGTGTGCTGTCCTCCACTTGATCATCTCCCTTTATGCATATTTATTCTTATCAGGACTGTAAGCAAAAGATTGGATGCTTTGGCCAGTGCTACTAGAAGAAGGTGTGTTGCTCTCTTCTCCTTAGCATCTCTTTGCTTTCTTTAGCTTGGGAAACTCAAGGAGTCTAGTGTGCAAGAAATCACTGCAACATATGAAGATTTAGACCATTGGCAATGCTGGATTTAAAGACTAAACCACTTGTTTCAAGTCCTAAATTGTCATGTTCTCTTATTAATTTCACACTCCACTAAGCTTTATGTCATACTTTGTAATGCATGGATTTGTCCCACACATCCTGTGCACAGAAGTGCTTTAGGCTTGTGTTTAAATTTGAGTGCTCTCCTAAATCAATATTCCAGACTTTATACTCTCTGACATTAATTTCCTCCTCTCATTCCCTCCATAGCCAGTTCTCAGTACTCTTAAATATGTTTACTTTGAAAGTCACACTTAAAACTCAGTGATTTTATGAAGACCCAAAGCAAATGCTTTGTCTGGAGACTTTCCCAAGCCATCGTATGTCTAAACGCTTCATTGAATGAGATCTGAAAGGCTAGGGCTATGTTCTTCTTTAAAGGCACTCTGTGCTTGCAGTTCTTGCTGAGGTACTTCTATCTGTGTTCCTGAACAGGCATTTTTAACATCTGGCTGAGTTTGCCTGCACTGCATAGCTGGATGTACGACAGACTCTCAGAGCCAGACATTTATCACTCCTGCATTACCATAGCGTGCTTTCGCTGTAATGTGGGAAAACCTTACTTAGCACATTAAAAATGCAAGAAACAATCAAAAGATCTCACTTTTAATGAGATTGTACTTCTACCATCAATTTTAAGCAATGAATATTTCAAACTCCTTTTCAAGCACATTAGATTAGTTATTCACCATTCTGTTGTCAAGGACAGAAGCTCCTGCTGTAATGTGCTGAGCTCCTGACACTTGCAGGATCTGTGTCAAGTCTGAGTACTGGGTGGCTGTCACATCTAATTAATGTCAATCTCATGCAGGAATTATACTTCTAAGTCACAGTCCTTGGCCAAACAGACTGAAGGTAGGCTAGATAGAGTATATGGAGTGTATTAATTGAGAAGAAAAAAAAAAGCTAGACAAATTTCTAAGTCAGTCAAAGTCTGCCCTCCAGAAGGATTTAGTTCTGTTGTCTCCTCTCCTAACTTCACTGAGAAATGGAAATCGCATCATCTCATGGCTACTGTGTCAAAGACATCCAGCAACCATTATGTCTCCCACCACATGGTCTATAACCATCCAACACAGCACTCCAGCTATGGGGTTCACCCCACTATATATCTTTCAGGGCAGTAATATCATAGTTTTCCTGCTACATGATAATTTCCAGCTCTTCTTGCTTGCTCCCCATGCTCCATGCATTGGCATAGATACACTTCAGCTGGGGGGCCTCTTTGTGGCATTGGGGTCTGCTCCCAGCTTGATCACTCCCAGGCACTAATGTGAGTCCCAGTTCATGAGTATGGTAGTTTTATGATAATGCTGCAAGTATGCACAGAGGTAAGGAGGCCTATGAAAACCTGAATGGAATAACAAGAAGAAAAACATTGGCCTAATGCTGGCCAAAGAAGACATTTTCGTTGTTTCAGTGTTCAGTTTCCTGCCAGGAATAATTTAAGTGGGAAGTGACCTCTGGATCTCATTTAGTTCACCTGCCTCATCAAAGAAGGCCTAATTTCAAAGTTAGGGTCCTGTCTAGTAAAATACTGAAAATCTTCAATGATAACTACTCCATCACCTCACACTGAAATTTCCTCTGTTGGAAGGTGTGTTTGTCTCTTCTTGTCTTACACTGTTCCTTGGAAAAGAGTTCAGCTCCATATTCATTACCTCCCTTAAGACCACTTCTGATGCACTTAGGATTCATCTCCTGAATTACCTTGCAGAGGTTCTGGCAGGGTGACTGATTCCAGTAGCAAATTTAATTCAACTTTCCAGAAGCAAATTAAGAAAAGAAACCTGGTTGTCATTGCAGTGAGACAGAATGCTAAAAGCAATGAGCATTCTAGTCATGCAGAAAATACCTCACCTTGATTAAACATGCAAGGAAAACAGTTAAGAATGTTTGTCACTGTTAGGTCCAATGCAAAATGCCTTCAGCTTTGGCAATATCACTTTAGATGAGAAATATCGAAATGCTTGTTAAATGCACTTCTATTGCTGAAGTTCTGTAGCTCAAATGGGAAGGTATCCAAACCCACATTTCTTGTGAGCTTCATTTCTGCATGAAAACTCCCCCAAACGGAAGATGTGTGTAACAAAGATGGGCTCCCCAGTTCAAGAGGGACAGACATCTACTTGAGAGAGTTCAACAGAGGGCTACAAGGATGATGAAGGGACTGGAGCACTGCCCTATGAAGAAAGGCTGAGAGACCTGGGGCTTTTTAGTCTGGAGAGGAGAAGACTGACAGAGGATCTAATAAATGCATATAAATATACAAGGGATGGGTGTCAGGAGGGAAGGGACAGCCTCTGCTCACTTGCATCCTGTGACAGGACAAGGGCCAATGGATGTAAACTCCAGCACAGGAAGTTCCAATCAACATGAGGAAGAACTTCTTTACTGTAAGGACCACAGAGCACTGGAACAGGCTCCCCAGAGAGGTTGTGGAGTCTCCTTCTCTAGAGACTTTCAAGACGCATCTGGATGTATTCCTGTGCAACCTATGCTAGATTATGTGGTCCTGCTCTGGCAGGGGGTTGGACTTGAAGATCTCCAGAGGTCCCTTCTAATCCCTACCTCCTGTGAGCCTGTGACTTTCCACAAATTCACCATAAAAAAACCTATTTATTTGCTGCAGATATTAAACCTCCATAAGCTGTAGAAAAATCTCCTAATTTCTCACATTCATGTTAACTGTACTGGGCAGGGGTAAATGAAAGAGAGCAGGGAAATTATTTGAGACTTCCATCCTGTATTGCCTTGACTTTCTGGCAGTGTTGCTTATTTTTGTGACAGGAAATGCAACGAGACTTTGGTGCGTTACTCATCTCTATTTCTGTTCCCACAGCAGCATCATGAACAACCCATGCTGAAATCCTAGCTCACATGAGGGAAACAACCATTCTCTCATGTTTCCAAGAAGATAACTCCAACCATAAACATCAGGGCACTACATACCTGTGGTTTTATATATATCTGACTTACTACCCAGCTGTTGAATTTTAGTCTTTGATATCCTCATATTGTCTATCTGGTGCTTGTCTTTGGTGGGTTTGTTTTGTTCTGGTTTAACACGTGTGCCTGTTCTAAGAGACCCAGATTACTCAATTTGCAGATGTGCTCTGCTGACTTCTCAGCCTTTGCCAATCATTTCAGGTTCAGTGACTTCTAAGGACAGCTTGCATAGGTGTTGCAAGATTGGATTACAAGAGAGATAAAAAGAGAGAGTGCTATGTTGCAAGTTTTTTACCCAGTTGATGCCGGAGGTGGTTTTAAGCAGCTGTCATTACCAGCGAGGGTGTGATGGGTTACGCCCATCCTGGATGCAGGAGGGGGAGGGCTTGTGAGAGCGTTGCCCTGCAGGGGGTTTTCCCCCCGGGAAACTAAATTAGTCTGTTCCACTCCCCCTCCCTGCCCAGAAAGGCTATAAAAGGAGGATACTGCAAGCATTAGATCTCTTGGCCCTGCCTTTGCCTGGCTGAGGACTGCCGCTGGTTCCCCTGCTTCTCTGCCAGGTGGTCCTCCCTGCTGCACCCACGCCTTTGCAAAGGACTGCTTTTGCATTTCATATTTCTTTTTCTCCCATCCATCCTTATCCTTACCCTTGTGAACCCTACCTATAAGTATACTGTTTAAAGAAAATTCTTTAGCTCTCTACTTCCAAGCCAAATCCAAATTATTTCTCGGTGGATTTGCTCCTTTCCTTTCTTTTCCTCTCCACTGGGAAAGAGGAAGGGGGGAGTGGGGGATGGATTCTCAGCCTGGCCCCATCTGAGCTCTTAAGCCCAGTTAAGGCTCAAACCACTACAGAGGGCACCACATTGAGAAAGTATTTAGAACATATATGCATTATATATCTGTACATACATAGAACTGTAGAATCATAGAATTGTTAGGGTTGGAAGGCACCCCAAGCATCATCTCGTTCCAACCCCCACTGTTTGATACAGCAGGCTATTACAAATACTGCATTCTAAAGCCCTGCCTCCGAATGAGCTTCAGTATTCCTTCCTCTAACTTGGCTGGAAGGTTTTTTTGTAGGTTTTGTCTCTTGCTGATTTTCTGCATGTCCCCATGCCTGCAAAAGCCAAACTTGATTCCCAGACAAAGCTGCACCATGAGGTTTTGGTGCATTGGATTCCCCTTGAGGCACATTAACGGTGCCCTGCTCTTGGGCAGTTATGTCCCCATTAGCTTCTGTCCTTCTCCTCTCTCTAGATTTCTATACAGTATGCTCATAAAGCACAAGCAGCAACATCAAGGATCTGCATTCCCTACTCTTATCAAAGGTTACCTAGAAACATCTGCAGCACAATAACTGCAAGCTTTCACACATCCAAGAACACTTTCCATAAACTGCTCCATTGTGCCAATTAAATGCAGCATGAACTCTGCACAGGGGAACACTTTATGGCTTCATTATTGGTTTTATATAATTTTAAATCCTGTTCACTGCAGAAACAAACATCCAAAGAACCATTTAAAAAGCCTAATGGGGAAGTGCAGCACATTAGTCTGCTACTGGAACCTTTAACGTGTGCAGCTCCACATATGGCATATCTCTATGCAGGGTGCAATAAAATATTTTCAAAGACCCAAAGACAACAGTGCCTTTGCCCTTTTTTAATAAATGCAGTTAGACATGATGGAAGTGATCTGGCTGACAGAGTAGGCTGACTCTGGAACATGTGCTGGGGGGACTTGTGTTTAGGAGCAGCATAAACCTCAAAAGTGTCAAGTCACTGTCACAAAAACCACAGCAGCATGTGGGGATTAGAGATTTGTTGCAGCCACTGTTCTGAGGCATGTGTAGAATGGAATGGAATGGAATGGAATGGAATGGAATGGCATGGCATGGCATGGCATGGCATGGCATGGCATGGAATGGAATGGAATGGAATGGAAATAGAATAGAATGGAATGGAATGGAATAGAAATAGAATAGAATAGAATAGAATAGAATAGAATAGAATAGAATAGAATAGAATAGAATAGAATAGGAATAGGAACAGGAATAGAAATTGAATTGAATTGAATTGAGTTGAGTTGAGTTGAGTTGAGTTGAGTTGAGTTGAGTTGAATTGAATTGAATTGAATTGAATTGAATTGAATTGAATTGACCAGGTTGGAAGAGACCTTTGAGATCATTGAGTCCAACCTATCACCCAACACCATCTAATCAACTAAACCATGGCACCAAGCTAGGGATTCTACAACACAGTAATAAAGGACTTGTGGGAGGTCTTCTGAGATTCTCTGCTCTCTGCATTTCTGGAATCTCATTGCTGTACAGCAACAGGGTCCATGCCTTCATTTGTCACCCAATGGCTCCCAAACTGGGGAAGAACAACAACAGAGACTACTTGTTGAATTATTGTTCCACCAAGCTTAACATTCTGGGTAGCCATTGCCTTTGGTGTAATGAAGAACTTCCAGGGGAAAGAAAAAAAGCAGGTATGTTTCAAAGCTTAAGTTTCTTTTCCAAGTCTAGAAATGTCTGCGTTTGAAGACTCAGAGCCCTTGAGCTGCTATTAAAAAGCCACTGAAGTGACAGAGCTGGTGTCTTCCCTGTGTGATTCATGAGGAAACTGGATGACTTAAACAGCAGGTGCCTCAGAACTTACTGATGGTTCTAGTTTAGTTCTATTAAATGTCCCCTGCCTGCTCTTTCTGTTATTTAGTGAGGGGAACTTTTGCCAAAGCATTTTAAATTTCAGTCTGCGTGGTCATGTCCCAGATTCAAAGAGCAACCGAGAGAGACATCATTTAGTTTGAAGTCATCAGCTGCTGCAAAGAACTCCTAATGTTTCTGGAGTCATTTATACATAGAGAGCTTTGTACATTTAAATGAATTTTCTTTTTTGAGGATGGCACTACATCTACATCAGATGGTTCCACAAAGTGTTTCTCATCAATCTTCCTGTTCTAGAAAAGCCCAGTCCACCCAAGGGACAAACCACAATTGGAAGGGAACACTACCTATCTTTGGCAAAAAAAGGCTATGTTAATATTCTATGATGTTCCCCAATCATCCCTAGCAGCCCTGTTAAACAGATGAAATTCAACTCAAGGGGGAATAGTGGGTGTAAAACTGCACTGAGGATATGAAGGATACATGGTGGAAAGCAACCAACTTGGCTCTTTCTGTGTAATCCCTGCAGGCTTTCTGCTTTGAAATAAAAATAATTAATTCAGAAAATGTACAAAGCCACTTCGTGAGACAAACATCTATTTTAGGATGACACCAATTCAATTCCAGAATGCAGTGCCTGTTTCAGGGCAGTTCACAGCCCTGTGAATCTATTCACTACTAGTTACAACAGCCGCCTTTTTGGAGAGAGAGTTGAAAAAGCCTTGTAGGCAACTCTCAGTACTAAAACCCCAACAGGTTTTGAGAGAGAAAGAGCTGGTAGAATAGAATCATAGAATCAGTCAGGGTTGGAAGGGACCACAAGGATCAGCTAGTTCCAAACCCCCTGCCATGGGCAGGGACACCCCACACTAGATCAGGCTGGCCAGAGCCTCATCCAGCCTGGGCTTAAACACCTCCAGGGACGGGGCCTCAACCAATGCACAACCCATGCCAGGGCTTCACCATTCTCATGGGAAGAACTTCCTCCTCACATCCAGCCTGAATCTCCCCACCTCCAGCTTCATTCCATTCCCCCTAGTCCTATCACTACCTGATAGCCTCAGAAGTCCCTCCCCAGCCTTCTTGTAGCCCCCCTTCAGATCCTGGAAGGCCACAATGAGGTCACCTCGGAGCCTTCTCTTCTCCAGACTGAACAGCCCCAACTCCTTCAGTCTGTCCTCATAGGAGAGGTGCTCCAGCCCTCTGATCATCCTCATGGCCCTTCTCTGGACACCTTCCAGCATATCCATATCCCTATTGTAATAGGGGCTCCAGAATATACTCAAAACATACACTGAGAAATCAAGAGATTTAAGGTAGGGGTCAAAAGCAGTAACTTCATTTCAGCTTAGAAAGGAAAGGTGAGAGTAGTAGCAGTGAACATGTTCTGTAACAGCCCAGCTGTCAGAAACACAGATTCAGCCACATATTTCTGTTAGTTAAATAGGAAGAATATGTCTTATGTCACATCTTGTTTTGGAGGTGAGTCACAGAAGAGTTACAACAGAAGCAACAAGAGGGCAATGAGCTTTTTAACTCAGCAGTGAGACAGTAGGTAGTGTTTGCTCCTCCTTTTCTGGATTTTCCACAGTGTTACTTAATGGATGAGAGTCAATAATGATGAAAATGTTTTTAATTCCTTTGACTCCCAACTGTCTCATGGAATGATTCAGGCATGAGCTCCTGAACATACCATCCACAAGAAGTACCTCATCTACCAGTGAAATGTAGAGCTCTTGGTGTGGAAAAAGACAAATGTCATTCCTGACAAACCAAAGCAACTGGAGGCCAAAGAATCAGCTTGCATAGCAGTGATGTCTCCTTATTTCCTACAAGATCTCTATGGTCAAAACATGCTCTCCTTTCAGCCTCAGAAGGCTGAGATTCTGTTTCCTGAAGGATGATTTGTTCTGCTGAATCTGCTTGATGCAGGGTAATGAGTACAACTGCTTTGCTGTCCAGTCTCTGAGCAATAAGCACTCTCCTTGTTCTCACGGCAAATGACTGCAGTGCATGTCTCTGCTCCCAGACAGAAGGAGAGGACACAGTCTCAAGCTGTGCCAGGGGAGGTTTAGGCTGGTTGTTAGGAAGAAATTCTTCCCAGAGAGATTGGCCATTGGAATGTGCTGCCCAGGAAGGTGGTAGAGCCACCATCCCTGGAGGCATTCAAAAAGGGATTGGACATGGCACTTGGAGCCATGGTTTAGTCATGAGATGTTGGGTGATAGGTTGGACTCGCTGATCTCAAAGCTCTTTTGCAGCGTGGCTAACTCTGTATTCTGTATTCTGTATGTCCTCAAAGGCCAGGGGAAAGTTGCAATGAATGAACATTGCTGATAATAATGTGAAAATGTTTTCAGTCTTACCACATTTTCAAATCCTTTCATCTGTCACACTGAATGGCACCACTACATTTCTACATTTATAAAAGAATGTTGCTCTTTGAATGTTTGCTGCAGCCCCTGAGACCTCAGAAGAAGGGAAAAAAAAGGGGGGGGGGGGAGGGAGAAGAAAACCAGGAAAGAATCAGTGCTGTTATCTGACTTGATAGGGGCTGAATTAACAAGGTGGGAGTTATAAAAATAGAGTTATCTTTATTTCCCCAAAAGCCCTGCCCCCAAATTAGCTATAAACACTTAGGTGATTATTTGCAGGTTGTATTCAGCTGCAAATTCCACCAGGATGCTTCTGGGCAACTTTTGTACAATTTAGACACTTCAGAAAATGGAAAAGGCTAAAGCACAAAATAGCTTCACCCCACTTGCAAAATCAGAGGCCAGCCAGGAACCTTGGGAAAGCCGATGGGAACACCAGGTTGTACTCACCAGGACAGAGCAGGAATTTGGTGTCGGTCCCTAGGTCTCTTTGGTGGCAGGCTCCAGAACTGCAGGTTTCGTAACGTATTGTAAGTATTTGTGGATAACACAGCACTATCCAAAGGAACAGGAGCTGCCACAATCAAAGTGTCCATAGTCACGGCTGCTACGAGGGGAAACTGGTGAGCAGCAGCACTGCAAGAAAGGCGCAGGTTTCACGGCAGGCAGGGCTGCTCCATGGCAGGTAGAGAGCAGGACCTCAGGCAGCTAGGGTCCGGAGAGGAGCCAGGTCTGAGTGCAGCAAGAAAGATGAAGGCAAGAGCCAGAGCAGGAGAGCGAGAGCGAGGGCAGGAGCAGGAGCAAGATGATGGCAAGAGCAAGCAGAAGCAGGAGCAAGATGATGGCAAGAGCAAGCAGAAGCAGGAGCAAGATGATGGCAGGAGCAAGATGATGGCAAGAGCAAGCAGAAGCAGGGGCAAGATACCTGATGGCAAGAGCAAGCAGAAGCAGGGGCAAGATACCTGATGGCAAGAGCAAGCAGAAGCAGGAGCAAGATACCTGATGGCAAGAGCAAGCAGAAGCAGGGGCGAGATACCTGATGGCAAGAGCAAGCAGAAGCAGGAGCGAGATACCTGATGGCAAGAGCAAGCAGAAGCAGGAGCGAGATACCTGATGGCAAGAGCAAGCAGAAGCAGGGGCAAGATACCTGATGGCAAGAGCCCCGATCGCTTTCTGGTCACTCTGTTTAAGGCGTTCCTAGAAAAAGTGACCCAGGTCAATGTATCATGGTGCGGAGCACTCCACTTAATCATAGCTCCCAAACCCATCAGACTACCCCCACGGGGAAGGAACCTCCACCCCCGTGGGAAGAATGGGTACTAATTACCTGTCCTCAGGCAACTCCATAGAATCATAGAATCAATAAGGTTGGAAAAGACCTCAGAGATCATCAAGTCCAACCTATCATCCAACACCCTTTAAGGGCAACAAGGCTGGTGAAAGGGCAACAAGGCTGGTGAGAGGCCTTGAGCACAAGCCCTATGAAGAAAGGCTGAGGGAGCTGGGGTTGTTTAGCCTGGAGAAGAGGAGGCTCAGGGGAGACCTCATTGCTCTCTACAACTACCTGAAAGGTGGTTGTAGCCAGGAAGGGGTTGGCCTCTTCTCTCTAGCAACCAGCACCAGAACAAGAGGACACAGTCTCAAGCTGCATCAGGGGAAGTTTAGGCTGGAGGTGAGGAGAAGGTTCTTCACCAAGAGAGTCATTGGCCATTGGAATGTGCTGCCCAGGGAGGTGGTGGAGTCACTGTCCCTGGAGGTGTTCAAGAGGGGATTGGACGTGGCACTTGGTGCCATGGTCTAGTCATGGGGTCTGTGGTGACAGGTTGGACTCGATGACCTTCGAGGTCTCTTCCAACCTTGGCAGTACTGTGATACTGTGGTACTGTGTGATACTTCATGGCTAACTAAACCAAGTGCCATGTCCAGTCCCTTTTTGAACACCTCCAGGGATGGTGACTCCACCACCTCCCTGGGCAGCACATTCCAATGGAAAATCTCTTTTTCTGAGAAGAACTTTCTCCTCACCTACAGCCTAAACCTCCCCTGGCACAGTTTGAGACTCTGTTCTCTTGTTCTGGTGCTAATTGCCTGGGAGAAGAGACCAACCCCCACCTGGCTGCAGCCTCCTTTCAGGTAGTTGTAGAGTTGTATTTGTACTTTTACACCTTGGAAGGCAATTTCCTGCCTTTGTCTTTCCCCATTCAAACCTCTGCTGATGGAGCTGGGGGAAGAGGGCTTGGAGCACACCATAACATTATCTTACTGCCAGTATCTACCCAAGGAAAATATATTTAGCACTGTTTCTGTGTGACTATGATGTGATTATAATGGAGAGGAATTAGATTCTAATCACAGAAGCAATCCAGGAAAATGTAATTGAAGTAAATAGAGTTGGTTTGCATTTTGCTACATGACAGATAGCAGGACTTCCTTCAATTCCCTGCTTTGGTAGTAGTTTATCAAGTATAAGCTCTGCAGTACAGATATACTTTTTCATAACCTAGTGGGTTTACCCTACTTAAATGGCCAGTTTGCCTACAGAATACAAATGGAAGGTTCAGCCCTTCTTCCCTGCAGATGAATTTCGGTTATTTGCATATTAAATCCTGATAATCTGATAACAGTTTCACTCACACAAGCCAGAGCACATATTCAAGTAATGATGCATAGATAATGTTAGGTTTCTGCCTCCATGTTACTTCATCCCGTGGCTAATTGCCTCACTGCAGACTGCCAATTAGTTTAACTCCCAGCTGTATTGGGGAAGCCAACTGGGAATGCTTGTGTAAGCCTTTGAAGTCCTGTACATTATCTACTAATCTAAAAAGCTTATCAGCACAGCATTTGAGTGGAAGAAATGAACAGTTTTGAAACAACATTAATCTTCTGAAAGCTTTACAAACTACTAGACACAACAGGAGATACTAAAGTAATTCTCTGTCCTCTGTCCTCTCGATTCCTTCAGGATGCTCATGATAACACTGAGACTGTAAATAACAATAATTAAAAAGGTGGTTTGGTTTTTTTTTCCCTTCTCTTGTTTAAACAGTTCTCTAGATTCTGATGAAACTCATTCAGAGTTGTTAATGTTTGCTGGTCATCACCACCAAGAAACTCTGACCCCACCTGACTAAAGAGTTACAAGTGAACTTGACATTTTGTGCCTTAGAGACAGACTCTGTCATCACACCATGCTGCAAGGTAGGAAAGAAAGTGCCAGGAGGCTGTGAAAAGCCTTGAGCTGTTAGACCTGAAGGTGAAACATTTGTTTTCTTTCTTTCTTTAGTACCAATGGTAAATAAACAGAAACATAGAGTTGTGAAGCCCTAGGGTCTAAACTTACATTGCCCAATTATTCTCCTACAGTCTGATTGTCTTCCAACAAAACAAAAGCTCTCACATCTGTTTATGTATGCTACAGGGTGATGATGAGAATATAATTAGTTAATAATGATATTGCACTTCCAGAATATTAGACTTGGATGGCTGAAGGCTATTGCAGCATCCCTAGTAAATCCAAGAAGCTGGCAACAGTTTAGATAATCATTCAAACTTTGCTGAGGCTTGTAAAAAAGTGCCTTCGGCTCAATAACAGCTAAGGACATTGGCTTACCCTTTCTTAGGTCTCTGGACCTGAGTTTTTGGAAGAGCTTCTCTTCTGCCCTGTAACAAATAAGGAAAGCCAGAGCAATGGTTTGGTTATGCTGGTAAGAGTCCAAGTCAGCATTTCCACTTCTCATTGCTTTTGATCTCTGCTTCACCAACATTCCTCCTGGCTGTGCTAGCTTGGTTTGCCTTCACAGCACCTACCCTTCAGTCAATGCTTTATGTATCAGCTTTGTATTCTCTTCCTTGTCCTGAGTCTTTTGAGTCAGAAGCAAACACCTGATGTGATGAAGTTATAGTTGGTATCTTGGCTTCCTTTGTGGTGACCTTTTACATTCCTAGTCATTCGTTGCTCATAGGCAATGGAAAGTTCTTGGAGGAGCTTACAAAACTAAATATGCAACTGTCATCTCTTGCAGATACTTATCTTTCTTCTCTGCTGTTTTTTCTTTTGAATGAAACATCTGAAGTTATTTAAACTGAAAGCCCATGTCTATGTTTTGTCAATGGAAAGCAAACTTATTTTGGTCCTGGAATAAATGACTCACCTTGTTAATGGAGGAGCATGAATAGGAGGAAGAAATACTACAGCATTTCAAAAGATGTGCTTCCCATTCTTCATAAGTTATTCCTTCCCAGCTGCTTCTTTCTTGTCTACATTCTTTTTGATGTCATCACTTGTCATGGCTGTATTTCTGCTTCATGTGGGTATATATTTATATTTACATTGTTATTTCAAACATATTACAAAGCCTTCTCTACATAAAACCTGTATAACTACAGGGGTTACACAGGTATTGAATACTGGATGGGAAATGCCATTCATTTTTTGTAATACAGTAGGAAATGTCCTGAGTTGCTATGAAATTTGATCTGTCAGAATCATATTCAAATGCAATAACATGGGAAAGACACATCATTTCCAGTTTGTATGCACTTGCTTCCATCATCACAGATGGATAGAATAGAATAGAATAGAATAGAATAGAATAGAATAGAATAGAATTAACCAGGTTGGAAAAGACCTTGGAGATCATCGAGTCCAACCTATCACCCAACACCACCTAATCAACTAAATCATGGCACCAAGTGCCTCACCCAGGCTCTTCCTAAACACTTCCAGTGATGGTGACTCCACCACCTCCCTGGGCAGCACATCCCAATGGCAAATTACTCTTTCTGTGAAGAACTTCCTCCTAACATCCAGCCTGAACCTCCCCTGGCACAGCTTGAGACTGTGTCCTCTTGTTCTGGTGCTGGTTGCCTGGGAGAAGAGACCAACCCCCACCTGGCTACAACCTCCCTTCAGGTAGTTGTAGACAGCAAGAAGGTCTGCCCTGAGACAGACAGAGAGATAAGCATATATGGGAAACTGCAGAATATGCATTAGGATAGCATGTTGAAACTCTTGTAATTGTGGCTAGTAATATATATCATATCTATGTTTCACTTATCCACAGACCTGGAATTAGAACCAGAAAGGTGAAAAGTAGATACAGTCCTGCAGAACTGTGCACAGGGCTGAAAATAAAAAAGAAAGTGAGTTTCAAGCTCCTTGAAATCTTGTGCTGATGTAGAGAATCAGCTTTGTGCTGAGGCAACTGTGTGAAACTCTGCTCTTTGGAAGCGATAACCTGAAACTGCGACAGGAATAGGCAGCTCTGTAAAGTCATTAGACCCCAGGGCAATACTTCTGTGAATTATTAAAAGAGCAGAGCACCTGTGGTATTGAGAGCATTTGCCATCTCCCAGGCAACCAGCACCAGAACAAGAGGACACAGTCTCAAGTTGCACCAGGGAAAGTTTAGGCTGGAGGTGAGGAGAAAGTTCTTCCCAGAAAGAGACATTGGCCCTTGGAATGTGCTGCCCAGGGAGGTGGTGGAGTCACCGTCCCTGGAGGTGTTCAAGAGGGGATTGGACGTGGCACTTGGAGCCATGGTTTAGTTAGTCCTGAGGTGTTGGGTGATAGGTTGGACTTGATGATCTCTGAGGTCATTTCCAACCTTATTGATTCTATGATTCTATGATTCATTGAGGTTAAGATTTTAAGTAGCAGTTAGGATGTGATTTCCTTCCTCACTAACTAGTTTTCTGTAGGGACTGGCAATCTTTATGACAAGTGATTCCATTTGCAATCAAAGCACCATTGTAGTTTGTCTTTCCCTGGGACATGTTCAACCAAAGACAGAAAAAAGGGAGGAGACTACAGAAATCACACACAGAGGGAAATCAAATGTAGAGGGAAAAACAGTGTGACTTAATCCCGATGGCTTCCTGAACTCTGTCATGGTAAGAAGCTTCATACAGAGCAGTATGACATACAGAAAGTTCCAAGACTTCAGAAATATCTCAGGTACATACTCAAATTGTGTTGCTGTCACTGCAAGTTGGAAAGCTGGTGAGTCCTGTAAGATTTTGTTTTAAAAGCTGCAATAATGTGGATAGATGTGTTCACGTCGTAGGCACACCACTGACACAAAGTGCCTCCCCACCATACATAACGACTACGAAACTCATTTTACAGGCTAGTATAGGAGCTACTTTGACTAGAAAGCCATGAACCCTGGATACACATACAAACATTCATCAATGACATTGCACCAGTTTAAGGATGACTCAGAGAGAGAGCTGTTATGACTCCATCTGTTCCAACAGTAGTGAGCCGTGCAGCAGAAGATGGCTACGAAGAAATCCTAATTATATAGCCTGGGTAGTTCTTAAAACTTTAAGGATGAATGAGAATGATAAGTTTCCATTTTGAAAGAACTGGAGCTGCTAGGCTCTGAGAAAGCAGCTGCTGTCTTTCCAGGGCTACTCCTTAACATATGCTGCCTAAGGAATGGGGCTTTGGGGAAAAGAAAAAAAGTTAATACACTTTGACAGAAAAAGCCAAACACCTTCCAGCCAGTTACAGCAGACAGAGGGCAGCTGCATACTGCTCTCCAGGCTTTGTAAAAGATTATGAGATTTTGAGTTAAAACTCCCAATAACTTTGATTCCTCAGGTGAAAATGGAGTCTCCTCCATATGGTAAAAGGTCAGACTGAAAGAGTTAGGGCTGTTCAGTCTGGAGAAGAGAAGGCTCCGACGTGACCTCATTGTGGCCTTCCAGTGTCTGAAGGGGGCCTACAGGAAGGCTGGGGAGGGACTTCTCTCTACAACTCTTTTTTTTTTGCTCTCTACAACTACCTGAAGGGAGGTTGTAGCCAGGCGGAGGTGGTCTCTTCTCCCAGGCAGCCAGTACCAGAACAAGAGGACACAGTCTCAGGCTGCGCCAGGGCAGGTTTTAGACTTGAAGTTAGAAGAAGTTCTATACTGAGAGAGTGATTGCCCACTGGAATCAGCTGCCTTTGAAGTGGTGGAGTCACCTTCATTGGAGGTATCAAGAAGAGGCTTGATGGGGTGCTTGGTGCCAGGGTTTAGGTTTTTTTTAGTTGTTTAGGTGGGTTGTATTGTACTGTATTGTACTGTATTGTACTCTTTTGTACTGTATTGTACTGTATGGTACTGTATTGTATTTTAGGTGGGTTGGATTGGTTGATGGGTTGGATGTGATGATCTTGAAGGTCTCTTCCAACCTGTTGTATTGTATTATTGTATTGTATTGTATTATTATTGTATTATTCTCAGGAGTGTCCCTGCCCATGGCAGGGGGGTTGGAACTAGATGATCCTTGTGGTCCCTTCCAACCCTAACTGAAACTATGAAACTATATCAGGTAGTGATGGGACTAGGGGGAATGGAATGAAGCTGGAGATTCAGGCTGGACATGAGGAGGAAGTTCTTCCCCATGAACTTGCCCTGGAAGGGTGAAGCCCTGGAATGGGTTGTCCAGGGACGCGGTTGGGGCCCTGTCCCTGGAGGTGTTTAAGACCAGGCTGGATGAGGCTGTGGCCAGCCTGACCTAGTGCAGGGTGTCCCTGCCCATGGCAGGGGGCTTGGAACTAGATGATCCTTGTGGTCCCTTCCAACCCTGACTGATACTATGGTACTAAGGGTAATGCAAACTTGCAAAGTAATGCTCATCATTCATCAAGGAGTTAAGGTAGAGGTATTATGCAGGTCTTCAGGGAATAGTTACACGATGTAGATGTAAAGTTCTTTGAGACAGAATGGTGGGGGTTTATAAATAAAATTTGCTTTCAGAACTTTTCTGCCTTTTGCTTTGTAAATGGAAAATGAAGAGCCAGGAAAGCACTCCAGGAACACATTTGTTCACAAAAGTTTCAGTTTCAGCTAAAGAAATTATGAAGCAAACTGTTATTGCTGGAGTTGTAAAACTGCATCAGTTCGATGATGGTTGTCTCAAATATGTTTCTTCTTTATTTGAAACATCACGTTGAGTTGCTGGAAGGTGTCCAGAGAAGGGCAACAAAGCTGGGGAGGGGTCTGGAGCACAGCCCTGTGAGGAGAGGCTGAGGGAGCTGGGGTTGCTTAGCCTGGAGAAGAGGAGGCTCAGGGGAGACCTTCTTGCTCTCTACAACTACCTGAAGGGAGGTTGTAGCCAGGTGGGGGTTGGTCTCTTCTCCCAGGCAACCAGCACCAGAACAAGAGGACACAGTCTCAAGCTGCACTGGGGGAGGTTTAGGCTGGGTGTTAGGAGGAAGTTCTTCCCAGAAAGAGAGATTGGCCATTGGAATGTGCTGCTCCACCATAACTGGAGGTGTTTAAGAAGCAACTGGATGTGGCACTTTGTACCATGGTTTAGTTGATTAGATGGTGTTGAGTGATGGGCTGGACTTGAGGATCTCAAAGTTCTTTTCCAACCTGGTTAATTCTATTCTATTCTATCCTATCCTATCCTATCCTATCCTATCCTATCCCATTCCATTCCATTCCATTCCATTCCATTCCATTCCATTCCATTCCATTCCATTCCATTCCATTCCATTCCATGCTAGCATTGGCAGCTGAACAGTATCATTTGGCACCATGCTGAAATAACTATGACTTTGTTATGAAGATATCAAGGAATTTTCCACAGCCAACAATGACTTTAACTCTTCCTGGCTGGCCTCACACATTTCAGAAACAGTGTACTTGAACTCATTTCCTGGAGTTAACACTGCTCAATGTACTTACACAGGGCTCTGTAAGGGAATGATGTTAAATAAAAAATGATAGAAAGTTTCTCCTCCAAATCTCTACACAGACATTCCAGTTAACTTCTGCAGGCTGAAGACATGGCCTCATACAGGCAGAACAACTAACAATTGCCCACACCATTTTTGATGCCTGTCAGGTTGAGCATCATATTATGTTTACAATGTATAGATGGAGCACACCCCACCAGATGTGCATCTCACCTCTGAACTTGAGGAGAAAGCGCAGAAGAGTGTTGGTTGAAGTTGTCAACCCCAGGGAGATGAAAAATGGTACTTCCTACCGTAAAAACGGTCCTTTCTACTGTAAACATTAGTAAAACTGAAATACTGTATCTAAATGAAATGAAATTCTGTTTTGTTATCTGTCTGCTCCAGCTATGGAACTGAAGCATTCAAAGCCTGATCGCAGCAGGCGGTCATATTCAGTAGGGGTGTCTGAAATCATATCCGGAACAAACAAGAAGAATACTTTGGTGAGAAAAAGGTTTGTGGAAACAATTCTATCTGGAACTGAAATCCCACAGTATGGTAATTTATACTGAATATGAGAAGAAATAAATATATATATATATATATATAATCTTCAGACTAGTACACAAACATGCAATTGCTTGTACCAATGACCCAAAGATTTGATGTGGTTTGTTTTCTTGGTTCATGATTGCATATTGCACAGCAGTGACGATCCCATCGCAGGAAGTTTAACAAAGCACTCCTGGAGTACATGTATCTCAAGAAAGAAGCTGATTACAAGGGACAGATATCCCTCCTGTGGATTACTACAAACTGTTAGAGAATTTTACACCTATTAAAAGATGATTTTGTTCTTTGGGTGTTGACTGGTTCCTTCATGGCTATAAAAGCGAATAAATAATGTTGCTCTTTTGAAGCGCTGTGCAGTTGTGAGCTGTGAATAACTTTATTGCTTCTCTTTCTCAGGCACTGAAACTCTCTGTTATAATAGACTATTGCATTAAAACTTTCTAGGCAAGTGCTTTTATGAAAATACAGCAGTGGAAAATTGCTATGGATTGCAGTCTCCCCGGGGAAGAAAAAATGATAGGGAACTCCTTCGAATCTTGTCAGCACAGTCATCTACAGCAGTTCATATCTGCAAATAATGGGGAGAAATGACTGCAAAAAGCAATCCAGCGCTGGATGTGGTAGAAAATGGTGAGAATCGATCAGAAGTGCTTCTGTTTCGATGTTCCAAAATAAATGCAAACAGTAAACATCCCATTCTCGGATTATTTCACAACAGCAGCCACATCTTTGTTGCACTCACAAAGGAAAATTAATGATTCGGGATCAAGGCAGACAATGGCACAGGATAAATTGTTCACAGAAATTCAGACTAACTGGAAGGTATTTCGCAGTAAGACTTCAAGCAAAAAGCAATCTACAGTAAATAATGCTAAGAAATGAACAACAGACAAAATTTAGGCTGGTGGAACCTTTTATCTCTTTCTCACTGAAATAACACAATTTTCTGCCATTCTAAGCCTCCTGCTACATGCTCAGCTGATCACAGTGTAGATCAGAGTCCCAGCTGTTGTTCTAACAGATTCTTATCTCATAGTTTGTGTGGTTGCATTCAAAACCTTCTTTTTTTACAGACCAAATAGAGTGCTCCTCTTTTCTGTATGTATATTCACACTTGTCTTGCTTTACTGGTCTGCAGCACCAGGTTACACTCAAATGCACCATAGGCGGTGCCCTTTACGGTGGTTATTTCTTTGTTCTCTTCATTACCCTTAAAGCCACTCTTCTCCAGCTCCAGATCTGCATTTTTTTTAAGTAATAGAGTTGTTTATAGCATGGGGTCTACAGTACTGGTGTGTGCCCTATCTCCTGCCTGCACTCCTTTGCCTTCATCCCCTGCCAAATGTCCCCTGCCAATGGAGTCAGGAATCTACCATTCTACCTAGAACAACCACTTGCTACTGCTGTGTGTATAAAACTATAGTTGTACCACACAGAGATAAACACAAATGGAAAAAGTATCAACAGAGTCCAAGTAGAGTACCAAAAGTACCAACAGAGTCAAGTAGAGACATTGCTGTCACAGCTAAACTGCAGGCAGGTCAGGAAAGTGCAGACAGAGCAAGCCTGAGCCCTGATCCCTCAGTACAAAGCTTATGGCCAATGGCAGTACTGTGCTGCAGGGTTACAAGCCTACATTTTGTTTTACAGAGAGAGAAAAGGAGCAAAGGGTCAATATACCTAAAGACCTCTACAACTCCCTGAAAGGAGATTAGAACAAGGAGGGGGGACAGCATCCCCGGTGGCAAGCAACAGGACTAGAGGAAATGGTTGCAAGCTGTGCCAGGAGATGTTTAGGCTGGATATTAGGAAATATTTCTTCACTGAAAGGGTTATCAAACACTGGAAAATCTGTCCAGGGCAAGGGTGGAGTCCCCATCCCTGGAGGTGTTCAAGAGGGGATTGGATGTGGCACTTGAAGCCATGGCTCAGTTAGTCATGAGGTGTTGGGTGCTAGGTTGGACTTGATGAGCTCTGAGGTCTTTTCCAACCTTATTGAGTCTCTGTTTCTGTATCTAACATAGCTACCAATGTATTTTTCTTAGTGGAACCGGTTAACGAAAAACTGTTCAGGGCACAGGGCAATGAAGAAGCAGCCAACAGAGACTACTGGATTTGAAGAGCAAGAATACCGCGATTGAGAGATGGAGATAAAGCTTGATGCAAGCAAAGTGTCTACTTTATTGTACAAAGTCTTTTCTTTCTATAGGCTAACATCATCAGAAGCAACTCGGGATTGGTAATTAGATGTGTCCCTGCGACAGGTACAGATCCGTGACTGGCTGCCGAGGAAATGCCAGGGAGCACACAGCCCTTGGCAAGGCTCAGACAGTGTTAGACAAAAGGCAAACGATCACACATCTCTTATCTAGGCTCAGAGAGAAGACAAAAGACTCTATTGCAATGTTTACCAGCTCTAATTCTCAGGTCGTTGTGTGGCTTCCCTGAGTCACAATGGTTGCTGGTAAACAGCTAAATGCTTTTTTCTCTCTACATAGCTGCAGTTTGGTCCCAGGGTTTGCAGCCTACAAGAGCGAAAACATTTCCTTCTATCAGCTGAGCATTGCTTGAGGTTCTACTCTCTAAATTCACTCCGTTACAAGAATTTCCTTAAAATTACTGAATTCATGTTAGTTAGGAATGGTCATAAGTGATGTGATAATTGTAACACCCAGCAACAGGCAAGCTCAGGAGAGAGCGAGCCTGGTAGTATTACAAAATAGGATTTAACTGGAGGGCTGTAACACCTCCTTCTGAGGAAGATGTTATTGAGTTTGCAGACCTTATTGAGTTTTCTACTTCCTTAATTATTCAGAAGTGTATAACTAGGTCTGGTGTCCTTTGGAGTTGTGTAGGTCCCTAAAAATAGGCACCTGTTGCTATTTAAGACAACCTAAGATACCTGAGAGATCTGTTCAGGGCAGATTAAGTATGACATTGGACCTATAGGAGACTCAGACCCTTCTGGAATCACAGTCAGAGAGTAACTCCACTTACATACATATTGCACACTGGAGGAACCAAGTTGATTTGTAAAGCCACAGTTGTTATATTAATGTTAGGAAGGAGATAGTTTGCTAATTGCAAACCCTCCTCCCTATGTGTGAATACATGTGCAAACACATATAGAGAAGTATTATGGAGAGGTGGTAAAAGAGCCTGGACAGGAGTCTGAAATATTTGAAGTAAATGGGAGGGGAATATTTTGCAATGTGTAGTTTTTTCCCATTCCATATCTGAAAATCAAATATTTTTAGGATACTAAAATTATCTTATGTGATCATTTTGTCCCTGAGAGTTCTTTCAACCCCAGTAACAGGCAGAATTTAGTTGGTTTGGGAGAGACAAAGCATTTTCACCTAGTGATAAAGAGCTAACAAAACTGGCATCTGCCTCATCTTCATCTGCTCACTATTCTGTGTTTGTAGATAAATAACACTGGAGAAGACTTTTATCCACACTTAGTTGGTCTAAGGGGTGTCAGCTGCTGGCTCCAGTGCTGAATGAGAAGCCATAGCCAGATTGCTTCAGTTGTAGAAGTGGAGGACGAGTGTGGGAGGGAAGAGCAGGTGGGTGTAGAGAAGAAACAGAGGGATACTTAGTGTCTCTGCTGACATTACAGAGAAACTGTAAATTAGGTGGAAATCGGCTGTAACAAATTTGAACGAAACAAGGAAAAGATGTGAAGCAGAAGAGAAGCAGGACAAGTACCAGCAGGATTTCAGGGGGAAATGCAAGGCTTTAAGGCTAAGATAAGTCATGCTACAGAGGCAAGGACAAAGCTCAGTGGAGAAGGGAAAAGTCATCATTTTCTCCCTGCAGACAGAAGAAAGCTATTGTGACAACCACAAAGTTTTTGCCTTTTTCCTGCCTTCCCCAGACAGTAGCAAAAGGGTTTCTTCGATTCAGCATGTGGGAAAGTGCGAAGGATAGCTGGAAAGAACACAGTGTGCACAGGAAAATACAATACCCTCCTTCCAGGGTGAGTGGAGTGTCAAAGCTTGGTTTCTACGGGTTATAAAAGAAGAGAGGATCCATGAGCATATTGGTGCCAGCCTGCAGCCATCACTAAGAGAGCAACAGCTGTGCTTGTGAAAATTACAGTCACACTTTGCTCCTGGGTAATGTGGTTTCTCCTGAGCACCATTAATGAGGAAAGTTTGTATTGCTTTGCTGAAGAAAAAAAATGCTAAAACCCCAAGAATTAAAAGTTTCAGTAGCCAACATGGGGCAAGCTGTAGGGAAGTATTGTTCTTTATCATCCTGCATTTTGGAAAGAGGCTCTCATGACAATACACTGCTAAGTGTTATGCAAATGTAGGCAGTACCTGGCCAAAACAAGCCAACTTTTGAAAGGATCTTCCATTGCTGAAATTCAAAGATGAGAATTTACCAACAGTATCATGGAATCCTAGAATCAATAAGGTTGGAAAAGACCTCAGAGTAGTTGCTTCTTAGAGATTTGTGTTACCTAGAGCAGAGGACTTCTCCACCAGAGCTTCTGAAAATACCAGTCAGTCTATAGGGAAAAATGGCTGGAATTTTGCCTGCAAAATGCCTGGACTGAGGAGGATATCTGAAATATTCTGGACTTCACAGAATTACAGAATCACACAATAGCTGAGGTTGAATGGGACCTCTGGAGGTCATCTAGTGGAATCCCACTGCTCAGGTAGTGCCATCTAGAGCTAGTTGCCCAGTATTATTACACTGTCCTGTTAAAGGTTTAGGCTGGGTGTTAGGAAGAAGTTCTTCCCAGAAAGAGAGATTGGCCTTTGGAATGTGCTGCCCAGGGAGGTGGTGGAGTCACCATCCCTGGAGGTGTTCAAGAGGGGACTGGATGAGGCACTTGGTGCCATGGTTTAGTTGATCAGATGGTGTTGGGTGATAGGTTGGACTCGGTGATCTTGAAGGTCTTTTCCAACCTGGTTAATTCTATTCTATTCTATTCTATTCTATTCTATTCTATTCTATTCTATTCTATTCCATTCTTCTATGCTGTGCTATGCTATTCTAAAGGAGTAAAGAAAAAGTGCTCCATGATGGATTGGAAACAATTAGAAGTTTAAATGGAAGCACTATTCATAACTGCATAAAACATTACCAATCACAACAGATGTCAGCAGTGTCCAGGAGGATCAGAAGAAAGCAGAGCATAATGAATGCTGTTGCATTAAGCAGATCACCAGATAGCCTCCTACAAAAGGGTGACTATCTTGGTGGAAAGAGAAGAGGAGGGACATTGTTTATGCAGTATCTTGTTTGATGACATAAATGAGAATCTACCACTTTTCCTAAGCTAATTCAGAACACTGGTGCACAATTTCTTGGCAGACAGTTTATCCTCATTGTGAGGTAAGAAGCACTCTTAATAAGGACTGGAATCTTCCAAACCCAAAATCTATTGCTTTTTTTAAACGTGAATTAAAGACATTCCAGGAAGAAAAAATGAAGATTGCAGAGGCTGGAGTTTTTCCAACTGTGAAGAAACAGGCAATCTTGTGAAAACAGTGTGAAAGGGATAATGATGCTGTCTACTCCCTACAGAAGACGAATACAATGCCTAAAGAAATGTTGGATGACTCATCATACAGCCTGGAGGTATTTATAAAGTAGCTTCAAAACAAAAATGAGAGTTTAGTCACTATAGCTTCCCAGAGAAGGCAGAGACATGAACATACAGGGTAAAGAAGAGAACACAAACATTGCTAGCAATCTCCAACATGCCAGGGAATTCAGCAACACTGATTGATTGTTTCTTTCCTTCATGGAAATACTTGTCTGAACTTGCCCACTGAGAGAAGAAAATACCCAGAAATCATTTTTGACACCTGCATTTCACTTATAATGATAGTCTAATTTGCAAGAGAAATTTTGACAACAGTAATTTTCCTTCCTGGAGACGAATGGAACTTTGAGAAAAGTGCCCAAATGATGTTGATTCTGGAACAAAAAAACCTTCAAATCCATATTCAGCCCTAGCAGTAAATTATTACAAACATCATCAGCCTGTGACCCCGTACATCACTCGAGAAATCCTGAAGAATTGCAGCATAAGTGTTGGCTTATTTATTTCATGCTTCTTCAAGCAATGGAGAACATGGCATAGAGTTTGTTGATGAGGCAGCATCACAACCTTGCTTGGTAAACCCCTATTGAAAATGAGGGAGGCAGTTCAGTACTTCATTCTCTTCAGAGAGGGGCATGAGAACAATAGAACTATAATTGTTGCAGAGAGGTTCATGTGTCTGGGACAGATACTCATGTCCACCGGTGGGGTCTGATGTAGTAGACTACAGATGACACAGGCTTAATAACAGAGGTGAAGAAAGTGAATGGAATGGAATGGAATGGAATGGAATGGAATGGACCAGACCAGGTTGGAAGAGATCTTTGAGACCATTATGTCCAACCTATCATCCAACACCATCTGATCAGCTAAACCCTGGCACCAAGCACCCCATCAATCTCCTTCTAAACACCTCCAGTGACAGTGACCCCACCACCTCCCCGCACATTCCAATGGGCAATCACTCTCTCTATGAAGAACTTCTTCCTAACCTCCAGCCTAAACCTCCCCCAGCTTGAGACTGTGTCCTCTTGTTCTGGTGCTGGTGGCCTGGGAGAAGAGACCAGCCCCCACCTGGCTACAACCTCCCTTCAGGTAGTTGTAGAGAGCAAGAAGGTCTCCCCTGAGCCTTCTAATCTCCAGGCTAAGCAACCCCAGCTCCCTCAGCCTCTCCTTGTAGGGCATAATGGTAGAAAAGTTCTTTGAGTCCATGCACATAACCTCAGTTATAACAAATACCAAGATAAAACAGATGCCATACTAAGCCTCTGGGCTCTTTCAGCCCCTTTGAATTAGCAGAATCAAGACTCACAACTACAGAAGAGTCTACACATATACCTAAAAACTGCTTATACAAACTCATGCCAGTTAAATATCATCATAAAGCCGTAGCTTCCTTCTGCTCAGCGGAGAAGTAGTGAGCAATCAGGTACTAAGGGAATCAGGGACTTGACATGAATTGTCCCAACAAACTGTGTTCTCTGCAGATGCTTCTAGATTTGAGTTTACCTTTGTGGTAGTATAACTCACATTTTGCTGTCAGAGTTTTGAGTTTGCCTTTTTTTTGGTCATTTACTCTGATGGTGAATTCCAGTTAGCTGGGGGGGTACCTTCAGCCTACCACGAGGGGACAGGCCTGGGTAGCAGTAAAGCACGTTATTAGAAGCAGGAGTTCACAGGGCAAGACTTCCATATCTTGATATTCACTGCCAGAACTGAAAGAAATCTCTGAAAAGAGTGGGCACGTCTCACAGCCTGCCTTAGCTGCACAGAGCGGTAATCAGTGGAAGGAGAAGTATTTAACATCACTGTTTTCTCTTCAGTACTGCTTTACATGTCAAACAAGGTTTACATAATGCTGCTTTTAAAGAAAACAGGGTTTTGAAGAGAACATTGCAAATTTATGTCAAATGGGTGACATGTTATGAGTCCAATTGCACTACTCCTGACAGCAGACATCTGAAAATGCAAAAAGACAGCAGGCTTTGGTGCTCCAAGTTTTTCAAAACAAGCTTCAAACAAAAGGAAGAGCTACCTGTTGATTTGATACTCCATTGGAAGAGATACAGACCTTGGACAAAGAGCAGTTTTGGTGAACAGAATCCTGGAATAAAATAAAACTTATCCAAAATACTACCTTACCCCTCTGTCCCAGGACTGAAGCACATGAAAAATGAATCACAGAACTGTCAGGGCTGGGAGGAATCTCAATCATACAGTTCCAACCCCCCTGCCATGGGCAGGGACACCTCACACTACAGCAGGTTGCTCACAGCCACATCTAGCCTGGCATTAAAATCTCCCAGAGATGAGGCTTCCACCACCTCCCTGGGCAACCTGTGCCAGTGTCTCCCCACCCTCATGGGGAACAACTTCTTCCTAACATTCAATCTGCATCTACTCATTTCTAGTTTTTTTTTCCATTCCCCCCAGTCTTATAATTACCTGACACCCTAAAGGTCCCCCACCCCCCCCATTTCCCCCCCACCCCCCTTTTCCCCTCAAATCTCAAAACACCTGGGCTCTATTGGAGTCTCCTCCCACCCCAGGTGTGGCCCCTTGGCCCTCCCCACCCATTCCCCTTTTTTAATCCCCCCCAGGAAAGGCAGAAGCCCCAAGCTGAGCCCATCTGGGCTGAGGATTCTCCTCTCATCCCTGGTGAGTGCCCATGGTGTGCACTGGGTGATGGTGGTGGTGACAACAAAGGCCGGGGGGCCTGGTGGCCCCCCGGCTGTTAGGGCCAGGATTGATGACTCCTCCAATATCATCCACGGGTGCTGGCTGGGCTGTTTGTCTTCAAAAGCCACTGTGAAGGGAGCAGTGAGAGTTGAGTGAACTTCTTCCTAACATCCAATCTGAATCTACCCACTTACAGTTCTGGCCCATTCCCTCTAGTCCTGTCAATAGCCAACATCCTAAAAAGTCCCTCCCCAGCTTTCTTGTAGCCCCCTTCAGATACTGGAAGGCCTCAAGAAGGTCTCCTTGGAGCCTCCTCTTCTCCAGACTGAACAAGCCCAGCTCTCTCAGCCTGTCTCCGTAGGAGAGGTGCTCCAGCAGTGAAGGAAGACTCTGATCCTTTGATGCATACACAAGTATCGGTAGGGTGTGTGCTCTTCTGGTTGTGCACTATGGAGATAATTTAGAAGAAAACACAAGCAGAATGTCAGCAACACATGTTCTAGCAGCGAGAAAGCAATGATGTCAGCATAATTGTGAAGACATTCTTAGCAGCACAGTTTTAGCATTCAGTTTTATTGCTTGAGTGTAAAGACATCTTTCATACCAGCCCACAAGTTTGGGCTGATACTATTTTCACAGATGTGTTTGAATGAACCTCTAGCTCCCAGGAATTAAAAACAAATATTCCCCTTTAACATTCCTCTATGAACTATAGCTATAGAACAGAATAGACCAGGTTGGAAGAGACCTTCGAGATCATTGTGTCCAACCTATCATCCAACACCACCTAATCAACTAAACCATGGCACCAAGCACCCCAGCAAGGCTCCTCCTGAACACCCCCAGTGCCGGTGACTCCACCACCTCCCCCAGCAGCCCATTCCAATGGGCAATCACTCTCTCTGTATAGAACTTCTTCCTA
Organism: Colaptes auratus; assembly: GCA_015227895.2. Classification (NCBI taxonomy): domain Eukaryota; kingdom Metazoa; phylum Chordata; class Aves; order Piciformes; family Picidae; genus Colaptes; species Colaptes auratus. The sequence continues at coordinate 28,004,086 of CM037631.1, forward strand.
ACATCCAGCCTAAACCTCCCCTGGCACAGCCTGAGACTGTGTCCTCTTGTTCTGGTGCTGGTTGCCTGGGAGAAGAGACCAACCTCTGCCTGTCTACCAAGAAACTATTGGTTACATAAAAATCTCCTTAGACTGCCTCAGAAGGGAATGCTGATGCTCCTTCCAGAAAGGTTGTTCTGAATGCTGTGGACAAGTTCTGAAGCATTCGATACAGTGGTAAAAAAAGAAAAGGAAACTCTTGTGAAGACTCTACGTGGATGAGTTTTTATCCCTTTGAAGGTATTGAATTTACAACACACAAAAAGCTGAACCCTTGAATTCTCCAGCTTGTGTTCTCTTGATGGTCAGTGGAGCTAGAAAGGCACCTTTTAAAATGGGCCATCACAACTAACATTTCCTAGACACCTTAACTCTACACTGTTGACAAAGCAAGCTGGGGAAACAGTGCTTAAAGACAGGGACAAAGTAAAGACAGAGCAAAGTGTGCAAGTGATGAAAATTTGCCTGAAACAGTTTTATCTAAGTCTCTGCTGGCTTGGAAACCTCTGGAATGTGAAGAAATAAAGGTAAAAAGAACTGTAATCAAACAAGATCTATACCTGAGTGGCATGGGTGCAGAGTTCACTACATATGTGTGAAAGGAAACAGGAGTCTCGATGAGCTTTAACCCTGCCTCTCCAAATCTTTTGGACTGGACCTAAGAAACTGAACAATAACTGTTGACATCTGCATTGTATGTACAAGGAAACTATGTTGTCCCTGTTATGACATGGTGTAGTGGTTTCAGGCTGTGCCTTTAAAACTTAGTTACAGATTTTGAGAAGAAAAGTAAAACAATATAAATAAATCACTGTTGGGTGTGAAAAGGAAAACAAAAGATTGTTCTAAACAAATTCATTGGGTAAATATCAGGAATAAGAGGAGCTGTACCACAACAATTCTTCCCTTTTCTGATCTCTGGATGTTTTGCTTTGCTCAGGAGAGATAATGTGCTTTTGGCTGGCCTTGGCTAAGTCTAACTTCTCTGCTCCTTTCTCTTGTCCCTTTTGTACAGGGGGGTGAGGGGGAGGCAGGGAGGGAGAAGCTGGTAGCTTCCCCTGGTCCTTGGCCAGGGGGGTCCTTGTGCTGCTTATTAATTGCAAATATCTGTATCATATTGTAACTCCTGGATATTTTGTACCTATTCATTGCATTCCATTGTAGAGTGGAGATTTTGCTGGTAAATGCAGCCTCATTTGCTTCTCACTGAGTTGGTCTGCCAAAGTTAATGTTGGGGGGGAAACTTCAACCCACCACACCTGGAAAATTAGCCTTTTAAAAGAAAAACTTATCTTTGAGAATTATTCTGATGTTGCAGTAACTGAATAAGAGAATCACAATTGTTTTAAAGACAGATGTTTGATTGGACTGGCTGCACTATACACTGAAATGCAATACACACCCCAGCTACAATTCAGATGTTGGCAAAACAAATCAGAAAGCTCCTCAAGCATTATTAGTAAGCCTTGAAAAGCAGCATGCAAGCAAGTGCAATAGGTGGAATTTTATTAGCTCATAAAAATAAATTAATATTTATCTATTAGTTCCTGGGTTGTATTGGTGTCTGCACACGAAGGCAACTTGCAGCCAAACCAGGCTGCAACAGCATGGTGGTGGAGTCACCATCCCTGGAGGTGTTTAGGAAGAGACTGGATGGGGCACTTGGTGCCATGGTTTAGTTGATTAGATGGTGCTGGGTGATAAGTTGGACTCAATGATCTCCAAGGTCTCTTCCAACCTGGTTAATTCTATTCTATTCTATTCTATTCTATTCTATTCTATTCTATTCTATTCTATTCTATTCTATTCTATTCTCTTTCCTCAAGTGGTGTCTTTGAGATTTTAAGAGAAGAGTCTTGACATTTTAAGGTTTACATTTGTTATAAAAGAGCTGTTTAAGAGCAATATACAATTTGCAGACAAAAATTATCCCTGTTTTTCCAGGGGAAAAAAAAAAAATCCAATAACCTGTTAAGCTTCCTTTGCCCACGTTTTAATTGCCTAGCTCTCGAGAACTTGTTGTTGAAGAAAGTACTGTATGGTTTAGAACAGTGTAGGGAAGTCTGATCACTTGTCATTAAGCTGATCTGTGTGCAGCAACAGCAGAAACAACCCCAGAATGTAGCAAGAGGCATCCTCAGCCTCCCTTGTGTGAACAAGACCTGATTAGGCTCAGATTTGTTTTGTCACTTATTTGTAGGTAGTCCCTTGCCTGCAAGAGCCAACAATCCTGACATTTCCAAATCACAGTGCAACAAAGGGCAATACCCAGTGAAGTTCCACCAATCCCTCCCCGAGGGAAGAGCTTGACTGAGCGAATTCAGCATCATTGCATCCCTTCCAAATGGAGATAGAGTAGAATAGATTACAATAGAATTAACCAGGTTGGAAGAGACCTTCGAGATTGAGTCCAACCTATCATCCAACCTATCACCCAACACCATCTAATCAACTAAACCATGGCACCAAGCACCCCATCCAGTCTCTTCCTAAACACCTCCAGGGATGGTGACTCCACCACCTCCCTGGACAGCACATTCCAATGGCCAATCTCTCTTCCTGTGAAGAACTTCTTCCTAACACCCAGCCTAAAGCTCCCCATGTGCAGCTTAAGACTGCTGAATGTTGAAGTTTAAACCAAAATCCCTACAGATTAAAATTTTGGAAGATTGTACTCAATGGAAAGATAGAAGGGAATTGTCCAAAGTATTTATGACCCTCAAGGATTTGAGGCCATTACAATGTGTGTTTTAATAAGATAAAATGTGGGGTTTTTTTTACTGTATCACCTGAATTTACGTGTTGTGTCTCGTACATGATAGCATTAAATGTTTGCAAAAAGGTTTAAATAGTCAAAAGCATGTAAAAATATATGTGTTCATAAACTGCCCCTATTAAAAAGGTTACCTGTAAGAATGTGTTCTTAGCAGGTACTTTCTGTGATCATGGCATTGACTTTCCTGATGAAAAACATTTCTCTCAAACATTTAAAATATTTTTTTGTCTTAACCTGCAGAAGATTGCTCCTTGGAATAAAGGGATAAGCTAAACCCAAAATTGCCACACTAAAATAAACACCCAAGTGGTTACTAATTGAAAACTACCCTATGGGCTGTGGATTCGGGTAGTCTCTCATCCCATCTGCCTGCTGTGTACATGCAGCACTTCAGAAACAGAGAGACTACTCAACTTTTGCATCTACAACTACCTGAAGGGAGGTTGTAGCCAGGAGGGGATTGGTCTCTCCTCCCAGGCAACCAGCACCAGAACAAGAGGAAAGAGTCTCAAGCTGCTCCAGGGGAAGTTTAGGCTCGAGGTGAAGAGAAAGTTCTTCCCAGAATATGAGTAATTGGCCATTGGAATGTGCTGCCCAGGGAGGTGGTGGAGTCACCATCCCTGGAGGTGTTCAAGAGGGGATTGGATGTGGCACTTGGTGCCATGCTTTAATTAGTCATGAGGTCTTGGGTGACAGGTGATCTTTGAGGTCTTTTCCAACCTCATTGATTCTATGATCAAATAGAACTAAGAAAGTCACAGTGGTAAAAAAGGGGCTGCTGAACCAATTCAGGTAAAAGACACAGTGGGAAAAAAAAAAAAAAAACACAAACAAACAGATGAAACAGCTGAGAGAATCCCACGTCAAGGCCACAACAGGGCTGTGTCAGACAAGATGAGAATGCCCTGCCTAATTATGTCCTAACCTTTTTTGGATAATGGATACTACATTATGGATATTTTGGTGAAACTTTGTTTGTTTCCCACTCTATAGACTATAGAATTAACCAGGTTGGAAAAGACCTTGGAGATCATCCAGTCCAACCTATCCTCCAACACCATCTAATCCACTAAACCATGGCACCAAGAGCCCCATCCAGTCTCTCCTAAACACCTCCAGTGATGGTGGAGTCTACCTATCAAAAGGTGGTTTTTCAAGTATCCACAAGTGTAAACTCCTATGGACCAACACAGGAGGACAACTGTTCACCACAGAGAGAAAAGTCAATTCTCTAGACTGCTACCAAGATGCTTAGTTGAAGGACCAGAGGAAGACCCAAGGAATATCAACAGAAGGGGACAAAAGATTATTGATCAGCTATGGTTATGTTTTTCTTAGTTCACAGATTCAGAGATTCACAGAAGGGGGTTGGGTTGGAAGGGACCTCAGAGATCATCCAGTTCCAACCCCCCTGCCATGGGCAGGGACCCCTCACACTAGAGCAGGTTTCTCACAGGAGGCTGGGGAGGGACTGCTCAGAAGGGGACAGGAATTATAAATGTGCAGTTTCAAACAAGGCTTTAATCAACAGTGGGTGTTAGGCACAACAGGAACAAACTTGTACCACAAAAAAAATAAAAGCAAAAAGAGTGTTTTAATAGTCATAGTTTGAATTCCTTAACTGTGAAATCTAAGTGATAAGCTGTAAGCCCACACTTCAAATGTTTACCAAACATGTTTGATAAGTTGTGCACATATCTAATAAAACTACTGCTGAGTTTCAAACACATCCCAAGATCGCTCAAAAAAGACAGCAGGAGAAATATTTCTTCTCTGCCTCATATGAAACAATTCTGTATCTGCCCTTTATTGAGATAGAATCATAGAATCAATAAGGTTGGAAGAGACCTCAGAGATCATCAAGTCCAACCTGTCACCCAAGACCTCATGACTAACTAATCCATGGCACCAAGTGCCACGTCCAGTCCCCTCTTGAACACCTAACTGTTTTATTAGCTTTCTTTGAAATGATTTCCCAGAGGGGAGAGAATATGATCTATAGACTGAAGTTTTCTGTCTAAAGACAGGACCAAACTTCAAAATAGTATTTCTTTTGCATAATCATATTACTTTGTCAGGGATCTTTCAGGCAGTACAGAATAGTCATAAGTCACAAATCTAGAGTTGAAAATGTATGCTTGTGCTTTAGAGGCATAAGAACGCTGTCCTGAACGTGGTGCTTGTTGAGCAAATAGATGGATTTTCTGAATGGATAACAGTGGAGAGATCTCTTCCAGATTCAATGTAAAGAAGAGATTTTCACAGAGGTTTTTATACACTTTTAAGGAAGAAAACCTTTTCTTTGAGTAAGAAAATTGCCAAGAAGTGCAGGTTACATCAAGGGTAAGAAAAGATGACATTTCCTCAGGACCCCCCCCCCAGTTTAATTACTCTCCACTGGGTTCAAAAAGAGTGTTACAATGGATTTAGGAACCTTGATATAAACTGAAATGTCCCTTACTACCTTAGAATTATACAGCTCCTAAAAGTCTTAGTAAGAGAGGTGTTATGGCCCAGTGGCCTAAGGGTACCAACATGACAGCATTTGTAAGGAGATTTAATAACTTCTATGAGACTGGCACAGATAAGAAAAGAAAGGACAATTGTTCAGAAGCATCAACTTTTCTTTAAATCTCTTTCTTGGCTTTCTTACAAGGGTTATCTGACTTCAGGGAAAAGGATGGGTAAAAAAATGCCTTTCTGGCCACCAATGAGAATGTGATGAGTGGAGTTAAAACCAATTTAATATGTTTATCAATTACCTGGGTGAGGGAGTTGAGTGCACCCAACCTAAGTTTGGAGATGACACTGAATAGGGCAGGAGTGTTGATCTGCTTGAGGGTATAAAAGCTCTACAGAGGGATCTGGACAGGCTGGATTGATGGGCCGAGGTTGGTTGTATGAGGTTTAATATGGTAAAGTGACAGGTCCTGCACTCGAGTCACAACCACCTCATATAGTGCCACAGGCTTGGGGCAGAGTGGCTGGAAAGCTGTCTGGCAGAAAAGGAGTGCTGGGGCGCTGTTTGGCAGCGGTTTGAACAGGAGCCAGCAGTGTGCCCAGCTGGCCAAGAAGGCTAACAGCACCCTGACATGTACGAAGAATCACGTTGCCCACAGGACTAGGAAAGAGATTGTGCCTCTGCACTTGGCACTGGTGAGGCAGCACCTTGACTGCTGTGCTCAGTTTTGGGCCCCTCACTGCAAAAGGGACATTAAGGTGCTGGAGAGGGTCCAGAGAAGGGAAAAAAAGTTGTTGAAGGGTGTGGAGAACAAGTCCTATGAAAAGTGGATGAGGGAAATGGGATTGCTTAACCTGGAGAATAGGAGGGTAAGGGGATTGTTGATCTCTATAGCTCATTGATCTCTACAGCTATCTGATCGAGGCTCTAGCAGGGTGGGAGCTGATCTCTTCTCCCTGGTATCAAGTGATAGGACAAGAGGAAATTGCCTCTAGTTGTGCCAGAGGAATTTATAGAGTGAATATTAGGAAAAATTTCTTTACTGCAAGAGTAGTCAGGCATTGGAATAGGTTTCCTTGGAAGGCCATCATGGAAGGTCACCATCCCTGGAGGTGTTCAACTAAACAAACCATTTCTTTTCACAGGAATCACAGAAAACATCTGGTTGGAAGAGACCTCAAAGATCATCCAGTCCAACCTTCAACCCATTTCAAGGTCAATAAAGGAAGGAGCTAACAAGTGAAGTTCTCTTACTTACTTTCTTCACAAGTTTCTAATCAAAGCCCATATCATTAGAAATATTGTTATATGTAGATCTTCAATAGAGCTTCTTTAGCATTACAACAGAAGCAGGATTTTGGCAATAGTAAGCTATGGCTGTATAGTTGCTGCAGATCTCCTTCAAGAGAGCTTACATTGCCTCACATGGTTGTAGTAGGTAATTAGACAGCTTTACCTTATATATTGGATTGATTTCAAAACAATATTTACAGAACAATTTTCTCAGTTGACTTAAGTTTTAAGATAAAGTTGTGTCTAATCTGCTGGGAGTTCTTAAACTTCCTTAGGTTCTCAGTCAACAACACAAACATTAACTGGCCATCAACAAATGGTAGATAAAATGTAACTGAAGATCAAAACACATGCATGGGACCTGAAAGAGAACACTTTTTTTCCACCACCCTTCTTCCATTTAGCTTTACTGAGGCTTCCAGCCTGTCAATAACTTTGAGTCCCTTTTATTTTAAGAGCTGTAAAATTCGGCAGAAATAATTTGGGCACATTGCACGTCACCCTAGAGAGTGCAACGTGTAGGAGACAGAATTTACTAGGCATGTTAAAAACCAGCATCTGCAAAACCCTCCAGTGCTAAAATATTTATGGGCTTCCCTCATTTAGAATAGGAAAAGCTATTCAAAGCAGCTTCCTTGGTGCTCTGCAGCACTTGATGTGTTGCTGAACTGTAAAGGGAAAAAAAAAATTATTAAAAATGTTAAACTGAGGTGAAGTGTAATTTTTTTGCTTATTCTAGAGAGTGCCTGAACAGCCTGGAATAGGCTGGTTTGAAGGAGCTTTGCTACATAGCTGAAAACACTCAGGGAGATTTTTCCAGATGCTGCTCTTCAAAGGAGAGGAGGGAGTTACTGGTCCATAAACATCATTCTTCCCCAGGTCTTTAGCTTAGTGTATTGGTTTGAGCCTGAACTGGAAGTTAAGAGCTCAGGTGGGGGGCAAGGCTGAGAATCTCTCCCCCACTCCCCCCCTCCTCCCTCCCAACAGAGAGGGGAGAAAAGGAAGGAGCAAATCCACCAAACAATAATTTGGAGTCATCTTGGAAGTAGAGAGGCAAAGAGTTGTCTTTAAGCAGTATATATATATATATATATATATGTATCACAATAACAGGAAAAAGGTTCACAAGGACAAGGAACAAGGATGGATGGGAGGGGGACAAAAGCAAGAGAATAATACCAAACCAGCCTGTCTCTGAGGAAGCGTGGAGGCAGCAGGTCCGACCACGTGGCAGAGGAGCAGGAGGGTAGCTACAGTAGCTCTCATCCAGCAAGGCAGAAGCCAGAAAAGCCAGGCCAACAGCTAGGATGTCCTGCCTTTTATACCCTAGCTGGGCAGGGAGGGGGGAGTGGAACAGACTCAGCTTCCCAGGCAAAAAATGCCCTGCAGGGAGTGAAAAGTACCTGCAAGCCCTCCCCCCTGCTTTGTTCTTTTGTTCTCAGAAAAGGGTGTTAACCCACCACACTTAGATATCAATGAGGAAACAGTAACAAATTTCAGTAAAAGAAAGAGTGTTTTGCTCAGCTCCACCAAGACATCACAGTCTGGTCACTGTCTGTGCCAGGAAAAACAAAAACACAGCCAAAAAAAAAAGAATGCAGCTGGGGAAAGACTTCAAACATTCACTCTTTCAGCAAAATGGAGTGTATTATTGTTTCAGATATCATAGAATCAATAAGGTTGGAAAAGACCTCAGAGATCATCAAGTGCAACCTGTCACCCAACACCTCAGGACCAAACCATGGCTTCAAGTTCCACATCCAATCCCTTTTTTAACACCTCCAGGGACGGTGACTCCACCACCTCCCTGGGCAGCACATTCCAATGGCCAATTACTCTTTCTGTGAAGAACTTTCTCCTCACCTCTAACAAATGTCCAAGCTTAGCCACTTCACTTGCATGACCATGCAAATACATGATCAGAGCTTTCATTTAAGCACATGAATGGAGCACAGGCTTTATTTCTGCAAAGAATAATAATGCACATATAATCAGCAGTAATGCTTTACCTATTGGAACAGTTTTGCTACTTTCACCCTGCCTGTTAGGTCTGGCAGATACAGATGAAAACCAGGCATGCAGGCAGCGTGCACTTTGCTTGCATAAACAAAATCTGTATCACATTTCAAGGCAACTTCAATGGCTATTGAACCCTGAAGAAAAAGAAGGCATTGCAGACAGAAACATGCATATAAATTAAGCATATACATACATTATTCTATCTGCATATGTAAGGTATCAATTCTTGTATTTTTTTCTCCCTATCAGCATGAACTGAAAATAAAATTGGGGAAAAAAAAAGGTCTCTCTGTGGGTGGTGTTGATTTTTTGTTTGTGTTTTAGGTAATAGTTCTTGAGCTTGTTTTGGTAGTCATATTTTTGAGAGGAAGTTACCTTCTCATGTTGTTGGCTAAAAATAAGAGAGGGATTTTCTTCTCTTGTGTCAGAGATGCACACTGCAGACTCATCTTCTGCACACTCGCTGAAGCCTGCTTTAATGGTCATGCCGAAGAGACAGCATTCAACAAAGCTGTCTGTGAAATTTGTCTCTATGAGTAACACTTAGACAAGTAGCTTTTGTATGAAGACCTTCTTGCTCTCTACACCTGCCTGAAGGGAGGTTGTAGCCAGGTGGGGGTTGGTCTCTTCTCCCAGGCAACCAGCATCAGAACAAGAGGACACAGTCTCAAGCTGTGCCAGGGGAAATTTAGGCTGGAGGTGAGGAGAAAGTTCTTCCTGGAAAGAGTTGTTGACCATTGGGATGTGCTGCCCAGGGAGGTGGTGGAGTCACCATCCCTGGAGGTGTTCAAAAAGGGATTGGATGTGGCACTTGCAGCCATGGTTTAGTTAGTCCTGAGGTGTTGGGTGATAGGTTGGACTTGATGATCTCTGAGGTCTTTTCCGACCTTATTGATTCTATGATTCCATGTCTAGCCTTCAGTATTTTCCTATGTAAATTCTGTATTTCCCAAGAGTTTTCCACTGGCAGAGACCTTGGTCTTTTCCAGAAATCTGAATGACAAAACCTTTTTGCCTAGTAAACCAAATTCTCTCCCCACTCATAGAGTTTACACACCCCTTGCAATGAGTGCATTTGAAAACTTCCTCCTGTGTTTGCTTTTACAGAAACTAGGGACAAGCCCACAGGCATTCAAATCATTCTGGTGAGATCTCAAACAGCTCACTGATGGTGATTAGGTGCTGAAGTTAATAAATTTTGGAGCCAGATTGTACTTTCCAGCACAGTCTTGAACATGGATAATTTAAGGCGAGTTGTCCAAAACCCTCAGAGCTGTTCTGACTCTTCACTGAAAGCATTACATTACATGCTGCCATTGACTTTATCTGGATCTATAAGTGGCTTTTGCTGATTGTGCCCCTGCTCAATAAAGCAAAGATTATTGGTGTGTGGTTGACACAGCAGCCTGCAGTGAGGCTCCTCCAGCTCTCTGTGGAGGGACTACTCAGCCATTTTTACTACTAATGAAAACACTCAAACCTTGGTGACAGGCAGGAAAATGTCTCTGTGCATGCCTTCACACCCAGCACACAACAACAATGCAGAGACTGAAAGTCCCCCAAGTTTGTTGTTAAAGATTTTATGTGTCAACATGGTCTTCATATGAGGTTTATTTTTCTGTCAGGAGGCTTCCAGGATAAAATAGTTTGGGGGGGGAGGGGATCATAATTTATCTGTGTTACATTATAATCTGCTTACATAAATAGGATGCTTGATTGAAAAACAAATTTGTTTCATTTAACACAAAGACAACAAACCTGGAGAAAAAAAAAATATTTCCACAAACCATCTCATTTATTTGTCCCAGAATTTAAATAAGATAACAGAGAAAAACCAAATTGAATTGCAGCCCTTTCATATCCCCTGGCTGCATTGCTGCATTCTAGTGCTGCAAGGAGAAACAGTGCTCTTTCTTATTAGCTGGCACTGCAAGAATTTAAGTGACCCAGCAGTCAACATTTCCCACTGTGGCAAAAACAATTTTGTAATTGTCCTGTGAATTAGGGAAGTGAACCCTCAGAGGATTCTCGCATCAGGTATTTTCTTGGGCAATGATGTGGAAATAAGAGATTTAATGAGAACGGTGTAACGATGTGGAATACAATTTCATTCTTGAGTAAATTTCACATCTTTTCCAACCAGAAAGTGGATTAATGTAAAGCATCAAGCAGGGAACTAACCTGGAGACCCTGCTGGTAAACACGAATAAGGGAAAGGACAGATTTGCATTGCAGCAGACTTCGATAGGAGGCAGGGAAAATAAACAGGAGAGCATGCGGTGGTTCAGTGCAGAAATGACAGCATTTCTAACATGCTGTGGGATTCATTCATGTGACTCCCCCTCTACTGATGATGGAAACTGCTTGATAGGATCTGAACCTCCCACCGAAAACTGCACCTCAACATGTGCAGTAATAAATTAGGAATTATGGTTATATAAATCCTCTACCCCAGGAGCAGCTCTACTCTAATTACACAACAGTGTCTGGGTGAGCAGGGTGTGTTGAAAGGTGAAAGATGAAGAATCGATGAGTGCCCTCTGCTGTCTTGATCACTCTGGGATGACATTTCCACTCCTGCTGTATGTGTGCATTAGCCATTTCGCTGAAGTGCCAGAGGTTCAGCAGTAGGTCTTTGCAGGGAAATTCACAATGAAGCCATCTGCGTTAGGCACAGCTCTGTCACTGTGATTGCTCTTCCCCAGAGAGATGATCGTCTCCTCCTTGAAAGCTGTAAAGGGTGGAGGAGATTCCTGTCACTGCAGCAGATCCTGGAGCATTGTTCCTTTCCCTCTCCACCTACCCAGGCCTCTGCCTTCCCTACAGCCCCTCTGGCACTATCCCCACAAGGGGATTAGCGACAAAGCTGGCTTCCCAAGCAGGTTATGCAATTCATATTAACCCTTATGCAACCAGAAGGAAAAAGGAAAGAAAAGGCTAAGGTGTGGCACGCTGCATTGTCCCTCAGCTGCACACCCTGGAAAGGATCCTCCGTGTGAGCTGCTGTACAGGTGTCTCAGGTGTAGGCTTCTATGTGCAACTTTGCGACTTGACAGCAGATGAATATTCATAAAGATGATCAGAAAATGGATTAGAACAATAAGCTTGTCAACTTCTTGGTCCTCCAGTATGAGAATGTATTTCTTATCTGTTAGCCAGCAAGGTAAGTGTCCTCAGCCTGGCAGGCAGAACCTTAGAATCTGAGATGAGGGTGGAGGAGACATGCATCTACACTGTTATGAAATCTAGCACCTGTTGAGTCAACATTTTAAACACATGTTGATCTGAGAAGACCAAAAAAAACCCTAGTTCTAATTTTATCCATTATATTCATATTTCATCCCTTTCATTCATTATGTGAGCACAAACGCACTAATTGCACTAATTAATTGCACCAATGAATGCACTGATTTGTGTGTCCTACTTTTCCTGAGGGCAAGGAATTGGCTTGGGAAATGCACAAAACGAGGCACATTTGTTTCCAAGATTCCAGCAGAAATCTTCTCTTGACCACAGCTGGGAACTGGCACGTGCTAGCTTATCCCCGCTCGACAGGAGAACGTCCAGGGCAGTCTGGTCGCATTTCTTTGAAGGAATGCTAATAAAAGTGCTTGGCTGGTTTTATTCCATGTACTATTAGTTTTACACCTGACTCTCTTTTACAAGCAAGAAAATGAGACTTAGGATGTAGACCTTGTCATCCTGGGCACAACAGGAAAGTTTCAGTGAGCAACTTCACGTAGTGCTGCTGAGGATGCTTAGGTCTCTCAGGACTGTAAATCTTGAACAGAAAGTCAAACATGAAGAATCATGTTTGCTGGAGACCTTAGATGCTTTAACCAATTTTCAGACTTCAGACTTCCTCCTGAAAGACAGGAGCACTCCGAAGTTGGTTGGACAAAGAACAACTTTGTCTTTGCATGCTCTGAACAAATTGATTTGCCTTTGAAATATGGAAGACTGATGCAAAGAATTTTCAAATGCTGACCACTTGTTGAGTCCTTCCTTTCATCTGCTTCAGCGTGTTCACCACACTTCAGCTGCTGCCAACAACCTAGGAAAGGCAGAAGGTGGAGAGTAACCAGCTGAGAAGGAATCACACTGCATTAACCATTTGCCACCTTGCCACAGGGACATTACTCTCGGTTCAAGGGAGGAGGTAATGGACAGATATTCCCTTGAACCATCTAACACTGTGACATTCAGTACTGCTTGAACTCCATCTGTGACCAGAGTTTGATAGAACAACTCCTGCTGTTTGCTCTAGATATTTCTTTCTATTGATTACTGTTGTCATTCAGGGCATGTACTGATGTGTCTGCTTAGACAACAGACCTCACAGGCCACGTCTCACAGGTTCAAGTCTCCTGTGACAAATCAGTGGTACATGAAAGGAGATCAAAGGCATGTAACTCAAATGAAGCTCATTTTGAAAGCTCCTGGGATTTTTATGAGAAAAGCCTTAGATCATGAAAAAGCAGCTGAAGCGCTCCTAGTAAACAACAGCATACCAAAAGGCTGTCAGCAGCAGAAACATCGCCATTCTCTTTCTCAGCCTTCTGCCTGCTGGTGGCGTCACTCACCCATCATGCCTTCACTGATCATTTTTGGTCAAAGAACCTGCAAAACAGGGAACAGAGATACGCAGAAAAGGCAACCTGATGGTTAGGAAGCAGACCATAGTACCTGAATTTGCCTTGGAAGGGAATTTCACTTTGTATCTGGTGGATTGAGGGTGGCATAATCTGCTATTAGAATTAGCATGTCCTGAAAGTAGGTAGGAATATCAAAACATGCTCTGGTAATGTCGACTTTACGATCCTATAGCCATCAACACTTAGGTCACACCTTGAGATAGTTCCTCTTTCTTTGAAAATCTTGAGAATTGACAGAAAGTAAGTCTATAAACAATGCCAGCTGGGTTTTTACAGTGTTTTAAGGGGCACTTAGTAGTTCTTGGAGGATGAAATAATGTACCAGCTGTATGGCCTTAAGGAATCATTTCCATCAAAGATATTTCTAATCATAAATGCATAGACTTGACACAACCAGAGCCTTAGATCTGTGTTAGGCAGTCACCGTTTGATTTTATGGCTTGTGTGTATAATCAGCTTCAGGTTGATCCATTTTACAGCAGTACAAATCAAGAATCATTCCAGAGCTTCTAAACATCTTGGAGACTACAGCAGTATCCTTCTTCCAGCCTTCATCCAGAATGCCCTGTAATTTCCTGTCTCTGCGAGATGTTATGACATTAGCGAGACACAGAGCTGCCCTCCTTTTGGACTGGGAAATATTTCAAGGCCATTAGCTGCTTAATTTTTAAATGAACTTTTAGAACAGGTCAGGTCAGTTGCCTGCCAAGAGATATCTCTTTCTCCCACTGATCTAAAAATGGAGTCAAGGTGACTAGGTCATATGTAGACATCCACACTGCAAATGCCCAGGCTCAGATAAGATGAGGCGCTATTTTAATTAGCTGCACCTAGCACATAGACCAAGGCTGCCTTTGCTTCAAATTAATCTTACATTCTCTGATATTTCCAGCTTTATGACTGTTCAGATATCATATATAAGCTCTTTGGGTCGCAGAAAACCTTCCACTGAGAGTGGGATCCTATTACATTAAGACACAGCCCTGACACGAGTGTGACACAAATAATAGTAGCAAGCCATTTGAGTGACAGCGATGTAAAACCACACAGACATTCAAACCATAGCCTGTAGGATCATAATGAGAAACAAGAAGTGATAGTTTCACCAATTCAGAATTACATTACTTCTTTTGCACTTAGTTCTAAATCATAACAACTTCCCTACCCATTCATGTTCTCCCCCACCCCACAAAGACTATTCTTGATCTACTACAATTCAAGACTACAAGCAGCTAGCACTTGCAGAGCGGTTTTTTATCTTCAAATAATCTTGCAGATGTGGCAAAATGAGTTAATATTCTCCTGAGGACAAGGTACAGGAGCTAAGATTGCCGGCACTAAGGTGCTCAGGTAATAAATTCAAGGTTGGATTAAATTTCCTGCTTTCAGATCTAAGCAGTTCCTAAATAAAAAATAAATGGCAGTGTTTGTCACAGACAGTTGAAGTATTTCTGAAATTTGAGTGAGAAATTGCCAAAATGAGGACTTTCAAACGATGAGGTTCTCTATCACACACTTTCTATTCCCTAGTCAACTTCATACTCCCAAGATGTCTTGGCACAAGCCCTACAAATCTCCTTTAATGGCAAATATTTCTGGCAAATTCATCAGGACTTTTCCAACATGTGAAAATACAGAGAACATCAGGACAGAATCCCAAGCTCATTAATAACCTTCTCAACTTGGTACCTGACTTGAGTGAAAGATTTGTCTTGCACAAAATATGAATTGAAACCCTTGTTCTCTTTTGGGTAGTATTTTGTTACCTTTTGTCTGTCAGTGCGGAACAATAGAGATGAACTACTGACTTCCTGCAGTTAACTCTTAAGATCTGGATTTCTCCCTGGCATAATCATAGAATCAACAAGGTTAGAAAAGACCTCAAAGATCATCAAGTCCAACCTGTCACCCAAGATCTCATGCCATGTACAATCCCCTCTTGAACACCTCTAGGGATGGCGACTCCACCACCTCCCTGGACAGCACATTCCAATGGATAACAACTCTCCGTGAAGAACTTTCTCCTCACCTCCAGCCTAAACTTCCCCTGGTGCAGCTTGAGACTGTGTCCTCTCGTTCTGGTGCTGGTTGCCTGGGAGAAGAGACCAACCCCCACCTGGCTACATGTTTCAACTAAATATTGAAGTTAAATTTTCTCTAATACAACCAGATTATACAAAGCTTATTCAGGAAGCTATTGCACAGATGCTGGCACTGCCTTGTCTATAAGCAGTGTTTTAAGTCCTAATGAAAATTACAGCATCGACAAAGTGTAGAAGATTTCTGACAACAGCAAGTGGTATGTGACAATTAGAGAGGCATTTTCTCAAAACATGGCCTTTGTCTTTTTCCCTTTCACAGCTGAAGGATGCTAAAATGTCATCTCAAATTGTTCTTTATTTGCCTTTTGTTTTTACCAAATCCTTTTAAAGAAACTCAGCAGCCTACACACTGACTCATGACCAGCTTTCCCCATGTTTTTAGCAGATGCCCAGCAGTGTTCAACAAAGAGCACTGTTCCTTTTCTCAGAATAATTTTCCATTTGTAAGAATTCTGTGGTTTAGAAGAGATGCTTCTTATGGAATAAATCTTATCCTATCTCATAAACCAAACCAACAAACAGTTGAAGCCTCTGTGCAGTAATAAGATAAGATTTCAGTGGTGGCTATAAACCTTAACAAGACATTTTACTAGAGATTTATTTGGGTAAATTCTGACTTGTTCTTTAGGGGGGAGGGAACCACACAAGCAAATAAAAACAGAGCAAAAAATCCACAACTAAACAAACAGAAAAAAAAAAACACCCCAAACCAGAACCAAACACACACACAGGAAAAAGCAAACAACTGAATTTTTATTCACTGTTTACTTAAGTAATTTCATAGTGACTGTGCTAAACCACATTTGTCCAAACGGGATTTGGTTTGTTGAAGTAAATTAGGGTTTGAAATGAGAATGCAACACAGAAAATGTGTTGCTAGCATAGATTCCAATTGTTAGAGAGAGTTTTGTAGGAAGACAACACATTAAAGAAAGATGGAGCACATCCATGAGGAAAAATCTTTTTGATGCTGTTAGAATGTGCCTGCTAAATATTTAGAGTGATGTGCAAGAGAGGGAAGACCAGGAGGTTAAATTACCTGCATTGTCATTGTCCATATCAAGAAGCTTACAAAAGTACTGCCAGAATAACCCTCGGTTTAATCCAGTCTGTACTCTACAGAGCCAGCCAAAATGCAAAACAGCACCTTCATTAGCAATCTGGGGGCAAAAGAGACACAGTAGTCTTAGCTTGCTTGGCTTTTATTTTTTCTCCCTTTTATTAAAACATAGAATCGAATCGAATCGAATCGAATCGAATCGAATCGAATCGAATAGAATAGATAGAATAAATAGAATAGAATAGAATAGAATAGAATAGAATAGATAGAATCAACCAGTTGGAAAAGACCTTTGAGATCATCAAGTCCAACCTATCACCTAACTCCATCTAATCAATTAACCATGGCACCAAGTGCCTCTTCCAGTCCCCTCTTGAACACCTCCAGTGAGGGTGACTCCACCACCTCCCTGGGCAGCACATTCCAATGGCCAATCTCTCTTTCTGGGAAGAACTTCTTCCTAGCATCCAACCTAAACCTCCCCTGGTCCACCTTGAGACTGTCTTCTTGTTCTGTTGCTGGTTGCCTGGGAGAAGAGACCAAGCCCCACCTGGCTACAACCTCCCTTCAGGTAATTGTAGACAGCAATAAGGTTACAGATATTACTGAAAATGTTTTGAACTCATCTTCAGCATTTTCTAAATGTAATTTATAATATTAATTATATGAATATTAATTTTATTAAAATTATTAATAACTGATTAACCTCTATTTTATATACAGATTCTAGTGCACTATTGTGAAATACATCCCATAAGTGGTTTAGTATTTACAATTTGGACCCAATTAGAATATTTACAGAATTAATTTCTATTAATGGAACGAGAGGTGCAATTCCGCCGCTTGTCCACCAGGCGGCGACTCGAGAAGACGCTGGCGGCTGCTTAGCTGCATACAGAGAGTTTTACAGTGTGTCAGCCGCTTGAACTGGAAATGTTGCGCTGCTAGGCGCGGGTGCTTTGAACTGAATGCTAGTGAGTGGAACGCACGTGGAGGGTACGCTGTGTCCTTTGTTTGTAGCGAGGCTAGTTGCTAGGCTGTGCCAGGGTGGCTGGCGGGCAACCTTGTCCCTCCCGTGGCTAGCCGGTAAGCAGGTTCCATTTGCAGGACTCAGACGGCTCCCTCCAGACGGCAAGGAGCGGTCCTGCGGGGTCAGCCCTGCAGGGCCAGTAGGGCTGGTCCCTAAACGGGGTTGGCCCTGCAGCACCAACTTTTGGGGCCGGTGCGGACGGCCCTGGGGAAAGGGCACAGCTGCGCAGAGTGGCGGCTTCCCCTTTGCTGGCTCGAAGGAGCGGGCGGGACCCTATCGGAGTGGTCCCGGCTTTGGCGCACGGGCATGGACAGTGCTCTGGGTTTCCCTGGGGTTCACAGGGCACGGAGCGGCTCCTCTTCTCTCCCGCGACGGAGGGGTCATGCAGGCATGCGGCTAGGCACTGCTCCTGCTTCATGCGAGCCGGTACGCACAGTCGTGGCTTGTCAGTCTGCTGCTTAAGGCTGAGACAGGAGTTTGGACTGCCGGACTCGGCTAGCCCCTTCCCCTCAACTGGGCAGTCTTACCCTCGGGGGTCCAGTCCTCTTGAAGATGAGTCGGGCTCTTCTTCCGACCGCTGCGGCTGGCAGTACAACGCTGTGGCTTCTCAGGCTTTCAGCGAGGGTCACAAAGGATCTCTTCCTAAGAGAAAACCAGACTGCACTATCTGGAATGTAAGTGGACAGTTTCCTGTATAAAAAGCAAAAAAAAATAAATCAGTCTTGTCAAGTCACAGCATTAGACTTACAAGCATTATTAAAAACCATCGTGTCTCTTTCCACACAGTGAACCAGTATTTGCAGTTCATTAATTTTAATACAATAATAATACAATACACCAGGTTGGAAGAGACCTTCAAGATCATCACGCCCAACCCATCAACCAATCCAACCCACCCAAACACAACACAGTACCATACAGTACAATACAGTACAAAAGAGTACAATACAGTACAATCAGTACAATACAACACCTAAACTAAAACCAAAAAACTAAACCCTGGCACCAAGCACCCCATCAAGCCTCTTCTTGAACACCTCCAATGAAGGTGACTCCACCACTTCCACAGGCAGCTGATTCCAGTGGGCAATCACTCTCTCAGTATAGAACTTCTTCCTAACTTCCAGTCTAAACCTGCCCTGGCGCAGCCTGAGACTGTGTCCTCTTGTTCTGGTACTGGCTGCCTGGGTAAATAACTCTAGTCTATTGTCACCGAGGCACCCTGCAAAGTATCTTCTGTGTTCCTTAAAAAAGCCACTGGAAAAGAAACCACCCACTTGGGATTCAGAAAACAAAAAAGTTTCTCCTGGGCAAGGAGTGTTTCTTTTATTGGAGCAATGCTCAGGACCTTGTTGGAGGAAAACCAACATGCTCATGTGCCTCTGACTGGTGCTGAAATATTTTCTTGAAGAAGGAACCACAACCCCTCCTGCATCCTTCTCACTTCATTATGGTTATGTAACTTGTTCCTGCTCTGCAGACCATGACAGTATTTTCTGTCTGTTTGTCAGTATGCTACCAACCACACTGATTGTCAGCCATATGCTGAAGACCTGAGCTAACTCTATTGTGTTTACAAGATGCTAAACTGAGCTTAAGAAATCACTTCCATCTCTCTACAACTACCTGAAGGGAGGTTGTAGCCAGGCAGAGGTTGGTCTCTTCTCCCAGGGAGCCAGTACCAGAACAAGAGGACACAGTCTCAGGCTGCGCCAGGGCAGGTTTAGACTGGATCTTAGGAAGAAGTTCTCTACAGAGAGAGTGATTGCCCATTGGAATGGGCTGCCTGGGGAGGTGGTGGAGTCACCTTCATTGGAGGTGTTCAAGAAGAGGCTTGATGGGATGCTTGGTGCCACGGTTTAGTTGTTTAGTTGTTTAGGTGGGCTGTATTGTATTGTATTGTATTGTATTGAGGTGGGTTGGATTGGTTGATAGGTTGGACGTGATGATCTTGAAGGTCTCTTCCAACCTGGTGTATTGTATTGTATTGTAAAATGGGTCACATATTCTTTTGCCTTACGTCCATCCTGCACAGATGTAAACACACAACACCGTGGTTTGCTTTGTCTGTTGATCAGCTCCTGATGGCCATGATGCTTCTTCACCACCTGGGCACACTGCTGGCTCTTATTCAGCCTGCTGTCAACCAGCACCCCAGATCTTTTTCTTCCAGGCAGCTTTCCAGACACTGTGTCCCAAGTCTGTAGTGTTACGTGGAGTTGTGAGCCAAGTGCAGGACCAGGCTGTATTAAACTTCGTACAAATGAGCTTGGCCCATCAATGCAGCCTGTCCAGATCCCTTTGCAGAGCCTTTCTATCTGTGAGCAGATCAACACCCCTGCCCAGGTTGGTGGCATCTACAAACTTACTCTCTGCACTCAATCCCCTC
The DNA here is from genome assembly GCA_015227895.2 of Colaptes auratus. Taxonomy (NCBI): domain Eukaryota; kingdom Metazoa; phylum Chordata; class Aves; order Piciformes; family Picidae; genus Colaptes; species Colaptes auratus. Next base: position 28,023,910 of record CM037631.1, read on the forward strand.
ATCCAGATAGCTAATAAAGATATGAAAGAAGTCTGGCCTGGAAACTGAGCTCTGGGGAACACCTCTTATGACAGGCTGACAACTGGACTTAACTCCATTCGAGACTACTCTTGGACTAAGCCATTCAGATATTTTTTTTGTCTGTCCACCTGTCCAGGCTGGGCACAGATAAGACAGATGTAAGCAGACAATTTAAACTCTTCCCGCAGCAGTGGCCTTGTGGTTTTGGCTGGATTGGAGCTAACTTTAACATCAGACAGGTTTTTGTATGCATTGAAGGTATTAAATACAAACAAAATAATGTATTAAATGCATACATCTCCCAATCAACCTGAAGATGCCACTCTGAGGACCTGTGCCACAGAGCCTCTCTGCCAACTGGGCAGCTACCAACTGTCCTAAATTTTTAGGAGATTTCATTGCCCATGCAAGTGTTACCCTGTGCCAAGGTCTGAATAAATGAGATTCTCTCTCTAACACACACTCTGCCATGATTTTCTCTGCAGCAAAAGCAAAAATGCCTGTCAGTCCCAGAACCCTCCCTCTGTGTTTTACACCAAATCTCATAGTCCTGCCTTTTAAATTGATAATTGATGGTGTGCCTTCTCCTGAGCTGCTACAAGCCAGAGTACACAGAAGTCCCCAGTGTAACGGGCCAAGAGGCTCAGCAACTGGCACTGCAAGGATCCACCCAATCCACTGGAAGAAGAAATATGGAAGTTGGGGGGAAAGTGACTGGTAAAGCAAGGCAAATGACAAGTCAAAAGGTATGATCAGAATCTGAATCAAGGAACCACCTGTGAAATAACTCACATAGAGACTGGCAGGGAAGACTGATCTTGAAAGTGCTCCCAGAAGAAGTGGGACAGGACTCCACTGAGCTTCCTCACTGCTCAAAAGGGCAAGTGCTAACTGGCCTCTACTGAAGCTGGCCCAAAGTCCACACAACCAAACTCCAGCACAATAGCATGTCCCCAGAGCCCTGACAATAAAATTGTGAATGAGAGCAACTCTAGTAATGGTGCTTGGAAACCTTTCCAATATAATCAATATTTCCTGATTAAAATAATAAATATTTTATTTCATTTTCTTCTTCATCTACTTCCAAGACATTACCAAAGGCAAAATAAATAATTATATTAATTATTCCTTGACAATCACATTAATTTTATCAAGGATAATTCTTGCCACCTTTTATAGCCAATATTTTAATATCAAATCTCCCAGCAACTCAGGTTTGTGTGTTATTCAGACATTTGGAGGTGTGCTCTGAAGATGGCAAATAATAAGTGACTTGCTATTTGAGGCAAGTAGAATAGAACAGAATAGAATTAACCAGGCTGGAAGAGACCTTTGAGATCATCAAGTCCAACCTAACACCCAACACTATCTAATCAACTAAACCATGGCACCAAGTGCCTCATCCAGGCTCTTCCTAAACACCTCCAGTGATGGTGACTCTACCACTGCCCTGGGCAAACTATTCCAATATTTGATAACCCTTTCAGTGAAGAAAATATTTCCTAATATCTATTCTAAACCTCCCCTGGCACAGCTTGTAGCTATTTCCTCTAGTTGTGTCATGTGTCACCAAGGAGAAGAGGCTGGCCACCTCCTCACTCCACCCTACCTTCAGGTAGTTGTAGAGACTGATAAGGTCTCCCCTCAGCCTCCTCTTCTCTGGACTGAACAATCTCAGCTCCTTCAGATGCTTCTCGTAGGACATGTGCTCTGGGCCCTTCACGAGCCCGGTTGCCCTACTCTGGACACACTGCTACAAGATCTTAATGTTGTTGTAATTAACAATCTCAGTCACAGTAGGCTGATGGACTGGGTCTTTCATACAGATTTGATCAAGGGGACAGTGGCAGGTCCTTGGTGATTCTTGGGTTTGGAAAAAAAAAAAGAAAAAAGATCAATCAGTGTTCAGTTACTTGTGTTTTAACACCCCATAGTCTCCTCAAGCCTCCCACCCCTGATAAATATATCTCCTCCTATACTCATCCACCACTGACTATACATATTTTTCCTTCTTTCATTTTGTTGCCATGGAAATCCTCCCCCCTAATGTCTGCATTGACTCAAAAGTGCTGAAAGACTTGGAATGTGCATCACTCACAGAATCAACCAGGTTGGAAAAGACCTCAGAGATCATCAAGCCTAACCTGTTACCTAATACCTAACACCTCCTGGCAGCTAAACCATGGCTCCGAGTGCCACGTCCAATCCCCTCCTGAACACCTCCAGGGATGGTGACTCCACCACCTCCCTGGGCAGCACATTCCAATGGCCAATTACTCTTTCTGGGAAGAACTTTCTCCTCACCTTGATCCTAAACTTCCCCTGGTGCACCTTGAGCCTGTGTCCTCTTGTTCTGGTGTTGGTTGACCGGGAGAAGAGACCAACCCCCACCTGTCCACAACCTCCTTCAGGTAGCTCCACAGGTAGCTGTAGAGAGCAAGAAGGTCTCCCCTGAGCCTCCTCTTCTCCAGGCTAAGCAACCCCAGCTCCCTCAGCCTCTCCCCATAGCAGGGAGGCTGCAATAGAAGGTATCTAAGGTCTTTTCCAACTAAACCTTTCTATGAATCTCTGGTCTTTTGGATCTCTACCCTTAGCTCCATGTACATAGTTATTATGATAACAATAAAATGAAGAAAGATTCAGAACAAACTATGGCACCAGAGAGGAAAACACAATTTTTCCTAAATCAAACACCATGCTATCTTTTAAAATAATGGCAGGACAGGGTAGCTCAGCACAGGAGGAGCAAACAGAGCTCTGTACCTGGCACAGATATTTTATTATCCTGATCATTTTAAACAAGGTAGCTGAGGATAATTAAGATCCTATTGTCAGATTGCTTGGCATGGACAGAGATGCACTACAGCACAAGGCAGATAATAACCTTTCTATGTATTTTCCTTACAATCATGCCTAGAATATGGCACTTGATTCTGGGCATCCCTGGAGTACTCTGAGGCCTAGTGATGAGACATTGAGGGTAATAGATAGAACTCATCTTTGAAGGGGAAAACAAATGGCTTTAGGCATGTTATGAATAATCATTTATCCAATATTGTTTCTTTTACTTTAGAGCATTCCAGGATAAAGAATAGTAATCAGATTCTGTTATCAGGGAGCAGGGAGCAGGCAAGGTGTGACTCAGTTGCAAACTACATTTCCTAGCAATGTCTTCCAAACAAAGCAATAATCAGTAGAAGATATGAAACTGCCCAAGTTTTTTAGACCTATATTCTAGGTACTGCAAATACTGCCTTGGCACATGACATAGCTGTCTTGCAAGTTTTCTTTCTTCTACCCTTTTAATATGCTTCAGAAATGATATTAACAGCCTTTGCAGAAGAATAGCCATTGCTTCCATACAGCTGAGCATGAAATGAGGAAAAAACACTTTGATCTTAAGAAGAAGGTTTCCTCTGCTAAGATCTTATCCTGCTTTACTGAAGGGAGGGGATTTTTGCTGGAGCCCTCACAGAAGCATGGTATGTCCTTTAGAAAATATTGGTAAGTTCAGTCTCAGTTAGAAAACACCAAAGTCAATCATTGAAAAGCACAGACATCTACTTACTAAGAACCAGTGTCTCTTCTCCCAGGCAACCAGCACCAGAACAAGAGGACACAGTCTCAATCTGGGGAGGTTTAGGCTGGATGTTAGGAAGAAGTTCTTCCCAGAGAGATTGGCCATTGGAATGTGCTGCCCAGGGAGGTGGTGGAGTCACCATCCCTGGAAAAGTTTAAAAAGAGCCTGGATGAGGCTCTTGGTGCCATGGTTTAGTTGATTAGATGGTGTTGGGTGAGAGGTTGGACTTGAGGATCTCAAAGATCTGGTCTATTCTATTCTATTCTATTCTATGCTATCCTATTCTATCCTATCCTACCCTATCCTATCCTATCCTATCCTATGCTATCCTATCCTATCCTATCCTATCCTATCCTATCCTACCCTATCCTACCTATCCTATCCTATCCTATCCTATCCTATCCTATCCTATCCTACCCTATCCTATCCTATCCTATCCTATCCTACCCTATCCCACCCTACCCTATCCTATCCTACCCTACCCTACCCTACCCTATCCTGTCCTATCCTATCCCATCCCATTTTCATTCCTCTTTCACGGAATTTCTTTGCAACTAGAACATCCAATTTAACTTTTCAACCCATGTGCAACTAAGAGCAGTACAGCCAGTTCTCAATGGGACAGTTCAGACCCTGTGATTGACTACATTGCTATAATTTTAAAAGATTAATTCAGTGGTGACCTAAATACTTACCCAGTGGCAAACTGAAAAAATGTTCCTAGGCAACAAGAACCTATTGACACAAGGAAAATTCCTCCTCCTCCCGAAATAAAGCAGCAAAGAACATACCTCAGATTTGAAGGAGGGTTGGGAAAAAAAAGAGGGTAAAAAAAGATGAGCAAGAAACACCCTTCACTTTTCAGAAGTCATTATGTTTGGCTCTGGGTGCTTTTCCCAGGGATCTGAGACCTCCAGGACCATCCAGCAAGCACTACATTAATAGGGCTAAGAGAAGTCTTAATTTTTGCTTACCAAGAAATCTCTGTCTAGCTAAAACAAGGAGAACTTCACTGCAGTTTTCTTGCTGATTTTCATCTTAGAGGTGGCAATGAGCTAATGAAAAAATATGTGTAAGCTGCAAGGACTAATTAAAGCAGGGCCCAATTATGCATAAGAAAATTGAACTAATATTTCCCTTTATTTGTCTCTTGAAAGTACAACAGAAAAATATCTCATCTAAGAACCTCTACTTACACAACCAGTCTTGCTTAAATGCAAATAAGGTGTCAATAATAAGCTATGATGAAGCCATGTGTCAAACAACAGGATGTGGATCCCAGCAGGATTTTTCAGGGGGAATGACAGAGCAGAAAAAGCTAAAGAAAGAAAAATCTTGCAGCTATAAAAATAAATTCATTTGTTTAAACTTTTTATAGCAAAGTCTCTAATTCCAAATTTCTTACCCACTAAACTCTCTTGTCATTATATCATCTCTCCCTGAAGGAGCAGGGAGGTCATTCTGCCCCTGTATGCTGCACTGGTTAGGCCACACCTTGAGTCCTGTGTCCAGTTCTGGGCCCCTCAGTTTAGGAAGGAGGTTGAGTCGCTGGAAGGTGTCCAGAGAAGGGCAACAGCTGGGGAGGGGTTTGGGGCACAGCCCTGTGAGGAGAGGCTGAGGGGGCTGGGGTTGCTTAGCCTGGAGAAGAGGAGGCTCAGAGGACACCTTAGTGCTGTCTACAGCTCCCTGAAGGGAGATTGTTTCTCACACTGCTTTTTTTCCATTCTAGCTTGTAAGACTGGATAGTAGCAATTTCCAGGCATCTTTTCCATTAACCTGTGGATTGAAATAGGTGTTTTCTCATTAAATTGCTTCCAAATTTATGAAAAAGCAACTCCATAAGGAGCTCTGGTCAGGTCCCATAAGGACATTTGCACAGCATTTCCCCAAGCCATACTTTTTTGCTCATGCTGAGACCAGTGCAGGAAATAAGGAAGGAATTTCAACAGGGAACCCTTTGGTAGCCAGTGCAGACCAGGTCTGGCAAGACCTGCCTTAACTGGGGCTCTGTGTGTGTCAGTGCCAGTAACCTGCCAGCACAGTGGAGAGAGTTGGGAATTGACATTTTCCACCCTTCTTAACCTGCAAATCTTTCCTGGTGCATTTTGCAGTGCACTGGGTTATGCTGGACCACTCTTCAGTCAAGTCTTTTAATTGCACACTATCCTCTTCTTCACAGTTTCATTGCTGCTGTGAGGGCAGGACTCATGTTTTTGGTTTGGTTATAAGAAGTAATTTTTCATTTAGAAACTCAATCAAAAAACTCATGTGACCATTAGCATAGTTAGGTCACAGTTGGGACCCAGCATGGTTCCTGGTGTCCAGTTCTGGGTCCCTCAGTTTAGGGAAGAAGTTGAGTTGCTGGAAGGTGTCCAGAGAAGGGCAACAAAGCTGGGGAGGGGTCTGGGGCACAGCCCTGTGAGGAGAGGCTGAGGGAGCTGGGGTTGCTTAGCCTGGAGAAGAGGAGGCTCAGGGGAGACCTTACTGCTCTCTACAACTACCTGAAGGGAGGTTGTAGCCAGGTGGGGGTTGGTCTCTTCTCCCAGGCAACCAGCACCAGAACACAGTCTCAAGCTGTGCCAGGGAGGTTTAGGCTGGATGTTAGGGAGAAATTCTCCCCAGCAAGAGAGATTGGCCATTGGAATGTGCTGCCCAGGGAGGTGGTGGAGTCACCATCCCTGGAGGTGTTTGAGAACAGATTGGATGAGGCCCTTGGTGCCATGGTTTAGTTGATTAGATGGTGTTGGGTGATAGGTTGGACTCTATGATCTCAAAGGTCTCTTCCAACCTGGTCTGGTCTATTCTATTCTATTCTATTCTATTCTATTCTATTCTATTCTATCCTATTCTATTCTATTCCATTCCATTCTATTCCATTCCATTCCATTCCATTTGGAACAGGAAAGGAAGGATCTCTGGTTACACTGTCACTATCTCTTCTACAGGAATTGGTTTTCCTTTGTTCTGTTGTCTCAGTCATTACTTACTTCATTATTTTTGGCTGATGACTAAACATTACCTTCTATTTTTCTATGTGGGAAGAACTTTTCTAATAAAAGCAGCACACTGGTACTAGCTCACAGCTTGGCTGTCCAAGAGCACCCCACAAACAACACTCAGATTTAGTTTGTGCAATGATTCAGAGCAACTGAACTCAGTTTTCCCTCTCTTTGGTCTAATAACTGCCCATAAGCATATGGCAATTTCCAAACAATCCTTTCCCTGTACTCCAAACAATTTTCCTATCACTGTTTATGCTGGTGTAATTCTGCTGGCATTGCTTACAGATTGTAAGAGGAAAACCAGATTTGGAATCTGGGAAAAAATACATCAATATGCTGCAAATTTCTGAAAAGCATTTCAAAACAATTAGTTAGTTTCAGACATATGCTATTAAAGTAAAAAATATTCCCCCCCCCTAATTTCTATTAATATACACAAAAATGCACAACTGAACTCAACATCTACCTTCCTAGGACAAACATTAACAGTTGTGTCAGTGGGATGGATATTCAGGTGAAAAACAAAGATCTTTTTAGCCCATCTGCAGTGTGAAAGTGAGGACCATGAAGCTCCTGAGTGGGTTAAGAGCTTCAAATTCACAGTTTTTCTTCATCATTGAAGTGCAAGACAAGACAAGACAAGACAATAAATCCAGGTTGGAAGAGACCTTCAAGATCATTGCAGCCAACCTATCAACCAATCCAACCCACCTAAACAACTAGACCATGGCACCAAGCACCCCATCAAGTCTCCTCCTGAACACCTCCAATGAAGGTGACTCCACCACCTCCCTGGGCAGCCGATTCCAATGGGCAATCACTCTCTCTGTATAGAACTTCTTCCTTACATCCAGCCTAAACCTCCCCTGGTGCAGCCTGAGACTGTGTCCTCTTGTTCTGGTGCTGCCTGCCTGGGAGAAGAGACCAACCTCTGCCTGTCTACAATCTCCCTTCAGGTAGTTGTAGAGAGCAAGAAGGTCACCCCTCAGTCTCCTCCTCTCCAGGCTAAGCAACCCCAGCTCCCTCAGCCTCTCCTCACAGGGCTTGTGTTCCAAACCCTCACCAACTTTGTTGCCCTTCTCTGGACACCTTCCAGCAAGTCAACCTCCTTCCTAAACTGAGGGGCCCAGAACTGGACACAGGACTCTAGGTGTGGCCTAACCAGTGCTGTGTACAGGGGCAGCTAAGTCCTTGATTCAATGCATGCTCTGGCACCTCAAAGGAAGAAAAGGTCGTTTGGTTTCTCAGAGTATTCCCATAACTAAGCCCAATAAAGCTTTCAGTGTGATTTATTAACTTGGTGACACAAACAGACACCTTAAATAAAAAATAATTATGTCTGATACCAGCCATAAAATTTTTGTGCAAGGGATGCTGTCTCACTACTTTTATATTGCAATATTGCAATATTGTCAACTCCAAGTGCTAAAAATTGCTTCCATTCAGGAGATTTTAAATAATACATTTGAGAATCATTTACCTTCTCTTTTCTAAGGCATGAAGTGTGTTTTTATATTGTCTCTCAGGAGTCAGAAACAGGTCATTAAAGAAGGTAAGCTGCAGAGTCATTCCATCTCCTGTGGATGGAGAAGGAGCATCTCTAGCTCAGCACTAATTCCATGCTGTGAGTTACCACCTCTCTGATCTGCCTCTACTTATCCAGAAAGCACTCCCTAAACCACATTAGTCAATCCAATTCATTATTCAAAGGGGAATGCTTATGGGAAATGTACACTTGAACATGATGGACACTCAGCAATAGGAAGTCAGTTTTAGAATAGCATAGCGTAGCATAGCATGGAATGGAATGGAATGGAATGGAATGGAATGGAATGGAATGGAATGGAATGGAATGGAATGGAGTTGACCAGGTTGGAAAAGACCTTTGAGATCATCAAGTCCCACCTATCACCCAACACCATCTAATCAACTAAACCATGGCACCAAGCACCCCATCCAGTCTCTTCCTAAACACCTCCAGGGATGGGGACTCCACCACCTCCCTGGGCAGCACATTCCAATGGCCAATCTCTCTTTCTGGGAAGAACTTCTTCCTAACATCCAGCCTGAACCTCCCCTGGTGCAGCTTTAGACTGTGTCCTTTTGTTCTGGTGCTGGTTGCCTGGGAGAAGAGACCAACCCCCACCTGGCTACAACCTCCCTTTATGCTTCCACAACCTCTTTCCTAGCATAAAAAGCCCAATGATCTCTCATGAATAAAAACACATTCAGCACAGTTATGCTCCACCAGGTCTAGGACTCAAACCCTGTCAAACTCTCCTTGCTTGCCGTTCTGTAGAATCAAATACTTTTCGGCAGATGAAAAAAAGCCTTTGCTATGTTTCATTTTCCTTCCCAAAAGAAGTCTCCTGTAGGTAAAAAAGAACAAGCCAGGCCTGTCAGTGGTGGCAGGTCGAAGAAAATTTCAGATAAATCACTGAGCACAATTTTTTTTCCGAGTAATCTGAAGCTTATTTGAAACAACAGCTGCCCAAAGAGGGTGGCTATGAATTATCTCTACTTAATGAAGGAAAGGTGACAGATTTCAATTTAGAGAGCAATATTAATGTTCAGGGACAGTTACACTTTTCAATGTTTCATGTCTGACAAGAACACAATTTAATTAGTATTTAAACTGACCTTTATTTGAAGCCATATGGCTAACTCAATTTGGGTCGTACTTTGAGGATGGTATAAAATTCCCAAGCATTAATATGAACAGGTAGAAATGATCCATTTGATGCCAGCCTCTGCATTAACCTACAAATATGTGATAAATGTGGGGAATTTAGGCTCAGGAGATGTTGCTCTGCAAGCATAACTTTCTTGGGACAACTCCTTTGAGCATCAGAAACAGAAGGCTTGCGTATGTCTGAATGGACTTTTCTGCTCCTCTCTGCCCCACCAGACTCCTTCAGAAGGAGAACTGAAGCCTCTGACTATGAGCCAGCAATGTGCTCTTGTGGCCAAGAAAGCCAACACCATTCTGGGGTAGATTAGAAGGGGTGTGGTGAGCAGGTCAAGAGAGGTCCCTTCCAGCCCCTAACCTTCTGTGATTCTGTGCTTAACTCCAAGCATGAAGCACAGAGCTGGGTTTGGTTCTGCGCCGGAACAAGCAAGGAACAGAAACAAGGTCTTTGTTGCAGCCAGGTCTTCCTTCTTCCCTGTTCCCAAATTCCATCCACTGCTTATGTTCCTAAAGAGACACCTGCTTCTGTAAAAATGCTTAGACATAGTTATGCCATTTGTATAGGCTTTTCCTTTTATGCCTCATCTCCCTCTTTTACTCCCAATGCTTCTGCTGGACCTTTAGTGCAAGCGTCTAGATTTGAGGTTGGAGTATTTAAGTTGGTCCAGCAAGTCTCATTTTCTATGAAGAATTCTCTGGGCAGCAAAGTGGGGTTTTTTAGTGTTGTATTTTGGTCACAATGTCTTCTTCACTATAGTAAAAAATGAATGGAATCTTGAGGTAATGCCATCCCTGAGGCAACCTGGGGGAAACCAACAGAGTTAATTTGCACCAGGCTGTCCAGCTTAGAGAAGCAATGATTGCAGAAGCTATGTTAAATAGGAAAACATCTGAAGGTATTTAGCCAGTGTAAAAAGCAGTACACAACATAAGTGTTTGGTGCGTTACACAGCACAGCACAAGATTCAAGAGGACAGAGTCTCAAGCTGCACCAGGGGAGGTTCAGGCTGGATATTAGGAAGAAATTCTTCCCAGAAAGAGAGATTGGCCATTGGAATGTGCTGCCCAGGGAGGTGGTGGAGTCACCATCACTGGAGGTGTTTAAGAGGAGTTTGGATGAGGCACTTGGTGCCATGGTTTAGTTGATTAGATGGTGCTGGGTGATAGGTTGGACTCGATGATCTCAAAGGTCTTTTCCAACCTGGTATCCTAGCCTAGCCTAGCCTAGCCTAGCCTAGCCTTTACATCCTAATTCCTTTCCAAATCATGAGGACTCTCTTGTCATTAAGAGGACTGCATAATTTATATCTGTTTCTCTTACAAAATCTTGCTCAATGAGAAAACAACAGCCCAGGAGCTGTCAGAAGAAAACATGTTTAATCATAGAATTGTTTCAGTTGGAAGAGACCCTCACGATCATGGAGTCCAAACACTGAAATAACTCCACCATGATCATTAAACCATGGCCCAAAGTGCAGTGTCTACACATTTTTTTAACACCTCCAGGGCTGGCAACTCCACTGCCTCCCTGGGTAGCCTGTCCTAATGTCTGACCAGGCTCAGTAAAGACATCTTTCTGAATATCCAACCTAAACCTCCTCTGGCACAATTTCAGGTCATTTCTTCTCCTAGTATCATTTGATATGAGGGAGGAGAGGCCAATCTCCACCTCACTCCAACCTCTCTTTGGGAAGTCCTAGAGAGCAATGAGGTCTCTTCTCAGCCTCTTCTCCAAAATCATGAGCATGAGGCTACCTGGGCCATCTGGCATACTTTTAGCTATTCCCCTTGCAATGGTACAGGCTGGGGGTGCTGGTTGAGAGAAGCCCTAGGAGGGAGTGATGCAATCCAATTCCCACAACACGTACTATCAGCATGGGTGGCCAGCAGTTACCTTGGGCTCTCATGCCAGGAACATGATCAAAGGACATTATTTCCACCCTTTACTCAGAACTTGTTACACCACATCTAGGTACTTCATCTAGCTTTGGACCCCTATACAAGAAAGTCATCAGTGTCCCACAGCAGGTTCAGAGGAGGGCCCTTGGAGGGACATTACAATCACAAACATGTAAATAGCAGATGGGAGCTCCAACAGACCTGCACATTTGTCAGCAGTTAGCCTCAGAATTTCAGTTTGCTGCAATGGTAATGTCTTGTGAGAAAACAGGACAAATCCCTTAAAAAATGGTTGCTTTTAAACCCACCATAAACATCTAGGCCTGTCCCTTCCATAGCCTGGCCATTTGGGCTCTGTTTGAGGAGATCAACCAGGAAAACACTTCCCAAAATGTGGCTCTGGGCAGCCTGATCTAGTGTGAGGTGTCCCAGCCCATGGCAGTGGGGTTGGAACTAGATGACCCTTGAGATCCCTTCCAACCCTGACAATTCTATGAGCCTATGAAAATATCTCACGCTTGAAAAGGCAAAGTGGAAGAAAGAGAAGGGAAGTTTCACTTTGCGTTTGCCTTTTTCACCCAACTTTGCAGGAGTTCAGGGACAGACATATGGTGCAGCATGCATTGTCACTAAAGTGACAGCTACTCTTTCACCCTTGGGCAGCAAATGGAAATGTGGCTGCTTGATAAGCCAGAATCTAAAAATAACAAGTGTTCCCTTAACATGGCAGAACAGTGACTCATGCATCATTCTGACACAAACATGACATGCATTGCAATCAAGTAATTGTGTCCAAACACTGAAGTCAGACTTAGTTGGGCCATTGTCAAAATTATTTATCAATCTTTCAAAAATATTAAAGTAGAGTAAAAAAAAACCAACAGCAGTTGAGAGATCATTTGCAAAATGTTAGATCTTTCACATACTATTTTTATTAGGGAGTGGGATCTGTGCTACAAACCCAATCACTGGATTCATCAATGTGGTGAAACCAACCTGCAATCAGCCACGTCATGCTGACTGTTATATAAACTCAAACACCTGGGCAGCCTAATAGCTTATTTAATGGTTAATGTACTGAAGTGGATGGGGTACCTATTACTGCAGTAAATTGACTACAGGACACTGAGTAAGCAAGTGGAAACCTCTTTGCCTCGCCCTTCCATCAGGAAAATGGACACGATTACGCTTTCTACACGGCCAATATGTTCCCTCTTAAGCAGAAATTTCCACCATTAGCTTGCCAAAATTTATGTATCAAGAATGACTGTGAGTTGTTACAGTTAATTATCCAAGATTGGCTTGTAGGGAATGGGAAGAGATACAAATTTTCAGGGACAGCTCCCTGAGAAAATGAGGTGAATCAGCTTCTGGAAGGATCTCCAGCTCACTATCAAATGAGTCCAGGTGATTACTTTAGACCTGTATGTTTCAGCTACACTGAAAAGTTCAACCAGCTCTGGCACCCTGCAGGGATGAGGGCTGAAACAGATGGCCTCAAGGAGAGCTGTTCCCTGGAAAATCTGCTGCCACACCAAGAGCAAGTAGGACAGTAAAGAGAATATGCCAGAGGCCCTGGTGGTAATTTGGTCCTGCAGAGCCCAGCATACACAGGAGCCGCCATTATTGCCTTTGACTGCCTCTTAATACCTCCTACACAGCCAGCCAACTCCTAGCACTTATTAATGCTGGGAAGAGTGGAAGGAAAGACTGAGGAAAGAAGGTTGGGCTTCAGTGACACCAGGAAAAATACAGAAACACCTGCTGCATACTCAGTCAGATTTTCCCCGTGTTGTAACCACTGCTTCCACTTCCTGACAGCCTCTCACTGAACAAAAGAGTAGATGCAATAAGCAGAGTAGACTTTATTACTGCACCAAAAACCTTGTTCCTACTGCTGCTAGGAGTTGTTCTTAGCAGCCTGACATAATGAAGCAATTGATGCAATGAACCTTTTATGTGTCTTATTCCACTTCTAGAACGTTGCCTGGGCTGCATCATCTCATCAAAGTTTTGCTTGGCAGTGATGTTTGGTTTCGCAGAAGATATTTCCACAGGGGGGATTTTTGCTTTTACCAAACAAGTGTGAAAGCCCATGAAATGGGTGAGATGGCAGGCTGAAACCTTGCAGCCCCTGGAGATCAGTGGTGGTGAGGAAGCTCTTCTGCACCCTGTGAAGGAACTCACACTGGAGTAGAGGACTGATCCCAGAGAAGTCCAAAAAGGCTGAGACTGACCACAGCCCCTATTTCCCATTCTTCTCTGCTGATGAGGGGGGAGAGGTAGAGAACTGGGAACAGAGGAGAGTCCAGAAAGAATGGTGAGGTGCAGGGAAGGTGTTTTTAAGATCCAGTTGTTTTTCTCAACATCCTACACTGATTGATTTGGTGGTGGCTTTGTTTAAATGAGATTGATTTTGTTTCCTCAAGCTGAGTCTTTTTGCACATGCACATAACTGGTGAGTGAGCCCTCCCTGTCCTTTGTCTTGAGCCTCAAGACTTTCACGGTGCTTTCTTTTCCCCATCCCCTGGGAGCATGGAGGAGTAAGCAAGCAGCCATGTGGTGCTTTGTTACCAGCTGAATGAGCTCAAACCATGGCACCATCATAGACCATCCTGGGCTGGATGCTCCCTATTAGCTCAATGCCAATTTATCAGGTGCATCTTTTATCCAGCTAGCCTCAAAAGTGCACGTGGGGAAGTTCAGTCTGAGACAGAAGGACTGAAATCTACTAATTCCCTGTGAAGGGGACATTCAGTAGAGCTTAGTATATTACAACACTGCCCAGACCTAGTTCTGTGACCTGCTGTGAAAAACAACAGGAAGGAATTCTCCAGAAAACTTTCCAAAGTTCTTCCAAATTCATTTCCAAAATATGGGAGGTGGAACAACATTTGAAAGAGAGAAGTAGTCTCAGGTTACAAAGCAGGTCAGTAAGTTTTAGGAAAATAAAAATGAGCAGTCTCATTGTTTCATATCCCACATACTCTTCCTTATCATTGCTTTTTCCTTCTCATTGACACTGAAGAGGAAACTGTGTTTTGGGGTTCAGTGATCAAATCACTCACCATGGGATCCTTCAGTGAAGTGCTCATAAAGTCATATGACCAAAAAGTTTAGCTGTTCTCTGGCTTTAACCATCACCATTACAACATCTAGCACCAACAGTGGCAGGTTTGCTTGGCTTGCATCTTGTCCACAGAGGCCATGGCAAGTAAAGAGCTAAAACCTCCTTGTCATACAACAAGCCAACCAGCCATACAAATAAATAGGTGAAAGACAGACACAAGGAACAATTTCAGAGCAGCTCTCACTCCCATGGCCAGCTTGAGGAGCTAGAGGCTTTCAAGGCATGTTTGTCTCTCTAGATGTGACAAAAAAGAAAAAAGTTCAAACCAGAATATAGAATCAGAATCACAGAACCAACCAAGGTTGGAAGGGACCTCTAAGATCATCAAGTCCAACTGATTTCCAAATCCTATCAACTAGACCATGGCACTCAATGCCTCATCCAGTCTCTTCTTAAGAAAGCACCTCCCTGGGCAGCCCATTCCACTGTTCTTTCTGTGAAGAACTTCTTTCTCAGATCAAGCCTAAACTTCCCCCTGCACAGCTTGAGCCTGTGTCCTCTTGTTCTGGTGCTGGGTGCCTGGGAGAAGAGACCAACCCCCACCTGGCTACAACCTCCCTTCAGGGGAGTTGTAGAGAGCAAGAAGGTCTCCCCTGAGCCTCCTCTTCTCCAGGCTAAGCAACCCCAGCTCCCTCAGCCTCTCCTCACAGGGCTGTGCTCCAGACCCCTCCCAGCTTTGCTGCCCTTCTCTGGACACCTTCCAGCAACTCAACATCTTTCCTAAACTGAGGAGCCCAGAAGTAGATACAGGATTCAAGGTGTGGCCTAACCAGTGCTGGGTACAGGGCAGAATGGATAAATTCAAGCCTAAAAAACCCCAGGCACTTAGGCTCTTTCATTATTGCTGCTTCCTCTTAAATTTTCATTTCCTAGTGATGTATTTTTTATATTGTTTTGGTAAAAACAATTAACATATTCTGTCAGTAAACCTATAGAAGGTGGTGTGCCAGGCACAAAGCTACTTTTGAGATGCCTAAATTAGCATGGTAAACATTAACAATATTTCCATCAGCTCCTGGAGTTTTCTGTCTGATGGAAATTGTGCAGCTGCACACAGAGGCTAGATTAGGCACATTATGAGGAGTGTAGCTGTAGCAAAAAATAGATTAATGGAAGTTTCAGATCTGAAAGACGAGGGAAGTAAAGAAAAAAGTGCTGATTACTTGTGGCTTGTGGTGCAAGAGGACTGAGTTGCACAGAACACATCTATGATATTACTGCAGCATCTGCCTAATAGCCAGGCTGGGCCTGGTGTCCATATCTAGGGTCTTGTGTGATAAAGATAGGGGTGGGCAATGAGGCTGGTGAGAACTCTCGAGCTCAAGCCCTATGAGGAGAGGCTGAGGGAGCTGGGGTTGCTTAGCCTGGAGAAGAGGAGGCTCAGGGGAGACCTTCTTGCTCTCTACAACTACCTGAAGGGAGGTCTCTTCCAACCTTGCTAATTCTATGATTCTATGAAATTTAAGGCTTAGGAGCCACTGAAGGGAGGTTGTAGCCAGGCAGAGGTTGGTCTCTTCTCCCAGGCAGCCAGTACCAGAACAAGAGGACACAGTCTCAGGCTGCGCCAGGGCAGGTTTAGGCTGGATGTTAGGAAGAAGCTCTATACAGAGAGAGTGATTGCCCATTGGAATGGGCTGCCCGTGGAGGTGGTGGAGTCACCTTCACTGGAGGTGTTCAGGAGGAGACTTGATGGGGGTGCTTGGTGCCATGGGTTAGTTGTTTAGGTGGGTTGGATTGTATTGTATTGTATTGTATTGTATTGTATTGTATTGTATTGTATTTAGGTGGGTTGGAACGGTTGATGGGTTGGACAGGTTGATGGGTTGGACACGATGATCTTGAAGGTCTCTTCCAACCTGTTGGTGTATTGTATTGTATTGTATTGTATTGTATATTGTATTGTATTGAGGTGGGTTGGATCGGTTGATGGGTTGGACGCGATGATCTTGAAGGTCTCTTCCAACCTGGTGGTGTATTGTATTTGTACCCCACTTAACAGATCTGCACACCTTCTTTCCACGGTCTGAGGTGTCTCCACAGATGGCATTTTATCTCTGGCATTATTTGTGTTGGGACTTTGTTCACCTTCTCTAAAATGTTAAACACCTAGCAAGCGATTCTGAGAATGCCCGAGGCAGTGATGTTCATTGAAATGGTGAAATGGAATTTTATGGTATAATAAATAAATGCAGGGAAGTCTGCTGCCTCCACATGGATTCTTCTGGCAAAGGGGAAAAAAGAAATCATCCCGTGTTCTACAAGAAGTTAGTGGCTTGTGAAAACCCTAGGAATTTTGTGCTATCAAAAAGTGCTAGTTTCATGTCCTCATGCCCCATACTTGAAAACCAGCCTGTCATTTCCAGTCCTCTGCATTTATTGAACAACAATTTTTGTTTCCTCTCTCTAACTTACACGAAGTTTTTCCTTAAACTAAAATGGCTTTTGCTGATTTGCTTCCAGAGCCACTGTTAAGAAGATTTGCTTCACTGCAAATGTTTAGCAGAAGTCCAATTGCCACTCAGTATGCAACAAAATCTAATTTATCACTTCAATAAGAGTACTTTGCAGGATGCCAAACAGAGGGAAATATTTAAATCAGGGGAGAAATAATGTATTTTAGTCTTACAATGACTGAAACTTTGTGCATCTTTTCTGTAGAAAAGAAAAATGTCACAAATCCACGTGCATTGGAGTTCTGGTGTAAAGAGTGACTGTCCTTGATGTCTTTTGTTTATTATGATCATTGGCCTTTTAAGACCATGAATACTGGATACAAATGTTTGTCTTTTATGTATGGACCGAACTACAAGGAGAGATTTCATTTTTCTGTGAAAACAAATCATCCCTAACTACCTGAATGGCAAATGAAAGAGTGGCATCTAGAATTGCTCTCCTGTGTCCAGTCTACGAGCATCTGCTTACTTGTTTTTCCTGACCTGGGTTTCTTTGGGAGGTATGAGAGTTATGGTTTTTCAGCAGCATACTTTGAGGAAAGAAGAAAAAAGGAAGCAAGAGGTTTTCCTGAATATGTGCTGCCAGTTGTTGCCAGATGCAAAAAAATTCCAGGCTTGCTGCTCAGAAACGTGATTCCTACCTGCACTGGGAGAGGTCATGAGCAAGAGATAAGCAAAGCTTTGCTACCTGAGGTGTGCTGAGCAGAATAGTTTAATTTCATGGGAAGTGTTCAGGAACAACATATCATTCCTCTAGGAGTTGGTTGAAGTGAAGACTTTTATTGTTTGGGGTGTGCTGGTTCATTTAAAGTGGCACCAGCTTCTCGGCGTGGAATCAAATATTTATCCCAGTATGGATTGTTTCAATTTGGTGGTGTTTTTATGCAGGAGATTTATTTCAGCACATAAATTACACCTCCAATAAGAATAGCACTGTTAATAAACTAAAGTGCCCAACAGAAATTGCATTCTAATAAAGAAAGGAGAAGTTCTAATGAAGAAAGTAAAAGTGATTCCACATATACAGAAAGTCTGCATGACTAACTGGCGTGTTAGAAGGACCATAACTCCTCTACATATAAAGAGGATTGAGTTAGTAATGTTTGTACTGATGATGACATCTGGTTGAGCTGTTTATACAGAGTACAGAATTAATCAGGTTGGAAAAGACCTTTGAGAGCATCAAGTCCAACCTATCACCCAACAACATCTAATCAACTAAACCATGGCACTGAGTGCCTCATCCAGTCTTGTTTTAAGCACTTCCAATACAATAATACAATACAATGCAATACAATACAATGCAATACATACAATACAATACAATATAATACAATACAATACACCAGGTTGGAAGAGACCTTCAAGATCATCGCGTCCAACCCATCAACCAACCCAAGCCACCCAAACAACTAGATCATGGCACCAAGCACCCCATCAAGTCTCCTCCTGAACACCTCCAATGATGGTGACTCCACCACCTCCATGGGCAGCCCATCCCAGTGGCCAATCAGTCTTTCTGTGAAGAATTTCTTCCTAACATGTTTACAACTAGTGAAGGAGAGCACAACCAGTGTCCTGACTCCACTTGGAGTGCCCCATATGAGACTGACCAAAGAATCTAACGGGTCTTATATGTGCTACCTCAACTGGCATTCAGTTTGCAAATCTAACCTTGAACCCAACCCCTCAGAGCTAAGTGAATTGCATAAGAAGCTCACTGAATCAGAGCTGTAGCTAGTGATACCATATGTTAAATGATCCAAAGTCATCAAACACCAAAACCCACCAACTTTTTCACCTGAAAAAAAAACGAGTATGCCGTTGGGATGGGATTAGAGCCAGACCCGCAGCGAGTGAGGGCATGTCAGAAAGGATCATTCAAATGCAGTTTTAAACCTGGGGCTCAGTTTAATCTCCCATGAGTAATCACAGCTCTGTTACCACCCACACCCATGCAGGGTCTGAATTTGATCTGGATTACCCCAAACCATCACTTGAACATGTCAGATCTGTACCTAATCAATATGCAATTGCTGTTATCCAGCATCTGTCAAAAGCATGAAGAGAAGTAATTTCATAGGAGTGTGTTGCCTTGTTCAGGTCCATTCAGTAAAAAGTTTTTGAGACCAGATTTTCCTAGAAATAATTCAAGGTAAAAAGTTTCAGTAGTTTCAATATAAACCGAAGAGAGCAATATAAACCGAAGCAAAGCTGTGACCAAAAGAGTGATTTCTACATTACTAGGTATTACTTTCCTTTTGCAGGTGACAACTTCTATGCAACAGGACAAGGTACAAGTTCAAGAGCCCTTGGTCTTACTGCAGAACAATGCTTGGGCAGGGCTGCTTGTGATGCTCCTGATAAGCCCTGATGGAACATTGGCTGATGCTTTGGCCATGGGAGCTGAGCAGCAGAGTGAAGAATGAGCAAAGAAATTAAAAGAAGGAATGAAGCCCAACTCTCATAATCTTTCTCTCCTCTTTGTTTCCTTCCATCTCCTCTGGTCTCTACAACTACCTTAAGGGAGGTTGTAGACAGGCAGAGGTTGGTCTCCTCTCCCAGGCAACCAGTGCCTGAACAAGAGGACACAGTCTCAAGCTGCGCCAGGGGAGGTTTAGGCTGGATGTTAGGAGGAAGTTCTACACAGAGAGAGTGATTGCCCATTGGAATGGGCTGCCCGAGGAGGTGGTGGAGTCACCATCACTGGAGGTGTTCAGGAGGAGACTTGATAGGGTGCTTGGTGCCATGGGTTAGTTGATTAGGTGGTGTTGGATGATAGGTTGGACACGATGATCTTGAAGGTCTCTTCCAACCTGGTTTATTCTATTCTATTCTCTACTCAGATGTCATTATAAACTTGAATATTGCAAATAATATGAACATCTGATAAAAATGAAATCTCGAACAGGCCAAGCAGTACCAGTTGAGTTTTGTTAGAAACCAGGCTTTCAGACAAGCTGTTGCAAATGCTTCTACGCCCCAGGCTGGAGAAGAGAAGCAGAAAGAAATAACTGGGCTAACGGGAACCCCATTTGGGTTGTAAACTTCTAGCTAGTGTAGAGAAATAAACCCCAGAAGACAATAATAACTTTCCCTGCCTGTGACTGGTCACTGCAGTGCATTGCTAGTCAGGAGAACAACAACAGAAAATTAATCTTACTTAAAAACCTTTGTTCTGAGAGCAAGATTTTCAAATAAGAATAAATCTGCCCAAGAAATCTAGCCTTCTGCATAGCTCAGGGAATGGGGAGTGATTGTTCTTTGATGTTCAGTCTCTTGGAAAGCAACTTAGATCACATTTGCCCTTCCTTCTGCCTGTGGCATTGGCTTCTAAGAGAATCCGCCTGCTTAAATTTTAGCTTTGAATTAGGAACTGCAGCAAAGGAGCATTAAAATGGGTTCCAAATCTGACTTTGAAAGTTAGTGCTCAACTTCAAAAGGAAATCTGGCTGCCCATGAATGCTACCAAGCCAAACAGCTAGGCAGACACTGAAAGGAGAAAAATAACACTTTAGATTGATCTTATGGATGTGGAGAAGGAGAATCAAGGAATCAAATAAGAGAAGTGAATAACAAAAGGGAAAATTAAGAGGAAATTAAAAAACCAAAAAAGTGAGGAAAAAGAATCACTGTGATGAAAAGTGGTAGTCAAGCAAAGCTTTTCTCACCATTTTCTCTTGGTTCTCAGTCATTTCTTGCCCTGCCCTCTTCTTACTAAAATACAATGAGTTACTTTTGTAGAAGAGTGGCTAACTTTTGGCTCCAGTGTTTTTCATCATCACATTTAACCTAAAGTGTTGTGAAACACCTATCCCCCGTCCAGGAAGCAGACCCATCCCAGAGATGTGGTGTCTCCCTGACCTCTTTCAGGAATCATTCAGGTTAGAAACCATTTTTTCTTCCCTCCTCCCAGGCATTAGAGTTGTGCAGGTTGTGAGAAGGGCTTCTTCAGTGTTTCAGAGCTTTGGTCCATTCTCCATTTCAGTTACAGCTCTCCTGTGTAAGTAAACTCTCTCCCGGCGTCCCACTCCCTAGAATATCCAACATGCTGAGCACTCACCAACTTGCCTTTGCTTTGTAAGAAATACAAATCCATCTGTGGTTTGAGTCAACTGCAGCAGCTGTTTAATAGATGCCTTGAACCAAAGCCTACCTCTGCATTATCCCATCCAACTGTCCTATAATTAGGACTTTAATTTCCCAATGAGGCTTTGAAATATAGTGCTTTTATGCCAAATGGTTTGGGACAAGAAATTTCCTCTCTTTTGCTTTTGCTGAAAAACACACACACAACCTTTATTTTCAGCATTTGTCTTGTCTCATAAAAATATGAATAATTACAGAATACAGAATTAACCAGGCTGGAACAGTCCTTTGAGATCACCAAGTGCAACCTATCACCCAACACCATCTGATCAACTAAACCATGGCACCAAGTGCCACATCCAATCCCCTCTTGAACACCTCCAGGGACGGTGACTCCACCACCTCCCTGGGCAGCACATTCCAATGGCCAATCTCTCTTTCTGGGAAGAATTTCTTCCTAACACCCAGCCTAAACCTCCCCTGGTGCAGCTTGAGACTGTGTCCTCTTGTTCTGGTGCTGGTTGCCTGGGAGAAGAGACCAACCCCCACCTGGCTACAACCTCTCTTCAGGTAGTTGTAGAGAGCAAGAAGGTCACCCCTGAGCCTCCTCTTCTGCAGGCTAAGCAAGCCCAGCTCCCTCAGCCTCTCCTCACAGGGCTGTGCTCCAGACCCCTCCCCAGCTTTGTTGCCCTTCTCTGGACACTTTCCAGCAACCCAACATCTTTCCTAAAGTGAGGAGCCCAGAACTGGACACAGGACTCAAGGTGCGGCCTAACCAGTGCTGAGCACAGGGGCACAATGACTTCCCTGCTCCTGCTGGCCACACTATTCCTGATGCAAGCCAGGATGCCATTGGCCTTCTTGGCCAGCTGGGCACACTGCTGGCTCATGTTCAGCCTATTGTCATTATTTGGAGTGACAGATAGATTTCACCCACTGTACAGGATTTCTCATCATTATGCAAAGTTAGGCATTTCAAAACAAACATTTTGTAAGTTAAGCTGTGAAATAATTAAATGCAACATCTGTGACTAGTCAAACTTAGGAATTTCTGGATTAATAAACTGTAACAAATGCAGACATGGCCAATGGGCAGTCAGGTTCTTCCCTTAAAAAACATCTTTGAGAGTATTAAAACATGATAGAGTTTTGCAGCATGAAATGAATGAAATGTAATTAGCTTATTTGAACCTTTGAAATCTCTCTTTTAATACTTCATCCCAGTACTTTTCCATTTGTTATTTTTACAGAGCCATATTTGTGGAGCTCCAATTACTTTCAATTATCATCACTGGAATAATTTACCTAAAATTGTTCAGTCTGGTTTTCCTGTTCGGACTATTTATAAAGGATATGCAAATGCTCAGGTAATTTAAGAAATACACCCTGTGCCAAGAGCTAAGCACAAATGTCTTGTAAGTGTGTGCAAACACAGGCAATTCTTTCTTCAAGCAATCTATTCACAAGGATCTTCTACCTCCTAGATAATGGGGCAAATGAAAATAAAGAGGACTTTCTGCCTTTTTGCTCATTTTCACTCTTACCCACAGTACCCTGAGGACTCTGTAGCTGATAGCTGTTTCCTACTGCACAAGCAGGGAAGCAACTTGCTATGAGGAACTCACAAGACATGAAGGTAGCAGAACATCCACATTTACTCCTCAGCAGGTCAGCATATGATGTAGAAATCCCTCAGTGCCGCAAGCCCTTTGTGATATTTTCCGTGGCAAGACATTGATTGAGTCTATGACCTGATATTTTCTTGTTCTTTTGCTTGCAGCACTTCCTGAGGAGCAGAATTATTATTAAAACAAAACGAAACATTGCTTTTTAAGAGTAAAATCAAACATAATAGACTGCAAGCTTGGAAGGGAAAACTGGGAGAGCAACACAAAAAGAGTTTGTGGGCTTCACTTCTCCTAGAAAGAGGATTCAGGTCTCAAATATCATGATGTCTGAAATGTTACATTGACAAGCACTCACAGGCAAACTGGATTCCATTTGGACTGTGTGATTCTGCAGGCAGAGCTGCTGGGAAAGCACAGGCAGTTCTGGGCATGAGAGCTTCCCAGGGCTGCAGAGCTGTGCGATCCCTATGGAACTGCACTGCCTCACTCACACTACTAAACACCCAAGACAACCAATGCCATTTGACACAAGCCACAACGGCCAGCAGCTCCACTTTTAACTTGGTGCAGACACTGCCAGCACACACAAAAAAAAGAAAAGAAAAAAAAGAGGTGCAAAGTTTGACACTTGCCATAGATTCCAGGGAAGTAACTATTCAAACCCCACTGGAAATGGTAAATGAAGCCACAGCAACCCACACGGACATTTTTTTCACATACCGAGTCCAGCACCTTGGTACATGAAAAGCTGGCACAAAGCAAGTGGCTGAGTGAGGCAGGGAAAGGCATGATAGCATCAAGCACACTTGTATCCTCTACCACAGGAGAGTGAAGCTCATGGCTTTAAATAGGATTGCCAATATGATTACCTGACACAAGACAGATGCCTTTATCTTATCACCCAACAAACTTCTTGAACCAACAGAGTGCATGTCAGGAAAACAGAAGAATTGCAGAAGTAAATAATTGCCCCCTTTGTGAGTTGAAAAATGTATTAGATTCCAAAAATAAACAGATAATAAGATCCATCGAGGGTTTCCTGATCCAGGAACAGTCAAACATTAATTCTCTTTATTGTAAAGAAGCCCAGAGCCTACTTGAACTGTTACCACATTTGGAACCTCCAACCTGCCTTGTCTTTGACATCAGATTACAAGGAGTTATTATTGACAATCCAAGTGAAGCACACTTTCCTTTTTCCTAGCACAGATTCATCCATTGTCTTGCTTATGGTCTTCAGGAATGGAATGGAATGGAATGGAATGGAATGGAATGGAATGGAATGGAAGAATGGAAGAATGGAACAGAGTAGAGTAGAGTAGAGTAGAGTAGAGTAGATTTAACCAGGTTGGAAAAGAGCTTTGAGATCATCAAGTCCAACCTATCACCCAACACCATCTAATCAGCTAAACCATGGCACCAAGTGCCCCATCCAGTCTCTTCCTAAGCACTTCCAGTGATGGTGACTCCACCACCTCCCTGGGCAGCACATTCCAATGGCCAATCTCTCTTTCTGGGAAGAATTTCTTCCTTACATCCAGCCTAAACCTCCCCTGGCACAGCTTGAGACTGTGTCCTCTTCTTCCCTGAGCCTCCTCTTCTCCAGGCTAAGCAACCCCAGCTCCCTCAGCCTCTCCTCACAGGGCTGTGCTCCAAACCCCTCCCCAGCTTTTTTTGCCCTTCTCTGGACATGTTCCAGCATCTCAACATCTTTCCTAAACTGAGGGGCCCAGAACTGGACACTACTCAAGGTGTGCCCTAACCAGTGCTGACACAGATAGGAACCTCTATTGCTAAAATAATAACAAATTTCAAGCTGAAGGGTTAAAACATTCCCAGCAATTTAGTCTCAGAAATGTTCAATGAGGATAAAGGCAGATGTTCTAAAATTTGTCTGTCCACAAACTTGATGAATGCAATGAGAGCAGGCTTAGAAAATTTAGTTGGAAGTCCACTGCTTTCATAAATATAAGCCTTGGTGTCATCATCTTTCAGTGCTCAGCCTTCATTACAACAGTTCTGCTGTTGTTCTGTTGTATATTTTATTTATAAATACCCCACTGGAGTTTCACATGTACAGTCACATTACATCTCATTAGAGTCAAGCCACTGACAGTGCTGCATGCCAGTCCCTGGCAGGGGAACAGGCAGGAAATGGGAATGGACAGAACAGACATTGCTGTACATCCCTCCTTTTGCTGCCTTTCTTAGGGGGGAGTTCCAGG
This sequence comes from Colaptes auratus, assembly GCA_015227895.2. NCBI lineage: Eukaryota > Metazoa > Chordata > Aves > Piciformes > Picidae > Colaptes > Colaptes auratus. The sequence continues at coordinate 28,048,626 of CM037631.1, forward strand.
CACTGTGCTCATTAAACATCTGCCTTACAGTGAGCAATACAGTTTCTTAATGTTACAAATACTTCACATTATTCATAAATAGGGGAAAGATTCATGAATTCCCCACAATAAGGAATTGTTTTGTGTTGTTCAGTCTCCAGCTCAGGCAGCAAAATGTCTTTTCTCTCCTTTGACAAGGTCTGTCTGATGAAGGCAAAAAGTTGTCCTTCGAGCTAAGAAGTCACACACCCACAAATGCAGGGAAGGAGCAAGCATGTGTTCTCTGTTAGATATTCCTAATCAGCACGACACTTCAAATAAGTCGCTCTGTGCAGCACAAAAATGCCCTTGGATTATCACTTTGACTCATATTTTATGTTGTCAGTCTGCAGAATTTTAATTAGAATTGAGAGTTCATGAAATGGCTGTGCCTGATCCATGGCTCCTTAGAACCCTGAAAAGCAGGGTTAATTTAATCAGTACCAGAACACAAAGAGAGCTTTGGAGGCATCATCTCAGGAAACTAGGTCCAGGTTATTTATAATAGGTAAGGTGATACTGTAATTCATTTTCCTGCCAAAGTATTTATGTCTGACTGAAGCCTCCCTGGTTCTGAAAACCTTTATAAAGCATTCACAGCAAAAAAAGGGCTACAGAGTTAGCCAGGCAAATGTTCTGTCACTTTTCTGTTCACAGGGCTGAATGTGCTACTCACAGTCCTTCCTGTTTTGGAACCCAAATCTGCACCTGGTTTAAGATGCCGTTTTGTAGAGGCTGGCAAGACAAGGGAAGAACCTTTCTTCCTTGACATGACTGTTTTCATGTTGACAGTCAGGAATCTCAGCAAAATCCTGCCCCCTCAGCTGGAAGCCAGCACTAGTTTTGCATATCAGTTCATTTACATCTTTTAGAATGTACCACTCAAATTCAAGGAGAGCAGTTGTGCTGCTGGTCCAGCAGTCTCTGTAGAAACCTGCTGGAAAAGCAGCAGTGGAGCACACACACGGAGATCCTCACTGCAGAAATTGACTGTGGCTCTGTTGCCATCCCATGCTCATTCCCACATTTGTCTGTTCCCTGCACAAATACCACAATAAGTAAGCCTGCCCTTGTGATAACTTCCTTTGAAAAGGCCCTTCCTGATCTCGTGTGGTGGGTTGAAGTTTCCCCCCAGCATTCACTGTGGCAGACCAACTCAGTTAGAAGCAAATGAGGCTGTATTTACAAGCAGAAGCTACACTCTACGATGAAATGCAATGACCAGGTACAAAATATCCAGGAGTTACAGTATGATACAGGTATTTGCAATTAATAAACAGCACAAGGACTCCCCTGGCCAAGGACCAGGGGAAGCTACCAGCTTCTCCCTCCCTGCCTCCCCCTTTACCTCCTGTGAAAAAGGGACAAGAGAAAGGAGCAGAAGAGTTAGACTTAGCCAAAGCCAGATAAAGCAGGTTATCTCTCCTGAGCAAAGCAAAACATCCAGGGACCAGAAGAGGAAAAGGAAGAATTGCTACAGTACAGCTCCTCTTATTCCAGATATTTACCCAATGAATTTGTGGAGAATAATCTTTTACCTTTTCACACCCAGTGGTGATTAATTTAGATTTGTCTACTTTTTCTGCTCAAAATCTGTAACTAAATTTTTAAGCCATAGCCTAAACCCACCACATCTCCTTGTTGGTGTTCATTACTATAGTTCCAAATAACCTTCTAATCCTCAAAAGGGAGGAGGGTGTTTTAAAAACACTTTGCTCACCCCTGGCTTTTAGCTTCAGCGATTTAATATGGTAATGAGCTCTGCAAATGAGTTGCAAGTTGTGTGAGAAAGTAGATCTGCTTTCCAGTTTTTCATCAGCTTTTTCATAGCACAGTGCCAGGATTGGCTTCAGCCATCTATGCCAAAGGCGTACACCTGAGCATACAGAATGGAAGGCTTGACTGCCTCTCCTCCTGTTGTCAGACACACAACCATTTCTTCTTCAGACAGGAATAAACAGAAAACTTCCTACAAATGGAAATGAAGTTACAAAACTCCTCTGCAGCTTCAAAGAGTTGCTAGCCCCAGCCCAAAGGCTCTCTTTTCTAGGAATAGGAAGCAATTATCAAGATAATAATAAAAAGAACACAATAGATGATGACTGTGACCTCTGAAATAAACTTATTTCCCATCCAACACTGAATTTTAGCCAGACTCATCACTTTGCTTCATTAGCATGCCAGGCAAATGGAGAGGAAAAGGTTTCTTCTTTCTTAAAGGTACAGATAACCATCTGCCAAGAATTTCTATGCTATTCATCTTCAAGATGTTGTCTGAAACCCTCTTTTTGTGTCTTTGTTTTGGGGTTTTTTTGGGGGGTATGTGTGCACCTCTGTGCTGTTGTAATAGAGAAAAAGGGTTTCACCAAGGCACAGTTTCACTGATCTTGGAGTTTCAAGGTATTGTTTGATTTCTCAAGAAGGAAGAACTTTGCTTTCATCTTATAGCAGCTATTTCTTACAGCTGTTACAAAGATATTAGAAATTAATTTGCCTTTCTCTTGCCTCAGGAGCTAGATAAGTATCTTTAACATTTCAATTCTGCCTACACTCCAAAAGTGAGTGAGGCTGGGCAGAGATGGGTGGGCAGGATATCACAGGCCACTGCTCCTTCTTTTGAAAGGCTTTAAGAAATGGTGGGAAAATAGAAAGCAGTCACTTTGACATTAATTGACATCAATTGGAGAACATTCAGATCAAAAGGAAATACTTGAAAAGCAATCCTAAGAACAGCCAGTGTGGTTTCTTCTTCTGCAAAACAAAGCAAATCTCATTTGTTCCAATTATTCAAAGCTGTGCTAGGGGAGGGCAAATCTTCTCAATTTGTGGATTTCTGAAGCTACTTTCTAGGTTCTTAAAAAGAACAATTAAGCCCTGTGAATGGGTGTGTTAAAATGTAAATAAAGCAGAGGCAATTTCACATGTAGACTAAGGCCAAATGACTAGGTGACTTTAGAGGTTTCTGGGACCCTCAGTTTAGGAAAGATGCTGTGTTGGTGGAAGGTGTCCAGAGAACATGAGCCAGCAGTGTGCCCAGGTGGCCAAGAAGGCCAATGGCATCCTGGCCTGCATCAGGAACAGTGTGGCCAGCAGGAGCAGGGAGGTCATTCTGCCTTGCACTCAGCACTGGTCAGGCCACACCTTGAGTCCTGTGTCCAGTTGTGGGCTCCTCAGTTTAGGAAAGATGTTGAGTTGCTGGAACGTGTCCAGAGAAGGGCAACAAAGCTGGGGAGGGGTCTGGAGCACAGCCCTGTGAGGAGAGGCTGAGGGAGCTGGGGTTGCTTAGCCTGGAGAAGAGGAGGCTCAGGGGAGATCCTCTTGCCATCTACAGCTACCTGAAGAGAGGTTGTAGCCAGGTGGGGGTTGGTCTCTTCTCCCGGTTGTTGAATTTCCATTCTTGGAGACATTTAAAGCTTGACTAAGCAAGACACTGAACAATTGGTTCTAACTGGCCCTGCTTTGAGCCACAGAATTCCCAGATGTCCCTTCTGAGCTAGACTGCTGAATGAATCAGTGACTTTTGCATGTCTTGCAGAACAGGGAAGTGAGACTGGCTGGAGAAATGTATCTGGAAAACCTTTTTCCACCCACAGGGCACATTAAAAGATCATGTGTAAATCTCATCAACACTGGCAGGAGTTTTCTATTTCACCTTGTACCTGAAGACCAAATAAGGAATATTAATGACAATCATTTTATAGCCTTAACACATCTTCTAAACCACATCTCCTTTCCACATGTATTGCCGGTCCTACACTGCCTTTCTAAATTCACTTCCTGTCCTTTTTTCTCACGTTCTGAAAATAAGTCAGGATTGGAAATGTCTGGCAGTGCTATCATTACCATTACTTACAACCACCTTCCTTTCCCCCCAACTACTCAAATAATACAGCAGGAAAAATGAGAGCAGTCAGATCTATTGCAAGCATCATTATCATGAAAAATTCAGCTCAAGCTAAATCCATTAAGTCATCAACTGCCCATCTCCTAACTAAGAGTCTCTGTGTGTAACAAAGTCCAACAAGGGTTTCTCAGACTCGAGTCATGCTGTTCCTAGGTTATACTGCAGCACCAATGGACCAGGGGTGAAGTTTCCTGCAGATCTACTCCAGCCCAAGATTGCCATCATGTGAGGTTCCCAGACATCCAACTCTGTCAAGAGCCACAAACAAAGCAGTGACCATATCCCCTTCTCCCCATCATGTCAGATACTATAGACTGTCTCAGGGACTATCAATTAACAAACCCACAATGGATGAAGAGGAGTTTGTCTTTTCCAAAACAACCCATGAGTAGGACAGGCATCCCAGAAGCTAGAATTCTGCCTATTTTCTCCCCAAACAATTAGTCCAATCACCAGATTCTGTGCAAACTAGGGGAAAACTCTCTTTGGCTACCATATCAAAGCTGTTGTGATTTATATGATGTGATTAAATATTACTGAGCCACAAGGCAAGTAAGAAAGTGAGTGCATATCTATAGAAAGATGTGCAGTCCTGCCATGGCAATGCTCATATTTTACTCTCTCTTTCCAATTAGAACATAAATCCTGTCTCTCCATCGTCATTGCTTCAGGCTGGAAGACATATTTGGGCTAGATTTCACCTTAGGTTACTCATAAGGAGGTTGTAGCCAGGGAGGGGTTGGTCTCTTCTCCCAGGCAACCACCATCAGAACAAGAAGACATAGTCTCAAGCTGTGCCAGGGGAGGTTTAGGATGGATGTTAGGAAAGAAATTCCTCCCAGAAAGAGGTTTAGGCTTGAGGTGAGGAGAAAGTTCTTCCCAGAAGGAGAGATTAGCCATTGGAATGTGCTGCCCAGGGAGGTGCAGTCACTGTCCCTGGAGGTGTTCCAGAGGAGATTGGACGTGGCACTTGAAGCCAGGGTTTAGGTAGTCCTGAGGTGTTGGGTGACAGGTTGGATTTGATGATCTCTGAGGTCTTTTCCAACCTTATTGATCCCATGATTCTGTGATTATTTCAGTTTCTACACCTGTTCATCCCTTTTGTGGTATGACTAACAGAATTTTGGGCCATACCTGAAGATACAAAATGGTCATCAGCAGACAGATGGACTGGCATTGTTTCCACCAGCTGCTGTATCCCTTCTACCTTCTCATCTGAACATCACTGATGTTGGTTGAATGCCCTGCTTGCATGCAACCAGCCAGAAACTACTCATGATCTGAAATGCACTTTCATGACCTAACACTTTACTGATAAAAAGTAAACTGCCTGGACTTGTTGCTGTATGACCTGCCCTAACTGGTCTTGCTTTGAAGGAAGGGTGGATTCTACGATCTCTGGAGGTCCCTTCCAACCCCTAGCATTCTATGGTTCTAAGATTGCAAGGCATTGAAATATGCAGTGTTTGTCAACTGTTTCTGTACTTCACACATGTCTGGGTAAGTATCTTTCAGTGACTGTCAGTTGCAATTCTTGCTCAAATCAATTCAGATTTTCAATGAGCATAAGGAATAATGTGTGATTTAGCTAAACAATGAAAACCTGCTGGAGCAAAACACCTTGAAACTAAGAAACACTCTATTATGGACAGGGTGATTTTATCACTGTAAATTGTTATCAGCATGTAATTGACACATTTTCCAAGTAAACTTTCCCATACACAAGACACAACACTAGATTTGCACTGCCAAATGTAGGTGTCTAAACTGACAACAATATTTCATGCTTGAGTTCAGGAGGATTATTTGTGACTTAGAGCCAAGTTCCAGACTGACTGACCCTCTCTCCTATGAGGGAGGGAATGGACAGAAATAATTGCAATGCAGGTACTAGGCAGACTGCCAACTTAAGTCCCTAACTCATCTGTCAAACCTGCTGCTCTCAGCTCATCATGCACCAGTAGAATCAACTTCTCTTTTCCCCTTTTTAAGCTAGTACGTTATTAAATGAAGTCTCCCTTTTCATCCAACTTTGTCAAATATACACCATGGGTGTGAGCTAAGAGTCTGGTGTGGTGTTTAGAAAGTTCAAGCTACAGCTTAATTGCTCCCCCTGAGAAGTCTATACATGGGTACTGGTTTGGAAGGAGATAAGGTGAATTTCCCTGCATAGCTTCTATGGAACTGTAACAAAAACATTAGTGGTAATATTGGGACATTTTTGTTCTTACTGAATACTTTCTGCTTCCCACACCACCAGTGAGTAGCCTGGGGGTGCATAAGAAGTTGGAACAGTACTCAGAGCTTCCCATTTAAATACCCTTTTACCCTGCTCCTCTTGCTGCTTCTCTCTCTGTTCCTCTTCCTGTCCCTTAGGACTGCCTTCCTGCCTATTGTGACTGCTGCAGCTTTGCTGGGCTAAGTATAGATTTCTCTGTCTTGTGTTGATATTGGTGGCAGTCTGGCTATTTCATTATGCTTGTTTACATTTCAGCATGTGGGTCTTACCCCATTTTCCTCATGCCTCTTCTTTGCTGAGTTGGGGTCATCTGGTGATGGACTGTTATAGTTCAGCTCCCAATACAGGCTAAAAGTAGACATTGTGACAGTTCAAAGATCACTGAACCACCTCTGTGGCCTATTTCAGTGGTGAAACCATTGTGTCAGGCTGCAGCAGATGCTATAGAGGAAAGTCACTTTGTGCACAATGTAACTAATTGCATTTGTCAGTCTCAGGATAAATGTACAGTAGCATCACATCGATCCCTTGTGTATCACATAACATTTCCTTTCAGCTTGTTTGCCTTGTATTTAATCCTTTTTGGCTAAAGTGTGTTTCCTGAGTAACACCCATCTCAGCCTGAAGACTTAAGTGACACAGAGTGGAAGACTCCCTAGACAGTTTGATTTGGTGCTTAATTGTTGTCATTGTTTAAAATGTGAACCTTAATTTGAACATCAGTGTGTCTGCCTTTGTTGAAACTGGTTCTCATCTCACATTCCTTTCCTAGGCAGAGAAGTCCTTTCATACAAGGCATTTTCCCCTGTTCATTTACTTATCTACTATAGCACAGTCACTCTTCCATCTTCTTTTTGATGCATGAAATGAGCTCCACAGGACATCTTTGCAGCATTTTAAAGACTGCAGATATCCCTGCTCATGATGAGCCAGAAGGGTCATGATTCCTCACTCTCTGTTACCTGCTTTCCCTTTCTCCCTTGGCTGGATGGCACAGGCCAATAGTGGTTCTGCAATTACTCCTTGCCCCTTGCAGTGTCACTGGTGTGAAAACTGGCTTACCATGTGTGTTTGTTTTATTTTCCTCTTGCTTTTACTTCAAGCCAGGTTTGAGGGTTGAACTCCAAAGGATGGGGTTTTTTTGCTTAACATACAGAGGCAAAGGCATTGGTTGCCAAGCAACAAGAGCTATAGAAACTTTTTTTTTTCCCCTGAAAATGTCTTCCTCCCACTCAGATTTATTTTTTTTCCATTTTGGAAGCTTATAGGTATAGAGTATTTGCATGGAAAAGCAGTCACCTAATGTCCTCTGAATCAAAGCAATGATCAAAGGCTTAAAGGCTGTGTCATTAGAGAGTTCAGAAGAATCTGGAATTCAGTGCTGTCAGATTTGGCTTGATGGCAGCCAGAATATTCTGAATTTTTAATGCTGCTTTCCCCCATCTCCACACGAACCAGAAAATGAGACTGAGTTGTTGTCATCTTATTGGTAATATCCAACACTGAATTGTCAAGACTCTCTTTTGCTTTTCCTGTTGTTTGTTTTCTAGAAAGAACCCGCAGTGCTATCCATAGTTGTATTGCTACAGGACCTCCATGTACACCGGGAACTGTTAATGCCCTTGCACAGATGGACAAATAAAAGATGGTGGCATGCTTCAACTCTCATTTTCAGTGCTCCTAATTTTTGCCAGATCACAGGAACTTTACTGACTGAAGTTTACACTACTTGCTATACACTGCTGAGGCCACACCTTGAGCAGTGTGTTCAGTTTGGGGCTTCTCACTGCAAGGAAGGTATTGAGGTCCTCAAGTGAGTCCGTTGAAGAGCAATAAAACTGATGAAGGATCTGGAGAAAAAAGTCTAATGAGTGACTGAGAGAACTGGGGTTATTTAGTCTGGAGAAAAGGAGGCTGAGGGAAGACCTTCCCATAATCTATGAAGTAGCTGAAAGAAGATTGTAGTAAGGTAGGTGCTGGTCTCCACTGCTAGAAACAAGTGATTGGATGAGAGAATATGGCCTCAAGAGACACCATGGGAGATTTAGATTGGATGTTAGAAGAAACTTCTTCACTGAAAGGGTTATTAAACACTGTAATAGGCACCCTAGGGAGATGGCTGAATCACCATCCCTTGGAGGTGTTTAAAAGCTGCATAGATGCAGTGCTAAGGGACATGGTTTAACACCAGGCTCGCGAGTTAAATCATGGCTGGACTCAATCTTGACTTTTCCAACAAGAACGATTCTATAAAGCTCATGAATGGAAACATTTCTGTGCTTCTGATCCTAAGTTCATGACCAACAGGATCCTGCCTCCAGGTCAGACAGAGACCCGAGCATCACTTATAATCCAGTCACTATGAGTTCCTTTTCTAGGCTTGTCTTTAGAAGTCATTTTTTCAGGTTTCTGTTGCATTAGGAAGTGAAGTAGTTATTTTTCAGAAAATAATCTTCCACTGGCAACTGTGCATTTCTATGCTTCACCAGGTCTCTACATGAGGTCTTTCTGATCTGTAGTGGTTGTTAAGTGTCACCCACACAATTTCCAGGAGGACATTTTGTGTGCTGCATGAAGTATACCAAATTCCGGGGTGCAAGTGTATGAAACATACCTTTTGCTGGTTGTATGGTAGGAGCAGTAATTGCAGTGGCTGTGAAGATGCCTTGGCAAGTGTAACATTTGTTTTGCTGTGTGCTGGTGCAGCAGGATTGGTGCTGCTAGTGAGTCTGACAGATTGGAATATTACATAAAAGTTGGTGCTCACAGATGTAGGGACAAAAGTGTTGCAATCTTCGTTTGAAACAGGCTGCAGTTTGTTTTTTTTGGAGGTGTGAATTCTGGTAGGAACAGAGACAAAGATTTAGTGATGACAGGCCAGATTCTGCCCCTTCTTCCTCAAACCAAAAGGTCTGTTAAGTTTTTGCTGAACAGATGTACTTACATGTTCACCCATAAAAGCAAGACACAGTTATGAATATGTGTGGGCCAGTGTCTGTGTGTGTGCTTCCTGGTGGACCCATCTGAATCTGGAATTCCCAAATGCCAAGTCCATTCCTCTGAGAGAAAGACTGGGATAGAAAATGTCTTTCATTTCCATTTTTCTGTAGAGTGTAAAATGTATCATATTGTTATGGAAGTTCTTCCAACCCAACCCTACACAGCCAGCCAGAAAGGGTGGGAGGGACACCAGAGCTAGTTCGCTAGAAAAGCTGGAACAGAAAACAGTGTTTATCTTCTGGTGTCAGTGATGAAAAGCATAGCAAAACAATAAAATCCCTCTAAAAGTCAAGAACTGTTGTGAAGACATATACTTACCAAAGCAGTGTCATACTTTAAAAGCCTGTCTTTCAGAAAATGAAAGAGCATGTTCAGAGGGGGGGGCTGGTGCTTTGTTCTATTTTACAGTTAGCTCTTTTCATTCCTGAAGACATCTCAGTTTATTAATTTACAGGGAAGACAACAGTGCAGGGTATTTATTATTGTAAACCTCCTTAAAATGTCTAATACATAGTTCTGGGGAACTAAATCAAACCAGTGTAATAATTACCTGCTTGTATGGATCAAGGATCTGGTTGTCATTGTCCATTGATGCTGGAGGAGTTCTAGAAGGGAATACAATGACAGGAGACAGAATCAATAGCTAATGCAAACATCCACAATGCCTTCTCTGGGTATGTTAATGTAACACTGCCTATAATAAATCTGTGCCAGTCATAATTAAAGTTCTACATTAAACTTTATTTTCTCTGCCAACAGGGAACACACTCACAAAGTCTTGCACTCTAGAAGCAGTAAGAGTAACTTCTGGATTGCACAGATAAGTGCACATAATACAACTGTTTAGAAAGATACAGATGGTAAGGACATGAAATAATTTCCCAAGGAGAGAATAGTCTCTCAAAGTAGTGAATTCCCCTACACTGGGCAGTTCTAAGGCTCTGGATTGACAGAGTTCTGGGTCATCTCATTTAAACTACACTATGACCTAGAAAGATTGGACCAGACGATCCCTGAGCTCCCCTCCAGCCTGGCATTCTATGATTCTGTGACAATCCATTTTACAGGCACATTATATCTAGCTAATTCAACAACACCCAGATGTACTCTTTTTTGCCATTGACTACACATTGATCTATGGCTGCAAGGCCAAGTGTAGACTTCTTGCTCAGGTGCACAAATTCAGGATCTGAACTAAGACAGTAGAGTAAGATTGTGTTGGAAAACTACATTTAGTTTTATATATGTTGGAGTCCTCTTTTTGAGAGGGATGTCTAGGCTTCCACCACAGGAAGTGCAGAACTCAACATTGTTCTTTGCATGCACATAAACAGTGTTGTTCAAGATATGGAAACCTACAGGGTGGAATGGAATGGAATGGAATGGAATGGAATGGAATGGAATGGAATGGAATGGAATGGAACAGAATAGAATAGAATAGAATAGAATAGAATAGAATAGAATAGAATAGAATAGAATAGAATAGAATAGAATTAACCAGGTTGGAAAAGACCTTCGAGATCATCAAGTCCAACCTGTTACCCAACACCATCTAATCAACTAAACCATGACACCAAGAGCCCCATCCAGCCTCTTCCTAAACACCTCCAGTGATGGTGACTCCACCACCTCCCTGGGCAGCACATTCCAATGGCCAGTCTCTCTTTCTATGAAGAACTTCCAAACATCCAGCCTAAACCTCCCCTGGCACATCTCTTGCTCCAGAAAGGCACAGGTGTGCAGCAAGCCCCATGCCTTTCTATGTGTATAGATATCTCATATACTTTAAGGCATCTCAAATAACACTGGTTTCTTATACATAGCAACTATATAGCTATAGACAACAGAATTTACCTCTGGACTGGATTTCTTCTTTGACTCTAAGGTGACCCTAAACACTTAGGCTTCATACAGACACATGCATTTATGTTCCTTAATTTGGAACCCAGTCCTCCTGATGGGAGGACAAGAAGGTCTAGAATGTCCCCTCCTGAGGTCCTGATGATAATTTATAGAATCACAGAATACCAGGTTGGAAGGGACTTAAGGATTATGTGGTCTAACCTTTCCTGTTCAAAGCATGGCCTATGTAAGATAGCCCAACACCTTATCCAAATGAATAGTAAAACTGTCTAGTGTCAGAAAAGATTTAGCAGCTTTCCAGTCCTTTTCTCATCTCTTTGGCCATTCTCTGGAGCCTCTCTAGCCTGTATACATCTTTATTATATAGTGAGGACCCTGACTGAACACAGTATTCCAAGTGTGGCCTGACAAACTCTGAGTAGAGTGGAATATTGACATCTTTCTCTCTGCTGCTGGTGCCCTTGTTGATGCAATCCACCATCCTGTTGACTTTCTTTGTTGCTACTGGAACAGCTGCTATGAGGACAGCTTCTGCAGCACACTGTTCACTCACTTTGAGCTTGTCATCTGCCAGAAGCCTCAAGTCTCTTTGCATAGAGCCACTCTCCAGCCAGTAGATGCCAGACTGTACTGCACTTCAGGATTATGTTGTGCAAGTTCTTACATTTGTCCTTGTTAAACTTCATAAGATTCTTGTTTACCCACTTTTCCAGCCTATCTAGGTCCTCCTGTAAACTGGCTTTCCATTCTGAAGTGCCCACTTCCCTGTTCAGTTTGGTATCATCAGCAAACTTAATTGATCCCATCAACCAGATCACTGACAAAGATGTTAAGAAAAAGAGCTATTTACCACTATCCTCTGAGTGTGTCCTGCCAGCCAGATTCCCACCCACCACACAGACTGGTGTCTAGAACTTAATGCATTAACTTCTCTAGGAGGAAGCTGTGGAGAACTGTATAAAAAGCCTTGGAGAAATCCAGGTAGACAGCATCCACCGCTCACAGCTTACATAGTTGTTGAAGGCAATTGGGTTTGTCAAGCACAGTTTACCCTCAGTGAATCTACACTGACTGACAAATGGATTCTGTGAAGAATTGTGACAGTTCTTAACTATATTGTAGGCAGGCTATGAAGTTCATTTTCATGTGATACACCAACACTGAGATCTCAGCATGAGGCCCTTTGTTACATTAAAAACATATATATCATCCAAATGCAGAACCAGGTGAAGACACTCAATGCAATCACATACAGTGTGCAAGGGAGTAATGCACAAGGCTTAATAGTAGTTCTTGATTGCAATTTAACACAAAGACAATCAACTTCTCTAGGATGATAATGACTTTGGGGTTACCAAGCATATTTTCAACTCCAAGTAACACTATGCCTGCACGTCATCTGCCATATTTGAGGGCTTAGCTCCAGGCTTATTATCTATTCTAACTTTAGGCTCACAACCAGGAAACATAAGCAAGGAGCTTCTTTAGATCATAGCTATACCCAGAGCCTCTGTATTGCTCTCTGTTGGCTATAGGACCTCTCTGTACTCTGTTTAGTTGCACAGCATAGGTGAGCTAAGATTTACCTTTAAATTTTGAGTCCCCTGAAGCTGAGGTCTAACTGTGTTATTGGACTGCCTAAAAAACACAGGGTTGAGGAGAAATGGCTGGGACTGTTCAGCATTACTGCAATAAAATCATTAAGGATAAAGTGACAATTCCTACACAGACATAATTCACGTTACAATAAACTAGGAACTTCACTCTGGGGATCAAGAGAGAAGATTAATTCTAACTCTTAGCTTATCTCAGCATCGAAAATACCTAGACCACTGCAAATGTATATTTTGATTTTGAAGACATGGAAAAAAATACTTTGCTGTAAATGGATGACCCTGCCATGCTGTATTTACCAAGGTATTGAAACATGAATTGTTGCATTGGCTGCTTACATCCGAGACATATGCCCTCATGGAATTTTCCTGGCTGCTTCTAAGATCACTTAGTTCCCTAGGGAAGGATGTAAATGCATAGCTGCACTCACTGCTTTTCTGTTCTTCTGTTCTCTGCCTTTTGGCACTTTGTAAATCAGCCAATTGATTTAGCCTCAGTCCTGTGAAGAACCTGCAGAGGGCCTTATTGTCTATTTTATCTGATAGTTGCATGAATGGAATGGAATGGAATGGAATGGAATGGAATGGAATGGAATGGAATAGAATAGAATAGAATAGAATAGAATAGAATAGAATAGAATAGAATAGAATAGAATAGAATAGAATAGAATAGAATAGAAGTAGAATAAACCAGGTTGGAAGAGACCTTCGAGACCATCGTGCCCAACCTATCATCCAGCACCACCTAATCAACTAAACCATGCAACCAAGGACCCTATCAAGTCTCCTCCTGAACACCTCCAGTGATGGTGACTCCACCACCTCCTCGGGCAGCCCATTCCAATGGGCAATCACTCTCTCTGTATAGAACTTCCTCCTAAGAGAGGAGGAAATGTGTCAAAATCATTTCTGACTGATGGAAAAAAAATAAAATAAAAATAGTATTTTATGTTTAAAATCAGACAGCTCCAAAACTTCAGCTGTATCAGCTGTATTCTTAGCTCTGATACTCACTTGGTGACTTAATTAAGTTTATTACTTCCTGCTTTTCAGAAGAGCTGAAAGCTGTTGTTTCTATTTATTTCATCTTTAAAAAACAACTGCCTAATAACAGAGAAACTTAAGCTACTAATCTCTCCCCATCTTTGCTTTCCCTTTTTAGAACTGGAGATACCTAGCATTTACTTAACCTTCAGGGCTTAAGTAACACCTAAATGAGGTGCTAAACCCATTAGTGATCAAGAGGCCATCATATAAATGATTTATTCACTGGACAAGTCTATAAATCACCAAGTAAAATAAATGATGTTAGAATGTCACATTTCTGACAGCAATTCCTTCCATTGCCTGTTTTTTTGGAAAACTCCTACTATTTAAAGAAAAATGAATGCGGACACGAATCTCAGTGAAACTCTATGACAATAGATCATAGAATCATAGAATCAATAAGGTTGGAAAGAACCTCAGAGATCATCAAGTCCAACCTATCACCCAACACCTCAGGACTAACCAAACCATGGCTTCAAGTGCCACATCCAATCCCCTCTTGAACACCTCCAGGGATGGTGACTCCACCACCTCCCTGGGCAGCACATTCCTAATGGCCAATCTTTCTGTCTGGGAAGAACTTTCTCCTCACCTCCAGCCTAAACTTCCCCTGGTGCACCTTGAGCCTGTGTCCTCTTGTTCTGGTGATGCTTGCCTGGGAGAAGAGACCAAACTCCCACCTATCTACAGCCTCCTTTCAGGTAGTTGTAGAGAGCAAGAAGGTCTCCTCTGAGCCTCCTCCTCTCCAGGCTAAACAACCCCAGCTTCCTCAGCCTCTCCTCACAGCGCTGTGCTCCAGACCTCTCCCCAGCCTCGTTGCCCTTCTCTGGACACGTTCAAATGTCTCAAATCCTTGATCTATAAAGGTTGGATATATAAGAAATTACTTTAGAGCAGCCAACATTGAGAGCACAAATGCTGATGCTCTTGCTGACAGCCTTATTTCTTGGAAAAAGATTAAATCACTTTCCAGTTATATATTTACTCAGCATTAGCAAATCTATTTTCCCCTCTTTTTATTTTCAAGCATAGAATACACTTTCATCTACCTTCAAAATATGAAGTGTCAGGTTTTCCCATCTTTCTTTATGTCATGTGAAAACACATAGTTCCACTACATCCTTCTTCTGAACAAATGTACTTACGGTTCTCATTTACAGCCCGTGATATCTTTGGTGTTTCCTATTACACAAAGTATTTTGATGAAACAAAGACACAGCAGTGAGCCAGCAAAGGTGTGGTTGCTATTTAGTGTGACAGTCTGATTTGATTGACTTCTAGGAACTTCCATTAAGAACTCATGGGAATCTCCATTACAAGATGGTGGACAGAATGAGAGAGAAGTGAACCTGAGACCATGTAGCACTTATTCACCAAATTCCTTGAACTCAAAGGCATACCTAATGTGCTTTGAGTGATCTGACTGAATAGGTGCAGCTGACAGAGAATAGATAGTTTTCTTTATTATAAAATCACTTTACCTGACAGCAAATCGAGGGCTGGCAGAGCAATATCATCAGCAGAGAGAAAAATGGGAAACTTAAGAATTACAGCTTTAGGCATTTTTCTTTTACCTGTTCTGCATGGGTGAATGACTCCAATGTTGTCACACTACAAAAAAATTAAGCTTTCTAACTTGCTGCATAGCTTCTTTTGGGAAGGGTGCTGGTGTACTAGACAGCTGGAGAAGAGAGGAAGATGTCTGAAAGGTATCTAGTTTTAGCAGAAAAAGGGTTAAAAGTTACAAGAAATACTTGATTTCTTTCTTTTTTCACATTAACTTTGTAACGAGTTACAGTCTTTCTCTAAGTGCATGAGCAGCAGGGATAGAGTCAGATTTTACTCCATTAATGTTTATGGTCTACAGATGAGCAATGCAAATATGCTAATTCTTTTTATGGATAAGTGAAAGCAAGTGAAAACGTGAGGGCCACGGTGTCACAGCCTTACAGCCAGCTCCTTCAGAGAAGAGTATGACATAGCCTGTTCTGACTCTCAGCAGAGGAACCGATGTGGATCAGTGAGCAGGAGCAACAAAGATCTGCATTCAGAACACTAGAAGTGAAAAAAGTCATTTACTCGAGGAGAAGAGCCCAAGAACCCCGAGATCTCAAACTTCTAGCAAACAAAACTGCCATTGGATTAGGTGATCCAGAATGTAGTCACAAAGTACTCAAAAAGCAAGTAGGTGGATTCCTCAAGATGCTGAGTGTCTCCTGGGACAAGCAGTTCAAAGCAGAAGAAGGATGTAAGTGCTGAGCACCTCATCAGATCACAGTATCACAGTATCACTAAGGTTAGAAGAGACCTTGAAGATCATCGAGTCCAACCTGTCACCACAGACCCCGTGACTAGACCATGGCACCAAGTGCCACATCCAATCCCCTCTTGAACACCTCCAGGGGCGGTGACTCCACCACCTCCCTGGGCAGCACATTCCAATGGCGAATGACTCTCTTGGTGAAGAACTTTCTCCTCACCTCCAGCCTAAACTTCCCCTGGCACAGCTTGAGACTGTGTCCTCTTGTTCTCCTAGAGCTGCGCTCAAGGCCTCTCCCCAGCCTTGTTGCCCTTCTCTGGACACGTTCAAGTGTCTCGATCTCCTTCTTTAAACTGAGGGGCCCAGAACTGGACACAGGACTCAAGGTGTGGCCTAACCAGTGCAGAGTACAGGGGCACAGTGACCTCCCTGCTCCTGCTGGCCACGCTATTCCTAATGCAGGCCAGGATGCCATTGGCCTTCTTGGCCACCTGGGCACACTGCAGGCTCATGTTCAGGCGGCTGTCAACCAGCACCCCCAGGTCCCTCTCTGTTTGGCAGCTCTCCAGGCTGTAGCTCTGCATGGGGTTGTTGTGGCCAAAGTGTAGCATCTGGCACTTGGACTTGTTGAATGCCAAGAATCTGGCCTTTATTTTAATAACATGAACAGGTTGATTATATTATTAAAGGAGTACAATGAAATAGTATAAAGGAAGCTAAAAAAGGAAGGATAAAATAAATGATACCTTCCCAAAATCTAGTTATGCATATTTAGTATGATGTACTAAGATAACCTAGGCTTAACTGATTTGCTATACCTGTCACTTGCTTCCAGATTAGCTAATATGCTAGGTAAGAAAGTGATCCACTCAAATGAATAGGTCCAGAGATCAAAAAGACAAAAGCTGGCTAGAGTGGGGTCAAAATAATAATTCTTGAAAGGCATTTTAGATTTCTGTATTTTATTTTATTTTTTATATAGAAGTGTCTTCAGGGAGCTCTGGTTTTGATAACAGCAAATATGGGAGAAAAAGAACATCATGAGCAGGGCAGGATTAATATTTCACATGAACTAGGAGTCTGTACAGCCAAATACAGCAGAGTGATACCAGGAGAGCTGCTGTGTTCTTCAAGAAGGCCAGGAATGGTGTTCTCTGTACTCCTTAAATATGAGGTATATGGTAGACCACCACAAAACCTCTCTCTGTAGATATTGTACCTACATCTAGGTACTTCCATCACAAAAATTACCCTTGTGACTCAGTAGGGTTCACAAAAATCAGTACAGCTCAGTAATGTGAAGAAGAGTATGGTCTAAGTAGTCCATTTTGTAGCCAACCAGTTCTTCAAGACAAACATCTACCTCCTTCCTTTTTAAGAGCAGACATATTTTTTGTCATTAATTCCCCCCCAAGACATCATTCTTGCAAAATATTTGGCCATAAAGATTTAGGAGAGCTTCTCATCTTTCCAGTAAAGAAACTCAGTGCACTAGCTGGAGCACTTTGTCATATGCAAATGTCATGGTTTAATCCCAGCCAGCACCTGAGTACCACCCAGCTCCGGCCAAATGGGGTGAGGGAGAGAATCAGAAAGGTCAGAGGGAGAAAATTCAGGGGTTGAGATACAGACAGTTTAATAGCCAAAGCAAAAGCTGCACATGCAAGCAGAGCAAACCGAAGAATTAATCCATCACTTCCCATCAGCAGGCAGGTGTTCAGCCATCTCCAGGAAAGCAAGCTTCCATCACACTTAATTATTACTTGATAAGACACATTCTATCAGTCAAAACATCCCCTCCTCCCTCCTTTTCCCCCCGAGATTTATATGGTAAGCACAATATCATATGGTATGGAATACCCCTTTTGTCAGTTAGGGTTGGCTGTCCCAGCTCTGTACCTTCCCAACCTCTTGTGCACCTCCAGCCTACTCACTGATGGGGCAGCGTGAGAAGGAGCAATGGCTCAGCAATAATGAAAACATCTCTGTGCTATCCATGCTTTTCAGCACAAATCCAAAGCACAGAAGTGATCTGTATCATGAAACCTACGCCAGTTACAAGACAGGATGGCGTTTTCACCTGCTTTATACTGATAAGGTATTCATGCAAAAGCAAACCTGAATTTTTGCCCAAGGAAATGAATCATGCTTTCCTCTGAAAATTCATAGTTGACTAGATATATTTTCACATAGCATCCACTTGGAATATGACTCTGTGGCCCGGAATACATTATGGGCTTTGCCAATATCAGCCCAGGTGCCTTGTATGGAGTCTTCAGGGCCTCAGGACTGAGGCTGGCCAGGCTTGCATGGTCTGAACCTTCTGTGACCTGCCTGCAGTTTGCACAGCTTCATTTAGCTGTAACAGCAATTTCTCTGATTGATTAGGTGCCTGGGGCTAATTTGTTTTACCTTTGTTATCTTTGTGTGGTACAACTGCCGTTTTATATAGATAGCAGGAACAAGTAGTTATTCTGTGAGGAACAAGATATTTATGACTGTAAGACAATGAAGCAGTGCACAGGAATACCGAGCTGGCACACAGCAGCAAAGGCCTGGACTTGTGAAAGCAGGGGGTGGAGCAAAGACGAGTGCAGGCATGGGATGATAAGAGATAGGGCAAAGCCTGGCACTGTGAGCACCACATTAGAAACAACTCAGTTAAAACAAATCTGTCCTGGACCTGGAAAAAACCAAGCTTTACTGGTAATAAAGAGAATAAAGAAACAGTTTATAGCACAGGTAAAAATAATGTATCTCAGATAGTAGCAGCAATATCATATCTGAGTTGCAGTGTGATTTTTGTCTTATGCATAGGGAGTAGATTGAAATGGTACTCTTCCAAATTGTAGCATAGCTCATATTTGCAATTCCTCAGTCAATGCTAACAGCTCTTAAGAATTCCAGTAGGATAGATCTGCAAGCTGCAAAGACTGTCAGAGACGCTGAGTGCTTGGGATCACTGATTTTTCACTTGCTCAGCACCCCTGTGTCAACACTACAGACTTTTAAACAAAGCTTTTTAAAGTCATTCACTGAGTTTTCTGGAGGTTGGTTTGGTTTTAATTTGCTCATTAGACTTCTTCCTGGTCACTATGCATCTTTGCTCCATTATATGTCATAGTTGTAACTTTTACAAAATATCTGCTTTTTTGTTCTAACTTGTGCCACTGGCATTTGGGAGTTTTCAAGTTAGTAGATGAAGAACAGATGAAAAATGGAAGCATTAGAGGAAATTAGAACTATGAACATATTTTTTCCTATGGGTTGAAAGTGCAGGTTTTATTTTCCAGGGGTGTCTATTAGGATTTTTCACAAACCTGAACCTAAGAGAATTCAAAAAAGAAACTTCCATGATGAAGTTTTTTTGTAAAGGCACATTCAGCCACCCTTAAATGCTCTTTCTTTAAATGTCCCTGGAAAATACTGTTAGAAATGTTACTGGCATTTCAGCCTGCAAGGAAAAACTTACAAAAAAATGTCAAATGCAAAAATATCCTCAGTATATAAGTTCTCTTCTGTATATAATTTTACAAGAATGGAATGGAATGGAATGGAATGGAATGGAATGGAATGGAATGGAATGGAATGGAATGGAATGGAATGGAATGGAATGGACCAGGTTGGAAAAGATCTTTGACATCATCAGGTCCAACCTATCACCCAACACCATCTAATCAACTAAACCATGGCACCAAGTGCCTCATCCAGGCTCTTCCTAAAGACCTTCAGTGATGGTGACTCCACCACCTCCCTGGGCAGCCCATAGTAATAGCAGAGACATAGAATCATAGAATCAATAAGGTTGGAAGAGACCTCAAAGATCATCAAGTCCAACCTGTCACCCAACACCTCATGGCTACTAAACCATGGCACCAAGTGCCACATCCAATCCCCTCTTGAACAACTCCAGGGATGGGGACTCCACCACCTCCCTGGGCAGCACATTCCAATGGCTAATGACTTGCTCAGTGAAGAACTTTCTCCTCACCACGAGCCTAAACTTCCCCCAGTGCAGCTTGAGACTGTGTCCTCTTGTACTGGTGCTGGGTACCTGGGAGAAGAGACCAACCTTGTAAAGCTTGGGATCACTAGAACAGAGTACCACCGAAGGTTTTATCAGGGGAGGCTTGCAATGATGATATAAGCTAGCCAGCTAACCCTATTCTCAGTTTACACCTACTCAGCGCCATAGCCCCCGTCAGAAAAAGACAGGTGCAGGGGTGTGAAATATCATGTGGCACGCACAGCGATGAGCAGCATATCTGTCAAATGCTCCGGGCTGCAGGGCCCCTCTGCAAAGCGATGGCACGGCAGAAATGAGAACTGGCAGCTGGATAAAGGGCTTGAGTGATGCCCACCATGCCGGTGGTGAAAACCAGCACCAGTCTCTCCTTTTAAAAGACAACAACATCTGCTTTAATTTGCCTGAAATTGCAGAATCCGCTGCTGTTCCCCTCCCTGCTTCTTTCTGCTTGTAGGGTGCATTTGTATCATGAACTATTAGCTTGTCATTCGTGTGATTAGGTTTTGAAATTTGGAATTTATCTTTGGCTCCACTGCCATCTGTCAGGATCTGCTGCCATCTGTCAAAATAATTCTCTTGAATTCAAATTGCTTCCAAACGGGTGGTCACGGGAAGGTCTCACAGATGTCAGGGCGTTCAATCGTGTTGCATGTGTGTAAATTAAGATGTCATAGTTATTTACCTCATAGTATGATTGCATTATCTGTACTTGTTTCTTAATCATGGAATCACAGAATGTTAGGGGCTGGAAGTATCATAGTATCACAGTATCAGTCAGGGTTGGAAGGGACCACAAGGATCACCTAGTTCCAACCCCCCTGCCATGGGCAGGGACACCCCACACTAGATCAGGCTGGCCAGAGCCTCAGCCAGCCTGGGCTTAAACACTTCCAGGGACAGGGCCTCAACCACCTCCCTGGACAACCCATTCCAGGGCTTCACCACTCTCATGGGGAAGAACTTCCTCCTCACATCCAGCCTGAATCTCCCTACCTCCAGTTTCATTCCATTCCCACTAGTCCTATCACTCCCTGATAGCCTGAAAAGTCCCTCCCCAGCATTCTTGTAGCCCCCTGCAGATACTGGAAGGCCACAATGAGGTCACCTCAGAGCCTTCTCTTCTCCAGACTGAACAGCCCCAACTCCTTCAGTCTGTCCTCACAGGAGAGGTGCTCCAGCCCTCTGATCATCCTCGTGGCCCTTCTCTGGACACCTTCCAGCACCTCCAGATCCCTCTTGTAATAGGGGCTCCAGAACTGGACGCAGTACTGCAGGTGGGGTCTCACCAGAGCTGAGCAGAGGAGGAGAATCCCCTCCCTTGACCTGCTGGCCACACTTCTCCTGATGCAGCCCAGGATCTGATTGGTTTTCCAGGCTGCAAGTGCACATTGAGAGCTCCTGTTGAGCTTCTCATCCCCCAGCACCCCCAAGTCTCTCTCCTCAGGGCTGCTCTCCAGCCAGTCCCTGCCCAGCCTGGATTTGTGCCTGGGATTGCCTCAACCCAGATGCAGGACCCTGCACTTGGTCTTGTTGAAGCTCATGAGGTTGGCTTGTGCCCACCTCTCCAGCCTGTCAAGGTCCCTCTGGATGGCATCAAAAGTGACCTTGAAAGATCATCCAGTACAACCCCCTTGCCAGAGCAGGATCACCTGTACCAGGTCAGAAATGCATCCATATTCAATGTGACTTGAATATCTCCAGAGAGGAAGATTCCACACCCACCCTGGGCAGCCTGTTCCAGTGTTCTGTCACCCCCACAGTGAAAAAAAATTTCCTTCATGCTTCCATGGAACTTCCTATGCCTCACCTTCCACCCACTGTCATTTGTCATCACAAGAGGATCCTGGCTCCATCCTCTTGGCACTCACCCTTTACACATTTATAATCATTAATGAGGTCCACCCTAATTCTCCTCTTCTCCAAGCTGAAGAGCCCCAGCTCCCTCAGTCTCTCCTCATAAGCAAGATGTTCCACTCTCTTCATCATTTCTCTGGCTCTGCACCAGACTCTTTCATGCAGTGAGGTCCTTCTTGAAGTGAGGGGCCCAGAACTGGACACAACAATCCAGATGCAGCCTGTAGCTACCACTCTGTACCATAGAACTACCACAGAATTAATCTCAATTTAAAAAAAAAACAACACAAAAAACCCAAACAAAAACAAGTTAAATGTTATTTTTTTTTCCTTAGGAACTCTTTTCAATCCTTAATTAATATTACTTTCAGACATTTCAAATCTGTGTGTAAGTCATTGTCATTATGTCTTTGAACAAGTGAGCTTCTAGTTCCTGCAAAGTCAGGATTCATCACACCTTGTACTTGCCACTTTAAAATTTGATCACCCACTCCAGTTCAAGTGTTCTAAGTCTCTTTCAATCAGCTCCAAAGAGTTCAGTCTTAATCAGCAGGATAAATTGTCATGAAGAGCTGTCTCTCTCCACTAACTGTCAAACCATGCTGCTTCTCCAAACACATGAAATAGAAATGAGTTTAGAGCACTTTTTTCCTTCCAGGCTGATGATTGTGCAGATTAACCTCGTCAGGGAAATGTTCTGCAATATCATAAAGCTTTTTAATATAGCAGAGCACAAAGAGAAAACCTCCAACACTTGTAACAACAGCAAAATTCAAACTAAAACATAATGATTTTAACCAGCAAGGACTGTGAGGCTTCAAAACCAAACTGTGGTGACACTTCTAAATCACAAAAAAAAAAAACCCAAACCACCCAAACAACCAAAAAAATCTAAAATCTGTGCAAAGTGGACACAATGCTTAAAAGTGTTGTCTTCTGCAAGCTGAAGAAACAGAATAGTGACAAAATGAAAGCAGAAAGGGAGGTGAAAGAGTATGCAGGACCAAAGTACAAAAGGCTATCAGGGAGTGATAGGACTAGGGGGAATGGGATGAAGCTGGAGGTGGGGAGATTCAGGCTGGACATGAGGAGGAAGTTCTTCACCGTGAGGGTGGTGAAGCCCTGGAATGGGTTGTCCAGGGAGGTGGTTGAGGCCCCGTCCCTGGAGGTGTTTAAGACCAGGCTGGACGAGGCTCTGTCCAGCCTGATCTAGGGTAGAGTGTCCCTGCCCATGGCAGGGGGGTTGGAACTAGATGATCCTTGTGGTCCCTTCCAACCCTAACTGAAACTATGAAACTATGAAACAAAAGGAATTGAAACCGAGACAGCCTGCTTGTCTGCCTTGTAACTTTTTCTGCAGGTGACTCTTCTTCAGTGCTGGCACTGCTAAGCTACCTTATTATTTTTGAGTAGCCTCTGCCCTATTCTTCTTTCTATTTGCCATTACATCTGCTAATGTTTGTTCTTGCCTTCATTTGCTCTCGAACAGCTCTTTCCCTGCAATAACCATTTTGTTGCATAAATGATTTCTATTTCATTGTTGAAACCATTTAAAGTCATTATTCCTCTAACCTAATTTTCAAAGTTGATTGTGACTTCATTATCTCTCCCTTGCTATGTTATACGTCCATATCATGTTTAACATGTAACATTGTGTAATGAATCATCTTCAATTTAGGATTTACTTTTTATTTAATCAAATACTTGGAACTCCTTCATTATAAAATCAGTGTAGCTACGACAAGCTAGATGAAATGAAGTAAATCTATTTGTGGAATGGAAAGATGCAGGGAATGGGTACAATTGCACTGCACCAAGGAGTAAAGATGTGACAGGAGGCTAGCGGACTGGAGAAATGGAAGTATCTGCTTGAGGAAATAATCAGCTCTTACATTTATTAGTGAGAATGAACTCAGAGGGGACAGGATTACTGAAGGAGATCTTCAAGGACAGCAGAAGGTAATATAAGAAATAGAAATGCTCCAGTTATGCAGTGTGTTGGCTCGTGGCTTTACCCAGGCTTTGGTCAGGGCGACTCAGGGCTATGCAACTCGAGACAACTTCAAGCCAGACCTGGTCCAAGCAGGTTCTAGCAGGTTCAAGCAGGCAAGGCTTGAGCGACGCCAGGCAAGGCTTGAGCAAGGCCAGGAAAGGCATGAGCAAGGCACAGGCAACTAGAAATCAGCCTGTATATAAATCTTGCCCAAGACTATGTTGGGCCTAGAGGGCACCTGAAACCAGCACGTAGTTACCCAGCAGGAAGGGGTTCTGCCAGGCTGTGGCCAGCACACCTGCCCTTACCACAGATACAGGGTTGTTTAGCAGACATGCACGGTCCTGTCCCCTTTGTTCCTTTCCTCACCTTACCCTGGCTTTCTGCAGGAAGGAGGGGGAAGAAGGGGACCGTGTCTAGACACCTTAGGGTCTGTCTGGATTTGTGCTGGGGCTGTTCAGCCCTACCATGACAGTTGTCATACTTTATTTTCTCAAGCCAGGGATTTGTTGTCCTTGTGAACTGGGGAATGTTCTCAGTTAAAAACAGACAGGAAAACATACTGGGGTTTAAGGGAAAACTTTAAATACTTGAACCCATGTGTTGAAGCTAGCAGTAGCTAACAGACCAGCTAGTTAACATGATCATTCAAACTACTAATGACTTAGGAACCACTTGCTGTTAGGGGGATGGGAGAGTAGTTAAAAGGGGGTTTGGTCCATGTGATTTGCTGCCTCTTATTTTTAGGAGTGCTTCAGAGTGTAAAAGGAAGGCTTTCGAGTGTCTGTGGGAAATGACAAGTTGCATTTGCATGCAGGGGAATTTTTAAGGCAATGGAAGGGAACCTTTAATTACTTCACATAAAAATGGTCAATTTATACTTCTGGGAGGCCACATAACACACAGCTCAGCACTGGCCATTACTAATGTGGAAGATGATTAGGCTGAGTTACTCCAGGCCTCCTGGACGGTGGTGCAGTCTGGATGAGCTGATGTGTCATAGCAACATAGTATCAGTCAGGGTTGGAAGGGACCACAAGGATCAGCTAGTTCCAACCCCCCTGCCATGGGCAGGGACACCCCACACTAGATCAGGCTGGCCAGAGCCTCATCCAGCCTGGGCTTAAACACTTCCACGGATGGGGCCTCAACCACCTCCCTGGACAACCCATTCCAGGGCTTGACCACTCTCATGGAGAAGAACTTCCTCCTCACATCCAGCCTGAATCTCCCTACCTCCAGTTTCATTCCATTCCCCCTAGTCCTATCACTACCTGATAGCCTGAAAAGTCCCTCCCCAGCCTTCCTGTAGCCCCCTTCAGATACTGGAAGGCCACAATGAGGTCACCTCGGAGCCTTCTCTTCTCCAGACTGAACAGCCCCAACTCCTTCAGTCTGTCCTCACAGGAGAGGTGCTCCAGCCCTCTGCTCCTCCTCATGGCCCTTCTCTGGACACCTTCCAGCACCTCCAGATCCCTCTTGGAATAGGGGCTCCAGAACTGGACGCAGTACTGCAGGTGGGGTCTCACCAGAGCTGAGTAGAGGGGGAGAATCACCTCCCTTGCCCTGCTGGCCACACTTCTCCTGCTGCAGCCCAGGCTCTGCTTGGCTTTCCGGGCTGCAAGTGCACACTGAGAGCTCCTGGTGAGCTTCTCGTCCACCAGCACCCCCAAGTCTCTCTCCTCAGGGCTGCTCTCCAGCCAGTCCCTGCCCAGCCTGGATTTGTGCCTGGAATTGCCTCAACCCAGATGCAGGACCCTGCACTTGGTCTTGTTGAAGCTGAAAAGCCATAATTCTTTCCCTGACTCTGCTGTTAATTTGCTGTGTGATCTGCATGTCAGTCATCTCTGTGCCTTGCCTTTTCCTTTCACCTGCTGTTTTCTTATCTGTCTAGACTTTCCTCACATATTTTTATTGTGACAGCACAGCAGGCTACTGATTTGGGCACTGCCATGCCACAAACAGTAATAAGAGTCCCCATACCTCCTGTGGCATATGAAAGCCCACTCCCTATACATCACTTTGGAGTATGGGCCATGATGTTGATGGAAGCATTGAGACTATTATATGGATTAAGCACTATGAGCATTAGAAGATTTATCTTAGACTAGACAAATTATTGAGGATGACACTTTCTGTTTATATTCACTAAAACAAGTACTTTATGACTGTCTTCTGTAATTGTAGATAATTGTCATGCTGATTACAAGCACTTTACAGTGACTTTTTTGCAGTCACTGGTGCAATTTTTTCTAAATCCATTGGCATTTCCTTGTGAACATCTGTCTGAACTGCTGATTACAACATCCCCACTCAGCTCTGTAGGGGGAAAGAGCAAGATTGCAGCCAAAGGGACTACAGAGCCAACAAGGAGGAGAAAAAAAAGAAAAAGGAGAAAGAGCAGAAATAGAGGAAATCAAAGAGATGAAAATGTACATCCATAATCATAGAATTGTCAGGGTGGGAAGGGACCTCAAGGACCCTCTAGTTCCCACCCCCCTGCCATGGGCAGGGACACCTCACACTACAGCAGGTTGCTCACAGCCACATCCAGCCTGGCCTTAAAATCCTCCAGGGGTGAGTCTTTCACCACCTCCCTGGGCAACCTGTGCCAGTGTCTCACCACCGTCATGGGGAAGAACTTCTTCCTAACATCCAATCTGAATCTACACATTTCTATTTTTTTTTCTATTCCCTCTAGTCCTATCACCTCCTGACACCCTAAAAAGGCCCTCCCCAGCTTTCTTGTAAACCCCCTTCAGATACTGGAAGGCCACAGTAAGGTCTTGGAGCCATCTCATATCCAGACTGAACAACCCCAATTCCCTCAGTCTGTCCTCATAGGAGAGCAGCTCCAGCCCTCTGCTCATCCTCATGGCCCTTCTCTGGACACCTTCCAGCACCTCCAGATCCTTCCTGTAATAGGGGCTCCGGACCTGGATGCAGTACTCCAGGTGGGGTCTCACCAGAGCAGAGTGGAGTTTCAATTCAAATCAAAACCTTCTAAATCCTCTTTTGGAATATGCTGCCCAGGGAGGTGGTGGAGTCACCATCCCTGGAAGTGCTTAAGAAGAGACTGGATGAGGCACTTGGTGCCATGGTTTAGTTGATTAGATGGTGCTGGGTGATAGGTTGGACTCGGTGATCTCAAAGGTCTTTTCCAACCTGGTTAATTCTGCATTCTGTATTCTCTGTCTGCAGCAAAAGACTCATTCTTTAGATAGCAGAAATACAAGCAATGAGAGGTATGCAATGCTCTCACAGTAAGGGATAGCATCAGGAGCACCAGGACAGAGACAACCCAGTAACTGCAATATGCTGATTAACATGCAGAGCAAACAGTGGATAGGATTAATATTAAGCAGACAGACACACAAACTAAATCTTCTTTTCTCCCTGTCTTTCTAATTGCTTGCCACTGTATTATCTGGTTCCAAATACCAAATTAAGGCCTATATTTAAACTTTGTCATAATGTACCCCACTTTATCTACTTCTTCCTTCCTAGTCTTTTGCTGGTATTTCTTTTTGCAGCCAGAGCTGCATATAGAAAAATGCTGCAGTAATCAGCAAAATTTGGTGTGCAAGTGAGCTGCTGAAAGTGTGCTGCTGCCTAGGATAGGTTTGAGCTTTTTTTAGTGTTTAAATTTGTCTGTAAGAACAAGACCCATTCAAACCTTTTTTACTGATCCCCAGTGTTACAGAGAGCAGCACACAAAGAGAACAGGTTTAGCTATAAAATAAAAATGAAATGGACACAGGGTTGATACCAAGTGTAGGAACCTCCCAGCAATTTTTCCAGCTGCCAAAATCTCTGCTATGAACTAATTCCTCTTTTGGAGCCTGTTTTCTTCAGTTCAGTAGTGTAAATGATTCCTGCAGCACTTGAATGAATCCTAAAAGCTCTGAAAATGGCATTTTCATGCTGTCAAATAGCAATGGCTTTCCTTTGGCTAGTTCCCTTAATTAAAGGGAAGATGCAGAGCTGGCAGCTGGAAATGAGGGGGCTGTGACCTCAGTAGGAATTGCAGAGACTTCCCCAGGCATGAGGGACGAGTGTGCAGCATGGGGAGCTGGGGGACTGCGGAAGCCACATTAAAATTCTTGTTCCACAGTTACTCTTCTGGAACAGAGTTCTTTCTCTGTGTAAGTTTATGTCTTGCTGATATGCCTTTCCACAGGTCACAAACAGTGCCTCTGTTTTTCCCTTGTTGTGCTCTTAAGGTTTAGGCTGAGGTTGGCTGTGAAAGAAGTCATTTGAGAGAATTTGGAGGCACTGCAAGCAATGATGGGGTCAGAGCTGGTGCAGGAATGGATGGAAGCATGTATACTTGAGAAAGAGGTCACAACAGGCCAAAAGTGGACAAGTGGTAGTTATTCCCTCATCAGGGTTTGGAAACCTTGAGTGCTGCTACCATGGAGCTCTCTTATGGCTGGTGCTGCCCGTGTTCATCTTCAGTTCATTACCAGGGCAGAGCACAGGCCTAATCAGAATGTCCTGAAACTGTATTTTTACACTGTGCTGTACTGTGCCAAGGAGACATGCCCTTAAATAGTCCCTTACTCTTCTATAGATCTTTGACAGCTACTAATGCACTAAACCCACAGCAGCAAGGAGGAGGTTATTATTAGCCCTGTTAGTTAGAGAGGGGAGAGATGAAATGCAAGAACCAAATTACTTTTCTCAAGTTGCAGAGAGCAAAAGTGTACTGCTGCATCCAGCAGCTCTAGCTGCAGATTAGGAGGGATTTCATAGTTTCATAGTTTTCATAGTTTCAGTTAGGGTTGGAAGGGACCACAAGGATCATCTAGTTCCAACGCCCCTGCCATGAGCAGGGACACCCTACACTAGATCAGGCTGGCCAGAGCCTCATCCAGCCTGGGCTTAAACACCTCCAGGGACAGGACCTCAACCACCTCCCTGGACAACCCATTCCAGGGCTTCACCACTCTCATGGGGAAGAACTGCCTCCTCACATCTAGCCTGAATCTCCCCACCTCCAGCTTTGGACATGGAGACTCACAGAAAAGCCCTCCTCTGTCTCTGTCCTCATACTAAAGGTACTCACAGGTTTGTACAAGAGTGCTAGTAAGAAAGAACAATCTTTGAGCTTCCAGTCCACAGACTCACAGAAACATTCAGCTTGAAAAAGACCCTCAGGATTACCAATTCCAACCAACAACCCTACTCTACAAGGTTCACCCCTAAACCATATCCCCAAGCACCACATCGAAACAACCTTTAAATATATCCAGGGCTAGTGACTCCACCACCTCCCTGGGCAGCACATTCCAATATCTGACAGTTGGGAATAAGCTAAAAGACAGAGGAAAAGGCGTTAACTTCCCAGCAGATTAATTTTCTTACTCTTCTGGCAGGAGGCTTTTTGGCCTGATGATGATGTGGAGAGCAGGCATTTATGTGCCACACATTTCTAAATAAGACCTCTGAAGTCTCACTGATGGCCCAGTGCTTCCCTCCATAAGAATGCAATTAAGAAAGAGGACTCTTCAGCCAGAGGGCAACCCCTGCAGCACTAATGATCTGACCCACAAATTTTACTCTTTTATGCAGAGTATGTCTACAGCTGTGTCCAGAGTTATGGGCACTGCCTGTGCCTTCAGCTAAGCTCCAGGTTAAGAAAAGGCTGGGGAAAAGCAGAGTAGGGAATCAGTCTGATGCTGTTCACTAGCTGTGTACTCTTTAGGAACCATACTATGTGTGAATGTACTGTTCTTTGAAGAAAGACTTGAATCTGGAATTTGCACCTCACAAGTGGGATGCAACATACTGCTGTGCTCTGAAATGAAGGTAAATAACTGTGGCACCTGAAGAGTGATCCTTGAGCAGCAGGACTGGCAGGATCCCAACGTAGTCCTTCCAGGCTGTTAACATCTAAAAGGAAATACAACATTTATGTTATATTATGTGTAAAGACAAGCACTGAAGGGAGTCAATCTTGTCTGTGTAAAGTGGTTAAGTTTTTGTTTAAAGCAAAGTGGCAGGGTTGGTATCTGTCTTAATGCAGTTCCTGGGATTTTGAATTGCCATTTTTGGTGTGAACAGAACTGTAGGCTGCATTTTAGACCCACATACAAGGCAGTGCCTCCAGCATCTGCTCTAATAGCAGAGGGAAAATTCATTTTACTTTGAATGTGAAAGAAGAAATTGGTTACTTCAGTACAGTGAGAAAGCCATGAGGGAAGTGCAACAGAATAGAAATATTTGGTAAATGAAATACAAAAAAGAAATGTTGTGCTTTAATGTCAGCTATTTGCTGCTTTGGCTCAGTGATTATTTCATGGAAAAGGCAGTAATTTCATGTACTAATGCACCACAATGTCACAATGGGATTCCTATTTCTAGAGTCTATTGTTATGATGAATGACATCTGGTTTAGCAAAGAAATGGTATCACAGTATCACAGTATCACAGTATAACCAAGGTTGGAAGAGACCCCAAGGATCATCAAGTCCAACCTGTCCCAACAGACCTCACAACTAGACCATGGCACCAAGCGCCACGTCCAATCTCCCCTTGAACACCTCCAGGGACGGCGACTCCACCACCTCCCTGGGCAGCCCATTCCAATGACGAATGACTCGCTCGGTGAAGAACTTCCTCCTCACCTCGAGTCTAAACCTCCCCTGGCACAGCTTGAGACTGTGTCCTCTTGTTCTGGTGCTGGTTGCCTGGGAGAAGAGACGAACCCCCTCCTGTCTACAACCACCTTTCAGGTAGTTGTAGAGAGCAATGAGGTCACCTCTGATCCTTCTCCTCTCCAGGCTAAACAATCCCAGCTCCCTCAGCCTCTCCTCATAGGGCTTGTGCTCAAGGCCTCTCACCAGCCTTGTTGCCCTTCTCTGGACACGTTCAAGTATCTCGATGTCCTTCTTAAACTGAGGGGCCCAGAACTGGACACAGTACTCAAGGTGTGGCCTAACCAATGCAGAGTACAGGGGCAGAATGACCTCCCTGCTCCTGCTGGCCACACTATTCCCAATACAGGCCAGGATGCCATTGGCCTTCTTGGCCACCTGGGCACACTGTTGGCTCATGTTTAGGTGGGTGTCAATCAGCACCCCCAGGTCCCTCTCTGTTTGGCAGCTCTCCAGCCACTCTGACCCCAGCCTGTAGCTCTGCATGGGGTTGCCGTGGCCAAAGTGCAGCACCGGCACTTGGACTTATAAATGCCATCCCATTGGACTCTGCCCATCTGTCTAGTCGGTCGAGGTCCCTCTGCAGAGCCTTTCTACCCTCTAACTGACTAACATCTGTTCCCAACTTGGTGTCATCTGCAAACTTGCTGATGACTGACTCAACCCCCTCATCCATATCATCAATGAAGATGTTAAAGAGGATGGGGCCCAGCACCGATCCCTGGGGGACGCCGCTGGTGACTGGCCGCCAGCCGGACGCGGCACCATTCACCACCACTCTCTGGGCTCGGCCCTCCAGCCAGTTCCTAACCCAGCACAGAGTGTTGCGGTCCAAACCACGAGCTGACAGTTTAGCCAGCAGTTTACTGCAGGTATTTTTCTCTTGACTTTACTGATAGGCTGGGGCACGATAATATTTAAAAATTAATCTATACACAGCAGTCTAAGCCTTACTCAAGGAAGAATGCTGCCTCTGAAGATGACTGGATGTGGTGTCTGAGGCAAGCTGATAGAGGAGCTTCAGCACTTGCCCACTCTAAGGACCACCACCTGCATTAAACAGTAAATGTCTGGAGCACAAGCTGAGGGAGCTGGGGTTGCTTAGCCTGGAGAAGAGGCTCAGGGGAGACCTTCTTGCTCTCTACAACTGCCTGAAGGGAGGTTGTAGCCAGGTGGGGCTTGGTCTCTTCTCCCAGGCAGCCAGCACCAGAACAAGAGAACACAGTCTCAAGCTGTGCCAGGGGAGGTTTAGGCTGAAGGTGAGGAGGAAGTTCTTCCCAGAAAGAGAGATTGGCCATTGGAATGTGCTGCCCAGGGAGGTGGTGGAGTCACCAACACTGGAAGTGTATGAGAAGAGACTGGATGAGGCACTTAGTGCCATGGTTTATTTGATTAGATGGTGCTGGGTGATTTTACTTGATGATCTCAAAGCTCTTTTCCAACCTGGTTTAATTCTATTCTATTCTATTCTATTCTATTCTATTCTATTCTATTCTATTCTATTCTATTCTATTCTATTCTATTCTACCCTATCCTATCCTGTTGTGTTCTGTTCTGTTCTATTCTAGTGTCTTCTAGTATCTTCCTGTAG
The DNA here is from genome assembly GCA_015227895.2 of Colaptes auratus. NCBI lineage: Eukaryota > Metazoa > Chordata > Aves > Piciformes > Picidae > Colaptes > Colaptes auratus. Next base: position 28,080,694 of record CM037631.1, read on the forward strand.
AGGTAGCAGGAGACTGGGTGACAGAGTGAAAGGCCAGTCAAGATGAAGGCTGCCAACCCTTATCTTTCCTGAAAAAATCTCCTTCTAGCACCAAGAAGAGAGGAAAATTGCCAGAAGTTTGATTTCAGATTCTTCCAGCATGATCCAACAGCTACTGAGGCAGGGAGCCAAATGCACAGTTTGGTTGGAAGGGCACCCATTCAGGGCATCAGAGAGGCAACACTAACAAACAATGAGGTGCCAGAGACAAGACTGACTGCAAATAATATTTCTTGATGGGAAGTGGGGGCACTTTTTATATGTGTTGGAATGCAGACCAAGTTCTACATTGGTCAGGGGTCAGCTCTGGTTAATGCCTTGTGTAGGCAGGTGGGGAGCAAGGTGTTCTGTGTCTGTACACACTGCCTGCCTAAAAACACAGGAGGTGAAACACTCACAAAAGACAAACCTAAAGAATTAAAAAGAAAAAGCATCTCATGGGAGAAAAGAAAAAGACAACAGAAAAATGAAGAGGATGACTGAGCTTTTATCTAGCTGCCTCCTCTGCCCTCAGAAGTAACACCTTAGGCAGAGTTTGTGACTCAGAGTGAAACTTTTCCCTGTCCTAATGGACAGCAAGCACCCAGACAAAGCTTCCCAGCTGCCCCAGGGCTGCTCAGCATCCAAGCCAGCTGCAGTCCAGTGCTTATTGCTCTCATCAAACCTGTCACAGCAGGCTCTACTACCATCCCTTCATGGTCTCTCACTCTATTTGATACCTCAGTTTAGGGTGAATGATCACCCCAAGCATATTTAAGCTTTGTTATCTGGCTCAGATATTTTAACACTAAGACAATCTTTCCTCTGCCTTTTGTCATGCAAGGGGTTTTTTTCCTTTTTTTCTTTCTTTTTTGCCTCCTCCTTCACCCTTTCCTTTTCCTTCTTCTCTAGAAAAACTCCCCATAATGCTAAAACTCATAATACAGATTAAACTTTCTTCAGATTTGTCCATTTGTCCCTTTAAATGCATCCCTTTCTCTTCAATGAGGTACCAGAAAAATATTTGCATCCTTTTGGACCTGTCTAGGAGGCAGGGTCATGCTTCTCTTTTAGGCCTCAGATACAGCTGACATCTTCATTTTGTCCATCTCTACCCCATAGACAATTCAGGCTCAACAATTACCAAGATCTGACCTTTTAAAGTGATGTCTACATTAGCAGTTCCTGCAGCTTAAGAAGAGCACATCTGTAAATCAAAATCACTTATGCCAAGGAACTGACACTTGCACTGTACAAGCTCTGGAGAGTTTTACTTCACAATTGTAGTACATTCCCAGAAATCCATTAGTGATTGTAATACATCGAGAGTGTGTCCATTGTGTGTAATTTATGGGTGTAGTTTAAGTTGTATCCAAATCTGTAATCCCAGCTGAGGAGAAAAATGGCATGAGTGTCCACTCAACTCCTCTGCTGCTCTCATTAGAGTGCTGCCCTGCATCACCTCCCTGACATCCCTTATTGCAAAGCTTTTACTGGAGGCATGACTAAGGAACAAAAGTCCCTCTTTAGAAGATGCATTGATTTTGGGGGTTTTTTGTTTGTTTGGAGTTTTATTGGGTTTTTTTTGTTTTTAAAGAGGGACAACCCCCTTCTAGATCTTCTTTCTTTCACATGATTACCCGCTGGAGACTCACCTAGAAGCCCCGTGAGGCTTGTATGTAGGACAGTAACGTAAAGGAAATTCCCCCATAGGGATATTTCTTCATTTCACTGGCAGCTGGTGACAGAAAGCCCCAGCCACTATGAAACTTGTGCCTCCTCTGTGTTCACCAGCTCATGGTGCTAATGAACACCCATGGTGTTAATGAAATCCCACACTTTCACTGGCTCAGGCAACACCTCTAAGTTTGTGCTGTGAGTGGTTCCCTGCTTTCCTCTCCTTTTTAATCTATTTTTGTTTTTCACATGTCACTGCCCTTCCTATTGTCAAACTTCACATTTTCTGCACACAGAAAGGGAAGACAGTGAGGGGAGAAGAATTATGACAAGATAAAGTAGGTTAGCAGTCCAGTTTAAGATGCCTTCACAATCATTCAATCAAACCAAAAGGAGGAATTAATAATGCCACTAAAGTGCTGCTTTTTTTTTATTTGTAGGAGGAAGAATTAAATAGTGCAGATAAAATACTCACCTGTGGGCCCCTCTTAGCCAGGCTTTTTCTACCTCTCTGATAAACCCCAGATTCTCAGAAGTGCAGATCTGGTTTATTTAGATGAGAGGAGTTGTCCCCAGGTCACAGGTTTCTATCACTAGCAGGCCGGTGTTGAAAATGAGGGGTTCTTCTTTCTCTGCTCTCTCTCCCATTTGGGGTTCATGTGAGGTTGGTTTTGCCTACTTACTCATGGTCATTTGGACTTACTCATGATCATTGATTGGAGTTTTCTGTATGTGGTAAGTCTAAGTTTTACCATAAATAACGTGGTAAACCAAGATTATACAATTCAGTTAAGCAAGATGGAACAGATTCCATGTTGTGGCTGAGGGTTAAGGCTTAGGTAGTGCCTAAAGTGTCTGCTTAAGCTGTAGTCAACTGAGCATTTTTGAAGTTCAACTTTGGATGCCCAGCTGCTAGCTGAAGCAACATGCAAAACAACTTTCTGGGCCATGAAATAAAAACTAACAGCTGGGCACGGTTTTATCTGTCCTTGATTTACAGCTTTCAGAGGGTTTATAACAGCTCTACAATAACCCCTGGGGCTTTGCTTTTCCTTTCACACACACATGCACACACAGAACCCTTCATCTTCTGATGCAGGCGAGTACTGAGATTCATTAGCGAGAGTGTTCATCTTGTTAAGGATGCATTAATAGCATCCACTGTTAGTATTAATTTGCTGTTGTCAAGTGATAATTGCAGAAGATAGTGATTGCATCAACCTTCACCAAGTTCAGCAGATGGAAAAGTCCTTGCACCCTTGTTTTAGGCACTTGCAGCTGCAGAGCATTTTCGTGTTTTCAATCAGGTGAAAAACCTGTGACAGCTCAGATTACAAACAACCACAAAACTTCTCTGTTTCTTGCTTCCTAACTGCTTATGAAAGTGATTTTTAGAAACTGGTCACATCTAATACAGGTTTGGTGAGCTAGAGTGTTCCTTGATCCCAAATAGAGGAGAAAACTCTAGGAAACAGTAAAAGGCAGCCCCCTGCCAAAGTGACATTAGCTTCAGGTACCATAAGCAGCATCAAGCCCAATGGGGAATATATCTAAACTTTAAACAGGCATTTTAGGTCTAGTTCCTCATACAAAAGAGACATTTGCATCCAAACTTGCCATCCAATATTCAGTCCACAGTGCAAAAGGCACTCTGAGACCAAGACTCATCTCATCTTGAAGAAAACATCTAAATCAGTGTATTGGATCTGACAATGTGGAGTTAGCTTATCTCATAGCAGCCCTCACAGTGCTGTGTGCTGTAACTAAGATGGTGCTGGTAACACACTAATGTTTTGGCTGCAATTAAACAGTGTTTGCCACAGCAGCAAGGTTTTCTATGGAATCCCCTTGATTCCCTGAGAGAGCCCTCTCTTGAACATGCAGATCAGCTGGGGAGAGGATGATTACATTAAGAACTGAAGAATGACTCAACAAAGAGTGATTGGCCATTGGAATGTGCTACCCAGGGAGGTGGTGGAGTCACCATCACTGGAAGTGTATGAGAAGAGACTGGATGAGGCACTTAGTGCCATTAGATGGTGTTGGGTGATAGGTTGGACTTGATGATCTTGAAGGTCTTTTCCAACTTGGTCTGGTCTATTCTATTCTATTCTATTCTATTCTATTCCATTCCATTCCATTCCATTCCATTCCATTCCATTCCATTCCATTCCATTCCAAAGATAAGCACATCCTGAATAGCTTGCCTGAAAGACAGCCATGACCCAGGGGTGTGTGGTGAACAGGGAGAGAGGCAAAGAGGGGAGGAGGACACTCTGGCACCTACCCTTGCACTCACATGGAAGATCCCCTGGAAATCCATTAATACAGTCTTAATGTGAGCCAGATGGAGCTGTGATAAATGAACAGTGTAAAAAGTTCCAAGTTATGCCTGCTCAGGGAGGAGAAAAACATCACAAACCACACTACATGCTGGAACTCAGCAGGATCCTTGGACATCTCTCCCTCCTCCCAGCCAAAGACCTCACAAGCTGAAGGGACTCAGATCCTCAGATGTCCCTCCCCTCCTCCCAGGCAAAGACAGAAAAGCACCCTGGGGTGGTAATTATTCCTTTTCACCACTTCTGCTCTCTCTTTCTCCATTTTCCCTCTCACTCTCTCCCTTTTCTTCCTTTCTCTGTTTTGTTTCCTCTATTCTTTAATAAATAGCCTCACCTGGATATTTGGCCTTGTTTGTGCCTTAATTTCACACACAGGAATATTTAAAGAACCTCATCTCCTTCCTAGCTTCCAGACTGAGACACTCCCCAAGCCCAGTAGGTGTGGGGCAGCCAAGAGGTTGGGAGGGACTATAGTCAGGACAGCTAACCCAAACTGACCAAAGAAGTATTCCATACTATATGATGTCATGCTCAGCAATAAAAGCTAGGAGAAAGGGTGATGGTGATGCAGGGGTATGATTCACTATCTGTCATTTGAAGCAACTGTAATGCACACCAAAGACTTACTTCAGCAAGTGACTGGACATAAACTATTTTTGCTTTTCTTTTCTTCCATACATGGCCTTTGCTTTTCTTTATTAAATGGACTTCATCTCGACTCATGAGGTTTTAATCTCATTTTCTTCCCTGTTCTCCTGAAGAGAGAAAGTGAGAGAGTAGCTCAGGGGGCATTTGGCCAGCCAAGGTCAATCTACCACTATCAGATGCATCATGCACTAGAAATGCCCATTATTGCTAGGGAAGGAGGAGCCCAGGATGCAAAGGTATGTGTGTCTGCAGTAAGGCAAGGTGAATCCCACCATCAACATCCATTCCAACACCCTGATTAAGAACTGAGTCTCTTGATATCTATTTTAAACTCTTCTTAAGTCATTACGTGAAGCACTCTTCCACAGGCATGGGAGCAATCCCACTTATGCCAGCAGTATTGCTCACCTACTCACAGCCAGGCAAACTTAACAGCAGTGTTGGATCTGAAACTACCTGAAAGGAGGTTGTAGCCAGGTGGGGGTTGGTCTCTTCTCCCAGGCAACCAGCACCAGAACAAGGGGACACAGGCTCAAGCTGCATCAGGGGAAGTTTAGGCTGGAGGTGAGGAGAAAGTTCTTCCCAGAAAGAGTAATTGGCCATTGGGATGTGCTGCCCAGGGAGATGTTCAAGAGGTGTTCAAGAGGGCATTGGATGTGGCACTTGAAGCCGTGGTTTAGTTAGTCCTGAGATGCTGGGTGATAGGTTGGACTTGATGATCTCTGTGGTCTTTTCCAACCTTATTGATTCTGTGATTCCATGATTGGTGGATCCATTGCTGAGGATGATTAGCACTATATGCCTTAGCTTCCCTGAGTAGAATAAGTGTTGACTCATATTTACCAGCTAGAGAGGTCAACTGGTGATGAAAAATGCTACTCTGATTTTTCCCAGAAATAATTACCTTTATTTGCCCAAGAGAGAGGATTGCATTTCTTCCAGAAATATTATAGTAAAACATTATTCTTGGCCTTTTTTTTCCTTTTTTTATTCCCCTTCTTTTTTTTTCTTTTATTTTTCCTTATTTTCTTTTTTTTTTTTCTTATTTCCTTTTTAATTATTTTTTTCTTCTTCTTTTTCCCCCTGGAATTTAGCTAAACAAGGTTGTAATACCAAGAAATAGATGCTTGTATGTCAGCAAACAGGAATCCTATTCACTGAGAATTTCCAGGGACTCTTTGAACAAGAAAGCAGTAGAAGGCCTGGGCTCTGGGAAATATTTCTGGGAATGTTCAAGCCTAAACAGCATTATAGGAGAGCATTTGGCAATTTCTCTTATGCAGCCAACTGTGAAATTTTCATTTCTAGGTTAGTTTTTTCATCAGTTCCTTAATTAAAAGTAATCAGAAGGCTGCTAAACATTTTGTTGTCTCATATTAGAAACCCACATGCAAATCTAGCACAGAATAGCAATTTCACTCCTTCAGTAAGCAATAGTTGCCTTGCAATTTCAGGCTTGGAAGCTTTAATGTAGTAGGATTCTACGGCAATACGAACCAAATTCCTTTTAGGACCTAAGTCCTTTAGACACAACGGGACCAATTCTAATATAGAGATGTTCACATTGCTAAATGTGAAGCTACACACAATGTATGCCACCCTACAGCGTTATCTGGATCCAGCCTCTGCCCTCCTCCTCATCCACACATTAAGCTCTCTCTGGTGATACTTTAAAATGAGGTTTAACTCCAGCCAGCATATAAGAAGGATGTAGGTAAATGTCCCACCACTTATTTCAGCTGGCATGTGCCCAGTTTGCAGTGGAGATAAAGACCAAGTCCCTCTAGTGGTATCTGACACTTACACCACCTTCCTGGAAGAGAAGACAACAAAATATTCATACACATGCCCAAGAGATGCTTTGGATATGCCCTGAGAAACTCTTACTAAAATGAGGGAATGAACTTAGCAGCATGAATATATCCAACAGCAATATGGCAATGTATAGCAAACCATAAACATATAGTGGCTAGGTTGAGCAGAGTGTCCCACTCTGGAGGTTCTATTTCTACTGCCAAGACATAGCACCATATAGATATTCCCTATACTGGGGGTTGTATTGCTGGATTGTACCCAGGTATAAACCAGGAATTTGGAGAGAGTCGTTGCAAAGCCCTCTGAGGAATGCATCATCACCACCCATGACCCTGTGCTATGCTGCATACATGCAGTTTGGTGCTGGAAATACAGAGGCATAAGTGAAACTTTCCTGCCTACTGAGCCTCATTAAGGACTGTGTCTTGATACATCAGTAGAGAATTATGCTATTCATCGCTGCCTTGTGCCAAACCCCACGATTATGTTTAACCAAGATCCTTCTGAACCTGCAGGCTCTTCTTAGTTGCACATTCCAGCTTGTGCTGGACCCTGAACAGAGCCTTTTTTTGATGAGCTGGTTTTGCCTGCAGCAGGTCCGCTATCAGAGGTGGCACAGATGGCCACTAATAGCCTGGTTACCGTTCTGAAAGCCACTCTGTCTGTCGAAGTTTAGTTTGAAAGCAGAGCAAAGCTTCATGGTAACGACGTTTTCTAAATTCCTTCATTAAAAGCTTTTGTTTTGAATGGGGAAATCGAGCCAAGGCAGGTTTCAAGAGATTTCAGACTGTGAAAACAGTCTTCTCTCTAGTGCAAAAGAGGAGCACATTTTCCAAACTAATTCCCATGCCTCTCCTGCTGCCAATGTAGGGCAGAAAAGGTTGGTAAGTTTATCCACCCTGAAAATCTCACATGCTGTCTGGATCATCTCTTGCACAGATAGCTCTCCTCTGTCTGAAAGGCTCTTCTAAACACTTCACAGCTGATATTCTCACTTCCATAACTCTTAAGTTCATGGTCTCCTGCTCAACCTGGCTTTTTAACTCATCAATTCTCCTCAAGCACTGATGTTACCGAGATAGAATATAGAACAGAATATAGAATAAACCAGGTTGGAAGAGACCTTCGAGATCATCATGTCCAACCCATCACCCAACACCATCTAATCAACTAAACCATGGCACCAAGCACCCCATCAAATCCTCTCCTAAACACCTCCAGTGATGGGGACTCCACCACCTCCCTGGGCAGCACATTCCAATGGCCAATCTCTCTTTCTATGAAGAACTTCTTCCTAACATCCAGCCTAAACCTCCCCTGGCACAGCTTGAGACTGTGTCCTCTTCTTCTGGTGCTGGTTGCCTGGGAAAAGAGACCAACCCCCACCTGGCTACAACCATCCTTCAGGTAGTTGTAGAGAGATAAAACATCCAGATTTACAGACATGTGACTTACAATACAATACAATACAATACAATACAATACAATACAATACACCAGGTTGAAAGAGACCTTCAAGATCATCGCATCCAACCCATCAACCAATCCAACCCACCTAAACAACTAAACAACTTGCCTCCAACTGTCTTCCTGTTCCTAACAGCTGAAACATCCAGAGCTTGTGGGACAATATATTTCTCTAGCATCCCACCTCTTGGCAAAATGACAAGGCAGCAGCAGTAAAGAGGTGAGTTTGTGCTTCATATGTCTGCAACCTCTGTCAGCCCCAACAGTAGCAGGATTATGGCTGTATCTTACAGTAGACAATTAGCATGAGCTCTTGCAAGCATGCAGAATGTTTATCCACATAAATAGTTTGCTTCCTTCAGGAAATATTTAACCCACAGAAACTGCAGACATGGTCTGTTTCCAAAAATAGGCTCTTCCTTGCACTCATCAATCATCAGTGGTCTGTTTCCATGGTGTATGTAATGCTTTCTGTTCAACAGCAGCACATCATGTGAGTTCATACCCTAATTTTGCGCCATAATTGATGTTCACATTTAGGTGTGATACAAATTCAATTAGTTAAATCAAATTATGCTAACATTTTCAATGGAGAAAATCCTATGGTAGTGAATTTATCAGATAAAGACAGAGGAATTTGCCTTTTCAAACACACTACAAATTTCCTTTTTTTATGTAAAATGATCTTTCAGATGCTGTGACTGAAGAATGCATCTGCTCCCCAGGCAAATGAGCACATATTTCAGTGAAGACACTGGCATCAAGTGATTTAAGTATATCCCCATTTAGGTAGAGGATATAAAAGAGTGCTTCTGCTTTGTGATTGAGGGCCTGGATTTCCAAATCAGTGCATAGAAGGAACTTGACTAAGGAAAATGAGTGCCAGTCACACATAGTACTGAGAATATTCACTGGGAGAGCAATGCTGCCTGAAGAACCTACAGCTGTAGACACAAAGTAGAAAGATGTCGATTTTGAATTGCCCTAATGATGAAAGATTTTTAAGAACTAAAAATATGTGGGCAAAAAAAATCCAAATTTAAATGTAAAGGGCTGTCTAGCACCTTCTGGCATGGCAACTACCTGTCTGCCATTTCTAGGACCATTTCTTTGAACAGCTTCATGAGTTTGACCACAGGAATATAATTTCTGGCTTTAAAAATGTTGCATGAGGACTTCCAATTATTTCTGAAGAGAAGAACAGGCAATGCAGGTTCTCCAAGAGATCTTAAGCAACTTGTAAGATAGTCATAGGGGTTGTGGAGTTTCCATACTTGGAGTTATTCAGAATCCACCCAGATATGAACTTGTGAGACCTGCTTTAGAAGACTATGCTTTAGTTGGGTGGTAGATAACCATTCTCCAGGGGTGTCTTTCTACTTCAACCATTCTGTGATTCTGTTCTCCTATTATAGTCAAGCCTACTGTTTATCTTGGTCTGTATTAAGTTTTCAAATGATTGAACAAAGAGGTGGAATGGAATGGAATGGAATGGAATGGAATGGAATGGAATGGAATGGAATGGAATAGGATAGGATAGGATAGGATAGGATAGGATAGGATAGGATAGGATAGGATAGGATAGGATAGGATAGAATTAATGAGAATAGAATAGAATAGAATAGAATAGAATAGAATAGAATAGAATAGAATAGAATAGAATAGAATTAACCAGGTTGGAAGAGACCTTTGAAATCATCGAGTCCAACCAATCACCCAACACCATCTAATCAACTCAACCATGACACCAAGCACCTCATCCAGTCTCTTCCTAAACACCTCCAGGGATGGTGACTCCACCACCTCCCTGGGCAGCACATTCCAATGGCCAATCTCTCTTTCTATGAAGAATTTCTTCCTAAAATCCAGCCTAAACCTCCCCTGGCACAGCTTTAGACTGTGTCCTCTTGTTCTGGTGCTGGTTGCCTGGGAGAAGAGACCAACCCCCACCTGGCTACAACCTCCCTTCAGGTAGTTGTAGAGAGCAATGAGGTCTCCCCTGAGCCTCCTCTTCTCCAAGCTAAGCAACCCCAGCTCCCTCAGCCTCTCCTCACAGGGCTGTGCTCTAAACCACTCCCCAGCTTTGTAAAGAAACTTTGTAAAGGTGAAGAAACTCAGGCCTAAGGACAGCTGAAGGAAAATCAGAACCTCTATTACAAGTAACTGTGAAGTGCCACTTACAGAAAACTTCCAAATCTAAACTTCAGATCTTTTAAAGCTCTCTAGCAGACATTTTTCTTCTTTTTTTTTTCCTTTTGAGTTGCCAGGGGAGGAGCTCACTTTTTGTGCTTCCAAAACATGTGAATGCTTCTCCTTGCCTCTTGCTTTACTATGCTCTGTTAGGATTTGTTTGTTGTGAGGTTACAGCTATTAAATCCAAAAGGAAATAAAATTGCCTTGGGATGCAAAAGACCCAACATCACCAGAATAGTTAGTGGTGTTTAACTGAGAGTTAGATCACCTGCAGTTATTGATCCTATTACTATCCTGTTTACTGTTAGAGGCTCCTATACAAATGCAGCATAGTTTAAGAACCTTAGGAACACTGATTTGCACTTACAAGGTTTCTCAGCGAAAATGTGTCATAGTGCTGCTCATTCCTGGGGGGGATAATTGAAAATTACCTAAGCATGTTATGGGAAATTAAACCTGGAGATGGTTTCAGTCCAAGCATTCCAGTGAATATGCTAACTGAGCCGCTGGAAGATTTCTGCAGCATTCCTTCAGGGAAACACAATCACTGGCACTAAGCCTCTGGACAATAGGGCAGCACAAATGCAAATACACTGATTCAAGATCTGAAGTGGATTACAGGTATGCAGGCTGGAGGAGGCTGAAGAAATTGGAACACTATGGAAGTGCCTGAAACAAGATATTTTCAACAATAGCAGATGAGGGAAACGGAGGAGAGAACAGAAATGTGTCATGGTGAAAAATGATTTTTACAACAGCAGGGTCTTTGGTTTCTGATATAATTTTGAAGTATGAATCAGATTTAAAAAATCAGACAAAAGAAGGGGGAAATAATCCTTTAAAGAGTCACTCACAGGATCACAGGATGGTAGGGGTTTGAAGGGACCTCCAGAGATCATTGAGTCCCACCCCCAATCAATTTCTTATCAATATTGTTTTAAATGTGACATCATCTTTACATTTTAAAAGCAATATTTTCATTCTAATTTAGACTTATAGTTAAAAAGAAGACACACAGAAAATCTACAAACTAATATAAACACCTCATGTGCTGCAGTCTGAAAAAATCTAGACAACAAAGCTGGTTTTCAGAGAAGGGCAACAAAGTTGGTGAGGGGTTTGGAGCACAGCCCTGTGAGGAGAGGCTGAGGGAGCTGGGGTTGCTTAGCCTGGAGAAGAGGAGGCTCAGGGGAGACCTTCTTGCTCTCTATAACTACCTGAAGGGAGGTTGTAGACAGTTGGGGGTTAGTCCCTTCTCCCAGACAACCAGCACCAGAACAAGAGGACACAGTCTCAAGCTGTGCCAGGGGAGGTTTAGGCTGGATGTTAGGGAAGAAATTCTTCATAGAAAGAGAGATTGGCCATTGGAATGTGCTGCCCAGGGAGGTGGTGGAGTCATCATCACTGGAGGTGTTTAGGAAGAGCCTGGATGGGGTGCTTGGTGCCATGGTTTAGTTGATTAGATGGTGCTGGATGATAGGTTGGACACAATGATCTTGAAGGTCTCTTCTAACCTGGTTTATTCTATTCTGTTCTATAAACAGATCAATACAAACAAGAAAAAAAAATAGAGGCACAGAATCACTAAGGTTGGAAAAGACCTTTGAGATCATTGAGTCCAACCATAACCCAGCTACCATGACCACTAAACTAGATCCTGAAGCATCACATCTGGATGAGAGAGAGACTGGATGGGGTGCTTGGTGCCATGGTTTAATTGATTAGATGGTGTTAGATGATAGGTTGGACTTGAGTATCTCGAAGGTCTTTTCCAAACTGGCCTATTCTATTCTATTCTATTCTGTTCTGTTCTGTTCTGTTCTGTTCTGTTCTGTTCTGTTCTGTTCTATTCATACAGCTCTCTTAATTTGTACATCTTATAACCCTTGGACAAAGGTGGCATCAGCATTTGCATAAGCAGGATAAGAAAATGACCAAACTTGCCCAAATCACAGAGACAGTGACAGAGGAAGGAACTCCATGTTCCTCCAGCTCTTTTCTTATCCTCTGTGTGATATCACAGATCCACTGGTTCACTCACTGACTCATTCATTTGATTAATGCTCTATAGCTTTAAATTCTATAACTGCATGTTTTGTAAACATCATCTGACCTTGACACACTATCATAAGTATACGAAGAAGCCCTTGAGGAACCTAATGTCCCTTGGAATTTGGCTGTGGTTCTAATGGGGAAAGGTGGGCCAGAGCTACCTTAATTATCCAGTGCCACTATGGCTCTCTAATAAGTCAACTCCTACACACAGAATCTTACAAAACAATATATTGATTGTACCTCACAGACCTGATTGAATCTAGTTTAGAGTGAAGTGGAAGTACTGTGACCTATAGCAGCAGTCACATACACACATAAAGCAGAAGAAGACATACCAGAAAAGGATGAAATCCATCACAAGGACATCCTCATCTTCCATTCTGGAGCTAGAACTGATCAGATCATCCTGCCCACAAAGAGAAGAGAACACACCATGCCGATCTGCAAAGAGAAACTGTCTAGACCAAACAGAGAGGTGCCTGTTGGTAGAATCAACTAGTGCTGGTTATCAAACTCTCATTCTGTCTCATTTTCATCCACCATTGGGTGTTGTAATTCTCCACTCAGCATCTATCTGATCACCACACTGAGCACAGTGTCCTGGCTGGGATCCAAAGAGTGGGCAAGTAAGATTGCATACAGACTGTTGCTGAGCCAGTGACAAACTGTTAGTGTTGAGCTAAGCTTGCCTAAATGCGTTCTTTCCCCTTGAATCCTCTAATCCCTTCCCTATTTCAAAACGTTGCTTTCTTTTAATGCATTTCAGCTGCCATATACGTGTGTAGAGACTGCTTATTTAAGTACCAAAACTATGTGTGTAGCGAGACAATTTCTCTTGGCATAATGAAAGTTTGGCTGGGGGGGGGAAATAGATAATTGAAGCAAAAAAAAAACTAAAATCAACAAGAACTTCAAGGATCAATTCATCATTTTTACTTCCCCTTAAAAGCTGTCCCTAACTACTCTGTGTGGTTTTGAAGCACCCTTCATATTTCATTTGACCTGAAAATCTGTTTGTGCAGAACATCCAAATATCCTCATTAAAAAAGATGCTCACTTGGCATAAAAGTTCAAACATATAAACCCACTGTGAATTACAAAGGGGGTAAAAATCTACTTTATTCTCTGTGTAACTTTAAGTATTGGCAAGGAATCATTATTTATAGCAAGCGAAACACAGTGCATCAGCGCGCAGCGCACCTTCCGTTGCTTACACAGGCATACAAAATCGCTTCTCTCAGACCATTCCTGCTTCAAATCCGGCCTGCCAATTTTTCAGCTGTGGTCAATTAAACACTGCTCTGCCATGAGAGGCATGCCATTACTCAGGGACGCTCAGCTGACTGCAAAACAAAAGCAGACTGTCGCAGACTTGTGGGTGTTTGACAACCTGCTCTGCACAGCTGCGCGCCAGGAATGCAGGGGCTGAGCGCAGGCCAGCCCAGCTCCTCTGATCTGTAATTACTCTTACACTGTTGTCATAAAGATGTCATCCTCTCTGTAATTAAATCTGTGCATCATTAAATAGTGACTGCTTTACTGTTTACAAAAGCAGTGAATTTAATCTCTCATGATATTCTCTGGAAGTATTTTGATGATTTGGCATATTTTAATTAGCTCCCAAATAGCATTCTTCTTGTGTCAACAGTGCCAGAAACACGTTCTTCCATTTAGAACAATAGCAACTGCCTGGGCTTGCAAGCAATCAATGTTTGTGTGTCCTGTAAATGCTCAGCATGTCAAAGAGTTCCATTTTATTCTATTGTAAGCTGTCAACAATAATTCAGCTACATTTATAATTCAGCTGTACTAAATAATTCAGGAAAAGCATATATAGTTTTTGCTTCACCTTTGGATAGTTGGTCTATCAGGTTTCACCAAATCTTCAATGGCTTGTTTCTTCCATCTCTAAAACACATCTGGAAGGTCACTGATGCCTTTAGAATCATAGAATCAATAAGGTTGGAAAAGACCTCAGAGATCATCCAGTCCAACCTATCACCCAACACCTCAGGACTAACTAAACCATGGCTTCAAGGGCCACCTCCAATCCCTTTTTGAACACCTCCAGGGACGGTGACTCCACCACCTCCCTGGGCAGCATATTCCAATGGCAAATCTCTCTTTCTGGGAAGAAACTTTCTCCTCATTTCCAGCCTAAACTTCCCCTGGTGCAGCTTGAGACTGTGTCCTCTTGTTCTGGTGCTGGTTGCCTGGGAGAAGAGACCAACCCCCACCTGGCTACCACCTCCCTTCAGGTAGTTGTAGAGAGCAATGAGGTCTCCCCTGAGTCTCCTCTTCTCCAGGCTAAGCAACCCCAGCTCCCTCAGCCTCTCTTCATAGGGCTTGTGCTTGAGACCTCTCCCCTGCCTCACTACCCTTCTCTGGACACGTTCAAGTGTCTCAATATCCCTCTTAAATTGAGACCATGTACATCCATCTATGGCAAAGGCAGAGCAAAACTGCACCTTCAAAACGATCTGACTACAATACCAGTGCTCTCTTTTCACCCCCAGATAAATGCCTGGGAATGGTCAAGAAAAGTCAGGGTTGTGACCAGCAAGGAAGCTCATGGTGTGTGCAGGTATGTACGGGACGTTGAGCTGGGCTTGTAAATACATGCATGCCATGTGCATGTAAGCACAACTTAGGTAACATGAAAGCTCAGCTGAAACATAATGTTTAGATTAGATATGCACACAGCAACCATCCCCTGATGTCTCTATCTCTCCCTCTTACAAGAGGTTTAGTGGTTTAGTACTGCCTGTATATTATCTTGGTCACAGACACTGAAGTTGATTTGGAAAGACAGCACCAAAGGAGCTGAAAGCAGGATTCCACTAACACCCCCTTTCTATTTACCCTCATCTATGCCCCTGTGTGCAAATGTTTTGCTCTTTCTGGCTTTGCAGTCTATCCATTTAGAGGAGTGCTTTGAATGAGAAACCACTGTGTGCTTCTCAGCCACATGCTGAGTGAGATGCACTGCAGTGATATTAGGTGCTCTTGGGCAGCTGTCACCTTCTATGTATGGGGACAAGCAGAACTGTGAGGACTGCTTTTACCACCAGCTCTGTACCTTGCAGTCACTAAAAGTCCTGGATCAGAGGCCTTAAATATAGGTTACTGTAACTGTAAAGAAGTGACTTTCACTCAGTCATGGACCTTTTCTCAAATACTAAGCCTCTTCTGGTGCTAAGTGTTCCCACTTCTGTTACTAACAATAGCAAGAGATACTGAAACAGGATCTCCAAAATAAAACTTGTAAGGTAGTGATTAGACATCTGAGAAATGGTGTTTGTGTAACACACAGCAGTACACAAGACAAAGGAAACTTGGTGCTGACCAACCTGATACATCAACACAGTTCAGGGTGAATCAAGCAGGTTCCTCCCAAAACTGCACATACAGTGCTGCATCCTGTAGCCAAGAGATGCCCTCAGCACCCATTCACAAGGGTTCCCAGCGCTAAAGGGCTACTGAGAATCTGCCTGCTACTGGCAGAGGAATCCAGCTCCTGTCTTGCACTTATTGCTACTTCAAGAGTTAAAGCCCTGTGATAAGGACGCATTGTGTCCATCAAATCATGAATACTGTGTTCACAAGTAACTAACACAGAAGCAAAAGAACAGGAAGATATTTCTAGTCAGCACTTTAGAATAGAATAGAATAGAATAGAATAGAATAGAATAGAATAGAATAGAATAGAATAGAATAGAATAGAATAGAATTAAGCAGGCTGGAAAAGACCTTCGAGGTCATCCCTCTCCCCCTGCCCATGCCAGTAAAACAAACACAAAACAATTTCTTATCTTATGTCATCCTCAGCTGACCCACTTTGTGACAGAAGCAAAATGGTTAACCTTGAGGACCAAATTCCACAGTGTTCAGACATGGAGGTTTTGCATTGTTTTCAATGCAAGGAGGAGCAGCATCCGTGGTGAAGTTTTAACCATTCATTGAGATATATTAGACAGGACCATCATCTCCTCCTCCTCCACTGACCATTCTAAATGTTTCTAAATAGTGCATGTGGACTGCTCTGACTCTAAAGACAGGCAAGGCACAGCTTGGGACTCGGCAAGTTGGCTTGCTGACATTGCAACAAGTTTGCCTGACTCTTGGGCCCTAGTGGCAAGCAGTGAAGAGCAGCAGTTGACTTTAGTGGAACATGTGTTTGCAGTTTCTCTTTTTATTACCATGGGATCCTGACTCACAAAAAAAATAAAAAGACCAAAAGTTTCCCACCCTTTTTAGGCCCTGGAAATCACATTCAGATGCTTATTTAAGTGCTCTGGTGCACCCACAAATTTCACTCCAGTCAAGCTACAGATGCTCAAAACACATAGACCACTGAATTCTTCCATTGGGATACTTCCACCGCTCACCCTGCAGCCATTTCTACACGTGCCTGGCAGGATCTGAGTTGTCAGAAATGCTGAATTAACCCAGCCTGCATTAGCACTTAGGAGACCAGTTTCCTTAACAGTAGTTGGGTAAAATTTCACATTCTTAAAGAATGTCAGGATGCACAAATCTGATTTAAACTAGCAGCGTGTCTTCCCACTTTTCCTCTGCCTGCTGCAGTGTGTGAACGAGCCCTCACCCACCTTCTCCTTTCAAGCTTCCTTTGCCCAAGGTCCCTTCTACTGTTGCAGGAAACATCACACTACATTAACAGGTTTTGTGAAAAGGCCATAAGGGAAGAAATCAAATCATTTCCTAAATGTCATTCAGAGGAATGCAGATTACAGTCAGTGCAGTTAGTACCTCTTCAGCCCTGTCAAACAGGAATAAATGTCAAACCGCCTTGCTAGCTGCTCCTGCCACCCAGCCAGTCCCACAACACCAACGACCTAAAAGCCAACAGCCACAAATTCCACACAAGTGCAGACAAAGTTCTACCAATAAAATGGGATTTATAATCGATGCTGCCATCTTCTCAAAATGTTTTTGCACATCTCAGGAGTAACCTAATTTACAACATTTCCCAAATTCTTGATTTCCCAAGCATCTTAACCTTCATTCTCTCCTAACCCCTTTTTCAGTTGGTTTTGGTTGGTCTTGGTTTGGGGTTTTTTTTGAGAAGACATTGTTCTCAGGATTTAAACATCGCACACAAACCACACAAATTGCTTTCTCAAAACACCTTTTTATTCATTTATTAATTTAATTTGTATCAATGCAAAGACTTTGCAATGGTATGAACACCCTTCAGATCTGAAAAGTAAATAACACAAAAAGAAATAAACCAGAACCACAACTATGGGAACTGCTGTTCTATTTTGGAGCTGCTGTGAGAAGAAATCCGTGGGAGCAATAGAAATAGAAGGTAAGATATAGGTTGAATCCTACTTTCATTCGAAGTGTGATAAATTTGGCTGTAACTCTAGGGATGTCAGCATTGTTCTTGGAGCTTTATTTCAAGTAGACACAGAAGTTGATTCATTCTCCAGTCTCCCGAGGAGGAAAAACCACCAAATTGAAGGATACTGAGCATCAGGACAACAATGCCAATGCCCCTGCAGTCTGACCAACCCAAGAACCAGAGTCCAACCAAGGTTTGCTTGCTGCTGTGAGAAATCCTTGGGGTTGATGACTGTGCACTGAGACATGTATTCCAGTCTTGCTAATGAAACTTGGAGTTCATATCCTGGTTTCTAACAGAATCCATGTCTAGCATCCACACGTGTGTTTTGGCTTTACCATCAAGAAAAGAAGATGCTCCAAAATCTGATTCATCTAACCATTATTTAATTTATTTTTTTGGGGGGGTGGGAGGGATGAGATCAATTATTTGTTCAGAAGCACTTTTTTCTCTCCAACCCATCCTCAGAGAGTCAGTGTTTCTTGGAGCTCCAGTCAGAGAAATCAGAAATGATGCATTGTGTCAGTCCTCAGGGTTCAGATCCCCAAACACAATGATTGCTGCCATTGCCATCCATGTATTTCCCCTCTTACTAAGGCACTGAATGAGCAAATCCACACTGACTAAACATGCACAAGGCCAGTACAGGCTGATGTACTCACTGGTAAGATAAAGAGCAAAGAATGGGGAAAACCTAGGAGTAGAGCTTGATAGGAAGGGGAAGAGGACATACACTCTGTAACACAAACTCAGTACTGGTCTGTCAAAGACCCTCAAGTCAGTCTGAAAATAATGAGTTTTTTTCTCCTTAACTAAGTGATAGTTCCTCTAAGTGTCTATTGTGTTTTCAAGGTGTTCAAGATCCCTTTTGAAACCTATTGTGGCAGGCAGCCAACAGGACTTTATCACTGTGCAGAGGATTTGTAGCAGAATAGTGATTGCACTATGTAATACTCTGTGGTTTAATCTACACACCCAATGCAGAACAGAAGATGAGCTGAAATTTGAGGGGAAAGGCTGAGGGAGCTGGGGTTGCTTAGCCTGGAGAAGAAGAGACTCAGGGGTGACCTTATTGCTCTCTACAACTACCTGAAGGGAGGTTGTAGACAGGCAGAGGTTGGTCTCTTCTCCCAGGCAGCCAGCACCAGAACAAGAGGACACAGTCTCAGGCTGCACCAGGGGGAGGTTTAGGCTGGATGTTAGGAAGAAGTTCTATACAGAGAGAGTGATTGCCCACTGGAATCAGCTGCCCATGGAGGTGGTAGAGTCACCTTCATTGGAGGTGTTCAGGAAGAGGCTTGATGGGGTGCTTGGTGCCACGGTTTAGTTGTTTAGGTGGGTTGTCTTGTCTTGTCTTGTCTTGTCTTGTCTTGTATTTAGGTGGGTTGGATTGGTTGATGGGTTGGATGCAATGATCTTGAAGGTCTCTTCCAACCTAGTGGTGTATTTATTGTATTGTATTGTATTGTATCGTATTGCATGGTATATAATGAGAGTGACTTTCAGAACAGCTTTCAAAGCACTTAGTATATTCATAGAGCCATGATGAAACAGATGACTGTGAGTAGTTAATATGAATTCTTTACCTTTGAAATGGTGTGACATAAACATCCTACCAGAACTCTGGGAGACTGAAGTCAGAAGTCAGAATCAACCAGGTTGGAAAAGACCTTTGAGATCATCGAGTCCAACCTATCACCCAACACCATCTAATCAACTCAACCATGGCACCAAGTGCCTCATCCAGGCTCCTCCTAAACACCTCCAGTGATGGTGACTCCACCACCTCCCTGGGCAGCACATTCCAATGGGCAATCTCTCTTTCTGGATATCTTCCATTCTCCTGACACTTATAGCATCGATCAAACCAGCAGAACTTTTTTCCTTCCTTAACCAGAGAGCTGCAATATATCACAGGCTATATAAAAGACCTGTTAAAACATATAAAGCAATGAACTGTAGCTCAGTGACAGAGTGGAAAGACCCTAAAGCTATCTTTGCTGCTTCAGTGTATCATGGGAAGTTGCTTGCATTGACAGCCAGCCCTTCTGATGCCGCTTCCATTCCTTTAAGAGACAAAAAAAAGAGCCATGCTGAAAGCTCTAGGCAGCTCATCCTTTTGCAAGATCAAGACTTTCCGAAGACTTCCACCAGTTCAGACACAGCCAGCCAGGGCTGGCTTCTACTCAGCCTTTGACAAGCAGAGCAAGAGAAAACACAGATGAGAAATCTTTTCCTCATTATCTGTTCAGTCTTTACAGGAGCTACTTAACGCCTTGCAGCCAAGGCTTGGCTATGAGTAAAAATCCAGATGAAAAAGAGAACAGGGGAGAAGCAGGCCACTCTCAGGTCGACAAAGCTAGCATAAGCACATAGACCATTTTTGTGCCTCAGTTTGAGCTCTAAGCATAACACTTCCTATTCTCAGAAGGACATGGTGATGACAGGGCAGCTTGGGCAGCTGGAGTGAGGTGCACAGGAGAGTAGACAAGTCCTGCTATCTAGAGGAAGTCTTAAACAGGAGTTTGACAGCCCATTTATCATCATCAGTCTTTAACAGGGACTTTGCAATCTCTTGGATTCTATTTGCTGAATGTTCTGCTAGCATTTTCTCCAAAATCACTATCATACAGTTCTGAGTCAGAGTATTGATTGAGCCACCCTCTTATTTGCAATTATTGATGAGTCAACAATATCTGTTCGGCCTGGATTGTGTTCAGATATTGATTACCTTTCTTGAAACTGCATGTATTCATTAAAGAATTGATAGCTAACTGTCTAAATGAAAAATGCTATCATCCATTTTTCTCATAATGAATGTATATAAATGTTATCATTTGTTAAGATATGGAGAGGAAAGAGATAGATGACTCCTCTCCTTCTACCAGGCACAGGCCGAGCAAGGGAGAACTGAGTCTTAATAACTGAGTCTGCCTGGAGAGACACTCAGTGAAGAAAGTCAGATATAAGACACAGGACTAATGGAATGACTATCAATGACCAGCATGATTAAATCAGGACACCTCAAAGTAAAGATCTCCAAGAAGGTATTGACCTGAAGAACTCATAAGTTGTAAAACTACATTTGGAAAGTCAAAAATGTGAGTAGGCATTTGGAAAGTCACCAACGGCAGACACTCCTGAAAGGCATCCCATCTCAGACTTTGATGTGTACAGATAGAATCGTAGAATCATAGAATCAGTAAGGTTGGAAAAGACCTCAGAGATCACCAAGTCCAACCTATCACCCAACACCTCAGGACTAACTAAACCATGGCTGCAAGTGCCATGTCCAGTCCCCTCTTGAACGCCTCCAGGGATGGTGACTCCACCACCGCCCTGGGCAGCACATTCCAAGGGCAAAAATTACTCTTTCTGGGAAGAACTTTCTCCTCCCCTCCCCCTGGCACAGCTTGAGACTGTGTCCTCTTGTTCTGGTGCTGGTTGCCTGGGAGAAGAGACCAACCCCCACCTGGCTGCAACCTCCCTTCATGTAGTTCTACCAGTTAGTTTTATTTAGTATGAAAATTCATATGCATGTCTAACCTTTCAAAGGCAGAACAGAGGCAGATCTTGAGGAGTGATCAGAACCCAGACCTGCTTAGGAAAGATGCAAAGACTGACAAGGGAAGAGAAAAGAGGGTCAGCTTCATTGACAAGAGCAAACAAGTTGGAACTAGCATAAGAAAACAGGGATTTGAGCAGGTAATGCTGGCAGGCTAAATGGAAATCAAACATGAGAGGCACAGGGATGAGAGAATGAAGTCTGAGTTTGGACAAACAGAAGTATAGATCTTTGTGTAGTGGAGTGCTCAGTCTGTGACCTCTCCATGCTAGCATCAGACCACAACCAACAAGAAACAGCATATGACAGGCAAAGAAGTCTGCAGAAATGCATGCAGGCAATTTATAACTTCAACCCAAAAGCTCTTATATTCTGGTAGACAAAAAGGATAAGAAGCTTGAAGCAAATGTAAATTTTCAAGCAATCCAGAAGCTGCAGCAAGTGCCCAGCACAGTTTCCTTTACAAAAACAAACAAACAAACAAACAAACAGGTAGAAAGAAAGAAGTACAAATCCTGTCCTATGCTATTCCAGATCTCTTACAGGCATTTATAAATTGAGTCTCATATTCATGTAATTCCAGCAGTTTCCTTCCTGTTCATCACTCCAATATGTCTGAGGGTTGGTCTGTTTTGTGGAAAGTGGCTGGCTGACCCACGCTTTCCTTTGTGTTTATCAGTAACACAGGGCTTCTTATTCCCTTGGAAATTACTTGAAGTGCTTCCTAATTCACATATGGCTTTCCCAATGACTCATCTCAGTCCACACACTGCAGATCTACTTAGAAGAATCTCATGCAACACAGTCCTGAAAAAGAGAGGGTAGAGAGTTGGTTGACATTGAAGGCTCATCCCCTGTAAGTTAGAGAGTGGTCCAACCCAACATGCAGGAAACTAGGCAGAAGCAGCAGGAGGTCTGTATGGATGAGCAAGGAGATTCTGACTAAACTTAAACACAGAAAAGAAGAATACATGCAGGCTCAGATCAGCCAGCAGAAATACAGAGATACTGCCCAAACACACAGGTAAGGAGTCAGAAAAGCCAAAGCCTGCCTGGAGGTGAACCTGAAAGGGACATGAATAAAAATCAGAACAGTTTCTACAGCTCTCGCAAGAGCAGAAGAAAGGTTAGGGGAAATGTCTGCTCACTGCTGAATGAGCTGGGGGACTCAGTGACAAAGGAGAGAGTATCACTGAATCTTTTCTTGCTTCAGTACTCACTGGTAGGAATGGCCTTCAGGAATCTCAGTGCCTGCACCAGATAGAAAGTCTAGATCAAGGAATGGAGAGGAACCAGGTCAGGTAACTCTTATCCTGGTCAGGTAACTCTTATCCTGGTCAGGTAACTCTTATCCAGGCATGTATGAGTCCGTGGGAGCTAATGAGAGCTAGGGGAGCAGGGTGACAATGCTGCAAGGCTACACTCACAGTGACAATCAAGGCATCTGGGGGTAGTTCCTAAGGACTGATGGAAAGCAAATGTCACTCCTGTCTTCAAGAATAGCAGGAGAGTTCAGAGAAGTGCAGGGGGTCAGTGTCACCTTGATCCCTGGGAAGATAATAGAGGAGCTAATCTTGCAAACCATTTCCAAATGTTTTTCAGCACAAGAAGCAACTGGGAGTTATTGACATGGATTTGTGAAGGAAAAGTCATACCTGACTAAAAAGATCCTTCCACAAGAAAAGTAATTCAGTGCATAAGAATACAGCAGTGGATGTTCTTGATTTTAGCAAGGCTAAGGCTCCCACAACTCAATCAGTCACAAACAAATGAGGTATAGACTAGATAAACAGTCAGTGAGGTGGGCACAAAGCTATTGTTAACTGTTAGGCTGAAAGGGTTATGCTCCTAAGTACAAAGTGCAGCTGGAAGCCAAATATTTGTCATATACCCATGGGGCTAACACTGGAGCCAAAACTGCTCACCCTCTTTGTTGATGACCCAGACAATGGGACAGGCTGCATCCTCAGCACATTTGTAGATGATTCAAAATGGGAGGTGTGTTTGGTGCTCTTGAGGGCTGTGCCCATTCAGAGGGATCTCAACAGGCTGGAGAAATGGACAATCAGGTAGGATGCTGCAAAGCCACCTCACAGGGGTGGATCTGGGGGCATCAGTAGACAAGGTGTTGAACATGAGACAGCAATGGCCTGTTGTGGCAAAGGCCAATAGTATAGCAGGCTGCTTTAGGTATAGCGTTGCCATAAGGACAAGGGAGGTGATCCTCCCCCTCTACTCAGTACTTGTGAGACATCTGGAGTGCTGGGTCCAGGGGAGAGCTCCCAGTGTAGTAGAGACTTCTGGGAACAAGTCTAGCAAAAGGCTGCAGAACTTGTTCAGGAAATGGAGCACTTGTGTGAGCAGAGGTCAAGAGAGGTGGGGGACTGCTCAGCCTGGAAAGCAGAAGGCTTGGGGGGATCTTCTCAGTGTCTACCTGTATCTGATGGGGTGGAAAATTAGAATTGTCAGACTCCTTTTAGTGGTATCAAGAAGCAATGAATGCAGATCAAACCAAAGCAAAGTCAGATTAGGCATAAGATGTTTTAATTGTTTTTTCCTGTGAGGGCAGTCAAGCACTAGAAAAAGCTTGCTGTTCTCTGGGAAAGGAGAGAAGCAGATTCACATTTCCCCAGGCAGAGGAGGGAACTGAACCAAACTTCTCCACATCCTACAGGACTTCCTAACAAATGGACCAGAAGGTTAGGGACAATGTATGAAATGGAACATGAAGTTTATTCCCAAGCCTGCCTTTGGGAGTTTACATTAAGAGCTTGTTTCCTCCTCATTGGAGAGAGCTGGACTCTGGAGGGTGATAGAGAGCATTGCAAAGCAGGCTGCTGCTCTGAATTGCCTTCTGAGCAAGAGCATACTGTTTAGAATAACACTGATCTGGCCTCAGCATTACATGAGCTACCCTAACGAGCTATTTTTCTCTGTCAAACTTCATGTTCACATATCCTGGCATTCATCATGACTTGAAAAGTTAGAAACAGAAAGCACTGCACTTTGTAAATCTTAAATAAAACTATAAGCAAATAACTTTCAGCCTTCA
Source organism: Colaptes auratus (assembly GCA_015227895.2). Taxonomy (NCBI): domain Eukaryota; kingdom Metazoa; phylum Chordata; class Aves; order Piciformes; family Picidae; genus Colaptes; species Colaptes auratus. The sequence goes on from CM037631.1 coordinate 28,104,894, forward strand.
GAATCACAGCACCTTCACGGGCAGAAACAGCCAAAGACAATGAGCATCCCAAGCATTTATAGCAGAGATGAGAATCTTCTAGATTCTAGAGTTGGTGTCTCTAAACCAGTGTATCGTGCCAACATAAATGGAGGACTTTTGGGTGCTGTTGAGTTGAGGGCTCAATAAACTGACTGTACAGCAGAGGCAGCAGGGGAGCTGGAGGAAGGAAAAGAGGGAAGCCTGAAGCAAAGGACTGTAACAGTGTTTGTGACTATGTATAAAAGGTTGCTAGAGATTTCCATAACTAGCAGATTTCTGACCTTTTTCTCTTCTTGGGCCTTAAGGAGGCAGAGGAAAGGCAAAAGAAGATTAGTTCTTTGGTTATAAAATAAAAACAGAAAAGGTAGGATGAAGATTGAATTATTTCAATGTAAGATTAAAGTATCTACTCTGCTGTTACTGAGCAGGGTGTCCTAATATGGAGCCCTGTCAGATTTTAAGAGTAGCATGTACCAAAAATAGGAGACCAGCAGTCAATCATTTTACAAGGGCATTGTGGAAAGACCTGGAAATACGATTATCCTCCAAATGGAAACAAAGAGCTTATTTAGGAGACGGGGGGGTGTGTGTGGGGTGTGTGTTCTTACTTTGCTTTTAAACGTGTGTCACTGAGAAACCTCCTCAGGCACTGGCAGTATTTTAAAGGTGATAAGCAGGTCAGATGGAGCCAGGTTACCCCTGAGGCTTCTGCTGAATTTCCTATCTGCATGTGAGTTAAGTAATTCCTTCACTTTCCTCAGTCCTAGTAACACCTGAGCTGCTTTTCCAAGACTATGTGGATGAGCAGAAGAGGGTGTAAGCTTGCTCTGTGGCCATGAGCAAGGATCTATAAAGTAGAAGAGTGATAGAATTATAGTATGACTCATAAAATGGTTCAGGTTGGAAGGGACCTTTGAATGTCACCTAGCTCCAAGTCCCTTCCCATGGGCAGTGACACCTTCCACTACAACAGGCTGCTCAAAGCCCCATCCACCTTGGACTTCAACACTTTGAGGGAAGGGACTTTTCTGGGCAGCAGGTTCCAGTGCCTCACAACCTTCACACACCTTTCTTTATAACATCTAATCTAAATCATCTTCTTAAGATGCCTGTGTAAATCATCTTCTTCAGATGATTTAGATTAGATTTAGATCAGATTTAGGTTTAAATCATCATTTTAAGATGATTTAAGTCTTCTTTGTGTCCCCTATGTGTACAACAAACCAACTCAATTTTTTCCCCTCCATGAGTTTTCATCCTGCTACAAAAGTTAGAAGTAGCATTTAGTTCACAGTCTGGGGAGAGGGCTTCAGCCTGTTTTCCTGTAAATCACACCTTAATTCCCTTATAAAACCTTGTGCTACATCTTATCCCTATATGAACCCTGGAAGCCAGACTGCTCACCATTCCTAAACCTAACGGCTGATACCAAGAGAAACAGCTTGATGCTACCAAAACTGAGCTAATATACAGAGGAAATCCTTTTATATCTTAAACTGTCACAAAACTTATTCTGACTTTTTTCTTCAGTTCTCTGGCACCATATTTTGATCCTTTCCACTTCATCTAGATACATCAAGATTTATGTTCCCCCTCTACTCAGCTCTGGTGAGACCCCACCTGGAGTACTGTGTCCAGTTCTGGAGCCTCTACTGCAGGAAAGATCTGGAGGTGCTGGAAGGTGTCCAGAGAAGGGCCACGAGGATGAGCAGAGGGCTGGAACATCTCTCCTGTGAGAACAGACTGAGAGAGCTAGGGCTGTTCAGTCTCCAGAAGGCTCTGAGGAGACCTAATTGTGGTCTTCCAGTATCTGAAGGGGGCTACAGGAAAGCTGGGGAGGGACTTCTTAGGGTGTCAGGGAGTGATAGGACTGGGGGCAATGGAAGAAAAATAGAAACTGTTAGATTCAGATTGGATGTTAGGAAGAAGGGTGGTGAGACACTGACACAGGTTGCCCAGGGAGGTGGTGGAAGCCTCATCCCTGGAGTTTTATAAGGCCAGGCTGGATGTGGCTGTGAGCTACCTGCTCTAGTGTGAGGTGTCCCTGCCCATGGCAGGGGGGTTGGGACTGGCTGATCCTTGAGGTCCCTTCCAACCTGAACTCTTCTATGATTCTATATCACTACAAGGAGATTTTTAGCTCTTACTAGACCCACAAGACAAATTGCTCATTAAACTGGGGAAGCTTTAAAGCAGGGTTATGTTCCATGGGCAAAAATGTTGCAAGATGGTGAGTTATAAGGCTCAGATGTTTGCAGGTTTTTTCCTTGATGAATGCTCTTTAAAATTCTGCTTGAATTTTGCATAGCATTTTGGAAAAGTGCAGCTTTGGTCGAACCCTTACTCAGGAAAAGCTCTTGCAGTTTGCCTAACAAGAGCTAGAGCCAGTACAGTGGCTTGTGCCTGTGTAAAGCCACATTTCCCATCCCAGCTCAGCACCCTCTTTCCTTTGAGGGCTGCTTTACCTGGGAAAAGTCATAGAAGAATGAAGTGAGATGATGCACTTTCTGTCCAGAAAGCTTAGCAGTGCCTGGGGAGGACACCCAACAGATCTCTGGTCCTGATGCATCTTCCTTGAACACTTGGGGACCACTTGAACTTGGGGACCAGTGTAACCCCAAGCTATTTGTTATGTAACAGGCAGGTTTATTGACATGAGTTGACACTCTCATCCAGTGGTAAAGGATATTTTCACCAATCACCCAGGCATTCCTCTAGACACCCAGGCCTCCTTTTAGTGTCTGCTACACTTCACCTGGGAAATATCCTTTTGCTGTTCCTTCACATTGCAAAGCACACTCTGTTGTCCAGTGGAGTGAGATTTGACAAGGAAAGATCCCTTTAAGAAGGAAAAGACCTTGATGAGATGTCTCTCCTCTTGGCTGGAGGAAGAAGGGAACTCTCTAGCTCAAAGACATTCCTTTCAGTATTTTATTGCCACAGGTCAGGAAGTTCAGCTGTTAGACAGTATTTCAGAAGGCAAGTTATGGCAACATCATTTGAAGGGATCCTACACATAACTTGCTAGGATTTATCTCAATATTTGATTAGAAAGAAAGCTAAATAGCTCTTCTTACCCTCATCATATCAATATGAGAGTGATGATGCCTCCTTTTTGTAGGAAGAGTTTGTTGTTACTCTTTGTCATGACTTTAACTATTTGCAGTTATTTCTGCCACAGAAGGGAAAAGGAAAAGACAAACAGTGCTGCATATTTGGAAAGAAAGTGGAGTTTTATAGCTCCCAGACAGCCTGAGGACTATCCAGATCTGATGGCAATAGCTTATGGCTTTATAGTCTGAACAGACCTCAATAAGACCAAATCAAGAGGACACTTCCATTTTTCTTTCTCTGTTGTTTCCTGACAGTAGGATTTTCAAAAGGACCTGCTTCTCTTCAGCAGCTCCTAGAGCACTGCAGGCTCACTCAAATGTCTTCTGATCTTTAGTCACAGTACAGCATCTCCAATATTATAGAGTCCCTCTGTTAAGGTCTTTCTTGCTTTTTAGATCACAATTGTGAATAAACATTAATGAAAGGGTGAATTTTCCCAGATCAAAATCTGTTTCCATGTTACTTGTGCCAGAAAGAAGGTCTGGTTATCACATGTTGTGTTTGCAGTGCCAGCCCCCCAACTGCAGTGAGTCTTGTAGCAGCAGAATGGAAGTGAAGCACTCAGGCCCTGAAAGGTCATGCTGTGGGTGAGAAGCACTCTCTAAATGATCTGGAGGGCTCTTCATTCCCCACTGTTCCTGGGAGGATGGACGATGTGTCTGCTCCAGGTGGGCTGCTTCATACACACAAATAAAAAGCTAATTTGTTCCAGCAAGGGCAAGAAAACGAAGGTAAAAGAGGAAACCTTCTGAAGTACCTGCCCCTTTGTAAAGTCTTCAGCCAGCTGAATGGAGAAAGATCTATTCACAAATAGCCTTCTTATTTTGTAGCTCCCTGGAAGGGGCCAGGGAGGTGGTGACCACAAATATGGTAACTTATTCAATACACACAACATTTCTCTGTCATCTACTAGTGTCACTTTAACTTGTGCAGGACTCTTCCAATCAGCTGCATCCCTGAGATATTGGGAACAATAGTAGGTGCATTCATAACATTTTGGAGCCTTGTTTTCTTCCTCCTTTCCTGTTAAAACCAGGACTAAACACTTCCCATAAATCCAGGCTGCTAATCCAATCTGTTATCTAGACTATATCTCCTAGAAACCAGATCTGGTTGCAGTTTTGCAACCAGACAAGAGATGCTGCATGAACACTGTAGAAGTCACATTTAAAGTGGCAAAACTGTACCCAAGTAACACTTTGCAGTGCTTTAGTATCATCACAGTTGCAGGCAGTAATTTTAAACAAGACTCTTCAGATTTTCAGGACACAGAAGCACAAAACCACCCAGTCTAGGAACCTGTCATTGCTGACAGCTATAAGTCTGGACTGAGGCCAGCAACCTTGACACTGCTCATACAGTTAGCTGCATGTTTTGCAACCAGCATTTAGATGAAGGACTTGACTATGGAGTCAAAGGACTGCTTGTTTTCAGTCATTTTTATTTTGATTTATTTATTGTATTTTAATAATGCAACAAAGTTGGTGAGGGGGTTTGGAAGACAAGCCCTATGAGGAAAGGCTGAGGGAGCTGGGGTTGCTTAGCCTGGAGAAGAGGAGGCTCAGGGGTGACCTTATTGCTCTCTACAACTACCTGAAGGGAGGTTGTAGCCAGGTGGGGGTTGGTCTCTTCTCCCAGGCAGCCAGCACCAGAACAAGAGGACACAGTCTCAGGCTGCACCAGGGGAGGTTTAGACTGGATGTTAGGAGGAAGTTCTATACAGAGAGAGTGATTGCCCATTGGAATGGGCTGCCCGTGGAGGTGGTGGAGTCACCTTCATTGGAGGTGTTCAAGAAGAGGCTTGATGGGGTGCTTGGTGCCAGGGTTTAGTTGTTTAGTTGTTTAGGTGGGTTGTATTGTACTGTATTGTACTGTATTGTATTGTATTTAGGTGGGTTGGATTGGTTGATGGGTTGGACATGATGATCTTGAAGGTCTCTTCCAAACCTGGTGTATTGTATTATTGTATTATTGTAATTTGTTTCCAAACTGAACCATTGCATATGTTAATTCTGAGGACTTCAGCTCATACAGCACAATCCTGGTCAGCATCAAGACCTGCTGACCCTGGTGCTCAGCAAAATAATGACAAAAATGAAGTCTCCAAACTTCAGCTGGAATATATTACAAGCTGAAGCATAGTGGCTTGTAACCACTGAGACTTACTAGAGAGCTATGGTTTACCCCTACTTGGTATCTAAGCCCCATACAGGTGCTCACTTATTGCCTCCCAGTGGGGTAGGTTGAAATAAAGACACTCTAATGAGTACAGCAAAAGCTGCACACAAAAGCAAAGCAAACCAGGGAATTAATTCAGTCATTCCCATGAGGTGGCAGGTGTTCAGCCTTCTCCAGGAGAGCAGGGTTCCATCATGATAATGGTTACTTGGGAAGACAAACAGTGGGACTCTGACAATTCTCCTCTTCCTTCTTCTCCCAGATTTATATGCTGAGCATGACATCAACCTCATCATGAGTGAAGAGAGTGCTGCAGTGGCAAAGAAGGACAACAAGATGTTGGATTGCATCATCAAGGGCAGAACCATCAGAGAAAAGAAGTCATTATCCCACTCGGAGCTTGTCAGCCCATACCTCAAGCACTGTGTTTGGTTTTGGTCCCTGCTATGCAAAAAAAACTATAGAAAAAAGTAAATTAAAAGGTGAATGGGCTGGAAAGAGTCCAGAGAAGGGCTGGACAGAGTCCAGAGAAGGGCTGGACAGAGTCCAGAGAAGGGCCAGGAAGAAGATCAAAGAACTGGAAAGATGCCAAATGAGGAAAGGTGGAGAGAACTAGGTTTGCTCAGCCCAGAGGAAAGAAGGTTTAGGGCACAGCTAATCACCTTGGCTTAGCATTTCAACAAAGGCTACAAAGACTTTTGTTTACACCAAGGACAACATGGAAAAGACAGGGCATAATGGGTACAAGTCACTGCTGGGAAGATTCAGATTGGACACAAGAGGGAAATTTTTCACAAGACCAACCAGCCTTTAGAATAATCTCCCCAGGGAAGTGGTGGATCACACAACATTGGACTCTTGAGATTCATCTGGACAGAGTGCCGACCCATTTCATCCAGGCCATGCTTTTGCCAAGGAAGGTTGGACCAGATGATCCTTCAGATGGTATTCCATGTTTGTGTGAATATCTCTCTGGTCATCTGGAGCCACTTGTCCCAGTCCCTTCCCAGCTTCTTGTGCACCCCCAGAATATTCACTGGTGGGGTGATATGAGAAGCAGAAGAAGCCTTGACTCAGCACAAGCACTGCTCAGAAGCAACTAAAACACACTAGCTTTTCTTCACTCTGGCTGCTGTGAAGACAATTAGCTGTCACAACTAAACCCAGCACACCAAATAAAACCCTCTCCTTTAATTTTGCCACATGCATATTATCCTGATCTTCTCTAGTGCCCAGACAGGCCTAAGAACAAGGTAAAATATACCCACACTTCCTAACAGTTAGACAAACTCAGAGACAAGCCACAAGAACGTGAGATGTTAACAGGAGCCAAGGTTTCTACATCTTGAACACAAGTACAGCTTTGAAGATAAATTTCCTAGAATCAACCTTACCCTTTAAATCTTAAAGGCAAAGAGAAGGAGATTTCTTATAGCAAGGCACTCTGAACATTCACAGTTCTTGTAACTTACAAGAGGCCAAATGGTTGGTAGAGCATCTGCATTCTACTCTCTTTACATCACTAAGCCTACGTCTACTAAATGCCACGGGGAAATACTATGGAACAAGTAGAGTGCTTGGGGCTTTTTAGCCTTAGTCCAGTCACTTCAGGCATTGTGCCCTGTACTCAGCACTGGTTAGGCCACACCCTGAGTACTGTGTCCAGTTCTGGGCCCCTCAATTTAAGAAGGACATTGAGACACTTGAATGTGTCCAGAGAAGGGCAACAAGGCTGGGGAGAGGCCTCAAGCACAGCCCTACAAGGAGAGGCTGAGGGAGCTGGGGTTGCTTAGCCTGGAGAAGAGGCTCAGAGGAGACCTTGTTCTCTACAACTACCTGAGGGGAGATTGTAGCCAAGAGGGGGTTGGTCTCTTGTCCCAGGCAACCAGCACCAGAAAAAGATGAAACAGTCTCAAGCTGACACAGTCTCAAGCTGCACCAGGGGAAGTTTAGGCTCGAGGTGTGGAGAAAGTTCTTGACAGAGAGAGTTGTTAACCATTGGAATGTGCTGCCCAGGGAGGTGGTGGAGTCACCATCCCTGGAGGTGTTTGAGAGGGGATTGGATGTGGCACTTGAAGTCATGGTTTAGTTAGTCAGGATGTGTTGGGTGATAGGTTGGACTTGATCTTCAAGGTCTCGTCCAACCTTATTGATTCTATGATTTTAAAACAGCATATGTAAAAGACTGAAAGCATCATATGGAAAGGAAGATCAGCTCTTATTTGCTGAAATGTCCTGGGCTGGTGTAGATGGTTTAGGTAAAACTAAATGAGCAGTTTCAGAAAGTACAACTTCAAGTCAGTTGAAAATGGTGCCCCAGTCATCAGTACATGGCAGTGGTTCAGAGGGTCTTCCAAGATTTGTCAGTGTCTTCCCTCAGAAGGAGAACAAATGACCTCCCATGACGTCACTGGGCTGCTAGCTTGGGATGTGCAAGTTTCTTTGTGCATGCCAAGCCTGCACCTGAGGGGCTGTGCAAGTAGCAAGTTGTCTCTGCTTTGTTTAGGATTTGGAGTTGGCCCTTGTAGTTCACTTCTTTCAGTTACAGCAGCTGATCTCACACTGACGACACAGCAGGTTTCATGAACACATTCTGGTCCACATCTCTTATATAGATATAAAAAAATATCACCTATTTATCTTCATTACAGAGGCTTTAGATAACTGCTTTCATTCAAAGAAGTTCTTGTAGGTCTTAATAGATTAAAATAAACCTGGGACTTGAAATCACATTAGAATATTCCATCAGTGTCCCTTAGGTGGTCCATAGTGCATTGCATCAATGCTACTGGCTGAGCCATGGTTTTGACACTGGCTGATGGAGCTGTCACACCTCTGCCAGTCTCATCTATCTGGTCCCTCTGTCACCTACTGTTGCTCTTGCCTCTTCCAGGCATAAAGCCCTAAACCAACCATTTTATCAGTCCAGTAAAAATTAATTCCTTGAAGCAGAAAACACAAAGATGCTCTCCGAGACTGTGTCTGGAAAGCCGAAGGATTTCAGTTTTCTACTCAGTGACTTCTTAGAAACTTTGAGTGAGAGTGTTATCAGTCACTCTTTAGCCATAAACACAAATCTTTTTGCTCTGGAACACCGCTACAATCAGCTGAACATTTAGGTTTGAGGGTTTTTTTTACCTCCTTACTGAAAGGAAACACTAACACGGACTGATGTAGGCCTCCCTGCAGCAAGACTGCGGCATCCGTGGGATCAGTCATCCAGGGCTCCCATGACCTGCTGAGAAAATCCATTTCATTCACTGTAAAACCACCCTGTGAAAATCAGGACCAAAAACTTATGTCAAGCCTCTGTACACACTCCCAGGCATCTGGGAAATCATCAGTGCTAACTAATTCCAGGTCATTGATGCAGCTGGGCTGTTAGCACACCATTTGATAGCACTGCATGGCAGCAGAAGAGGCTGCATTTACTGAGCTACATGCCAATTTCTACCATGACTGTGTCAGCAGGTCTCCTGCCATGTCTCTTCACAGCACTACCTCTGTGCCAGAGGTTACCAACCTCCACACTGCACCACAGGTTGCTCATTTATTGTCAGTGGCATGTTGATAGACAGCAAAATTGTGCCTGTACAAGTGAACTGAATCAGGTTATGACATCTCCCAGAGATGTGCAGAACATAACTGGGAGAGTAGCACAGGGCAGGGACTGTTCCCATTATGGAGGAGAGCAATGTTTATCCTATTCTGTGGAACAGGACAAGGAGAGGTTGATCCAAGATACATCATGCCACTTCTCTTTAATGGTCTGAGACTGGATCCTGGCCTATTGTATTTAAGAGTGAGACCAAGGGACATGTACATAGGGACCAAGCACACAGCAGGTGTATCATGCAGTCCTGTCTCAGTGCTTCTGCTCAGCTTCAGCAAGAGCAGGTCATGTCATAAGGCAATGAGAAAAGTAGCTTGTTTGTTCAAGAGTAGAATAGCAGGAAAAGCATCCCTGACTGCCATTGGGCCCACTCACACACTTCAGTTCGTGTTCCCTGAGGCTCTGACCTATTTTATGAACTACATTTTGAAAATGAGAACTTCAAGCATTTTTGGACTTGGGACTGTTTTATTGTCCTTTCATCTTCTTTGTTCCACAAGAACTGTCTACAGTGTTTGGTAGGCTCCACTTTCTCCCTTTCAGTATGCAAATGCTAACCAAGACCGGACCTACTCTGGTGATTGACATGTCTAAATAGATGAAGAAGCATTTTCCCTCAGGCATTCTCTTTTGGAGGCAAAACTGAAGATTCATCAACCACAATCCAGGCTCTTCTATTTGAATATTCATTTAACAAAAGCTTCCTTAAAAGTCTACTTTGACATCCCATCATGAGAGAAGTAGATCATAGAATCAATAAGGTTGGAAAAGACCTCAGAAATCATGAAGTCCAGCCTATCACCCAACACCTCAGGACTAACTAAACCATGGCTTCAAGTGCCACCTCCAATCCCTTTTTGAACACCTCCAGGAGTGGTGACTCCACCACCTCCCTGGGCAGCACATTCCAACAGCTAACAACTCTCTCAGTGAAGAACTTTCTCCTCACCTCCAGCCTAAACTTCCCCTGGTGCAGCTTGAGACTCTCTCCTCTTGTTCTGGTGCTGGTTGCCTGGGGAGAAGAGATCAACTCCCTCCTGGCTACAACCTCCTTTCAGGTAGTTGTAGAGAGCAGTAAGGTCTCCCCTGAGCCTCCTCTTCTCCAGGCTAAGCAACCCCAGCTCCCTCAGCCTCTCCTCACAGGGCTTGTGCTCGAGGATTCTCCCCAGCCTAAGTGATCAGAATCATTCCTCCCATCCATAAGAATCCTTTAAATGTCATGAAGCAGCTTAGTGAGGTGTCCCTATGGAAAAAGCACCAGAAGTCTTTGTGAGCAGCCTACACCACAGGATCTCCCAAGGAACTGCAGTTCAAGGCTGTAGCAAACCATGTCCTCACAGCCTCTCTCCGGAGCTCATTTTGCTATCACAGTAGTCCAGAACCAAGGAAATGTAAAATTACCACCTGGCCTTTGCTGTCTGTCAGGAGAAGCATAGATTCTGCCTCAATGTCTGCTTGCACACAAACCTTCAGGAAAAGAGCAGCAACAAAACATTTATGACACTCTGGTATAAAATTAATTAGTCATTTATCTGTCAACCTACAGTACCTTGTTTTAAAAAGCAACACAATTCCTCCAGATGATGGCTGGGGAGTACATTAGCTGCAAAGAGCCCATGAGCTTTTTTGAGTTATGTGAGCTTCAAGTTCTTATCCAATAGGCTTCACCTTTAACTCAATTTTGTCTCCCTGGTAATGGCTGTTTACACAGTATGTTTGCTATCTCAGGATAATATTCTTCCTATGTGAGTCTTCAAAATTAAGCTAATGCAACAGCAAGTTTATTAATTTTCATTTAAATGCTGCAGAAAAGCTATTAAGGTGCTGGTCATCATCCTAATGGCCGTAACAGAGATTCCTTTTCTCGGGATCTGAAGAGAACAAAATGGCAATTGATAACAGATGTGCTATTCTGATGATTATCTGAATGGATTAAAGCTATAAATACATGAAAAACCTAAAGTGATAAAGTCTTTCATTCATTACTCTGAGGACTGGATGTCCACCCAAGTGACACTACTGAAAAGAAGACAGAAATTACGCTAGGTTCACTCCAGCAATGTGATATCCATCTGGATCTGACCTCTGTGGATGAGAAGGAGCTGCACCATTTGCCTGCTACTGAGGCCAGAGGCTCTGAGCACTCTCCTGAAACAAACCAAACAAACTACCTGCTGTACAGAGGTCCAGCAGTGGCATGATCCTTCCATTCAAGACCCTTTATCAGCACAGAATTGAAATAGCCCCCTGTCCAGAGGCAACGTGCTCTCTGCAAAGGTGTGAATAGTTTGGACCTCCATCTGTCATTAACTGCTGCAAGTCTAATAACATTAATGCAAAAGGGATTTATACCAGACGACTACCTGGCCTCAAGCTTCTTAGAAATCTCACTCACATTCAACCAAAACACAATCAATTATCTGTTTCTCTCGGGCATTTTGTCTCATATGGATTGGGGCTGTTGTGTTTACTCTGCCTTTAGATTAAAAGTTGTTGAGGCAAGGACACGAGGACTGTACCCTCCATCCAGGCTCATTGAGAGGAAATAAAACACCTAATATTGTTAAAGAACAACATAAAACAAAGCAAGAAGCCAAATCAAGACAACTGTGGGTCCAGTTCTGGGCTCCCCAGTTTGGGAAAGATGTTGAGTTGCTGGAATGTGTCCAGAGAGGGCAACAAAGCTGAGGAGGAGCACAAACCCTGTGAGGAGAGGCTGAGGGCACTGGGGTTGATTAGCTTGGAGAAGAGGAGGCTCAAGGGAGACCTTATTGCTCTCTACAACTACCTGAAGGGAGGTTGTAGCCAGGAGGGAGTTGATCTCTTCTCCCAGGCAACCAGCACCAGAACAAGAGGACACAGTCTCAAGCTGCGCCAGGGGAAGTTTAGGCTGGAGGTGAGGAGAAAGTTCTTCCCAGAGAGAGTAATTGGCCACTGGAATGTGCTGCCCAGGGAGGTGGTGGAGTCACCATCACTGGAGGTGAGACTGGATGGGGTGCTCGTTGCCTTGGTTTAGTTGATTAGAGTTGATGGTGTTGGGTGATAGGTTGGACTCGATGATCTCAAAGGTCTTTTCCAGCCTGGTTAATTCTATTCTATTCTATTCTATTCTATTCTATTCTATTCTATTCTATTCTATTCTATTCTATTCTATTCTATTCTATTCTGTTCTGTTCTGTTCTGTTCTGTTCTATTCTATTCTATTCTATTCTATAACCTCCCTACTGGTTCCTCCCCAGTCCAGCTAAGTCTGACAAGGCAAGAGGGCAAATCCCTAAAAGTACAAGACTCATTTTTTTGACCCTGCATAGCAGGAGCAATGTGCTTGACATCCTCTGTTCTGCCTCCGTAAAGTCTATGGGAGCTTTGATTTCATCTGGATACAAATCTCTCATTTTCCACAAGGCAGGTATTTGAAGGGAACTTCTTTATAATTGAAGGAGGCTGCATATTTTGTACTTTGAAACAAGTGTTTAGACAGCAGGATTTATTGTTGGTCAAGTTAGCTTCCCCAGACACTGTTACCTTGCTTTCCAACCTTCACAAACTAGCAAACGAAAGTCTAATTTCTGTGCATTTATATGGATCTGGTTATCCTTAAAATTTAGCTCAAGGGCTTCTGAAAGGGTTGCCTGCACTCATGCAGAACTTGAAGAATAGTCTTTTTTTTTTGCATGGGGAAAAAGCAGGATGACAACAAAATGGATCAGTAATAACCATGCATCGTTTATAAAGATTGCCTAACTGCAAGGAAGTGGAACCTCAAAAGCTACCTGCATAGGGTTCACTACATGTAAACTACATCTCTGCTACACTCTCCAATGGAATGCAATGAACATGTACACAATATACAGGGTTTACAATAGTTACAGCTATTTACAATTAATCAACAGCACAAGAACCCTCCTGGTCTTTGACCAGGGGAAGCTCCCAGGTTCTCCTTCCCTGACTTCCTTCTATCTCCCTCTGCAAAGAAGGACAGAGAAAGGAGCAGAGAAGTTGATACCAAAACAATGCAGCCAAGGCCAAGCAGAAGCAAGTTAGTATCTCTGAGGAGAGGAAAGGAGAGGAGAGGTTCAGAGAGGAGAGGTTCGGAGAGGAGAGGTTTGGAGAGGAGAGGTTCGGAGAGGTTTGGAGAGGAGAGGTTCGGAGAGGTTTGGAGAGGTTTGGAGTGGTTTGGAGAGGAGAGGTTTAGAGAGGAGAGGTTTGGAGAGAAGGGGAGAGGAGAGGAGGGGAGAGGAGAGGTTTGGAGAGGAGAGGTTTAGAGAGGAGGGGAGAGGAGAGGAGGGGAGAGGAGAGGAGAGGTTTGGAGAGGTTTGGAGAGGAGAGGAGAGGTTCGGAGAGGAGAGGAGAGTTCGGAGAGAGAGGATTCGGAGAGGACGGAGAGGAGAGGTTCGGACGAGAGAGAAGAGGTTCGGAGAGGAGGGAGAGGTTCGAGAGAGGGAGGAGGAGAGGAGAGGTAGAGGTTCGGAGAGGAGAGGAGAGGTTCGGAGAGGAAGAGAGTTTGGAGAGGAGAGGAGAGTTCGGAGAGAAGTAGAGGAGAGGAGATGAGAGGAGAGGAGAGGAGAGGAGAGGAGAGGAGAGGAGAGGAGAGGAGAGAAGAGGGGAGAGGAAGAGGAGAGGAGGAGGAGGAGAGAGAGTTAGAGGAGAGGAGAGGAGAGAAGAGGATTTTTTCGGTACAACAAACTTATGGTAGATATCTCTCCAATGGGATTGTTTAGAATTATGTTTATTTTCCTTTTTACACCCACTAGTGATTTATTTGCATTTTGCTGCTTTTATGCTCAAGATCTGTGATAGATTTTCAAGGCATAGCCTAAAACTGCCACAGTCCTGTCACTGAGTCTGTGTGCTTTGCACAGACACATTATACATACATTTGATTTTCTTTCACAAGAATGAATACAAAAGTGACAACTAAAGGAAGTCCATCCCCAGCCTTTCATTTTCTCAAAATCTAATGAAAAATATTAAAATGTCATATTGACTTCTCAATCAATCTTAATTTCTATGAATCCAAGCGGGGAGGAGAATAAAATTTGGTTCTTCCAATTTGCATTTAAAAAGGAGCAAAATAATCTCAACAAATAACTCTTGTCAAATTAGCTTCTGGTTGAAATGCAGAATGTGTAGTTTCAAAAGTGTTGCCATTTTTTGTCTTTTTTTCCTGTATGGATCCCCCTGAGGCAGTTCACTGCAATCTCTGGCACCTGCTTTTTGACATACTGTGCAAGTGACTCATATTTAATGCTGCTATGTATCTAAGATAGTAAAAGGCTTGCTCTGAAAACACGTGAGGTTGTATCATGCCAGAGGATGCAAGCTAGCATAAAATGCTTCATCATCTTCCCAAATCTTTTACAAATGGCTTGTTAGCTTGCACAGTTGCCACTGAGGTGAAAGGCCTGGAGATTGTGCAGTCCACCTCATCTGCAGTCTACAGGGGTAGCCTAAAGCATAATAGATATTTAGGGAGAAGAGGCTAGGCTTTCCCCTGGCCACAGCTGTGTTTTATTACACTGGTGGAGAGTCTTGTTCTTGCTGGTACCTGAGCAACTTGAGTGGATCCAGGTGTAAGGTAGGCCAAGCCTCTTCATTTTCTACTGGAGCTTAGGTAAGAAACTAACTGCCTTCGAGCTGGAAACTCTGCTGAGCCGTTGCAGAGGACACAAGCATGCAGAAACCTTCATACAAGACTAGGAGGTGCACAGTGATTTTAGAGTGCTCAAACATTTAAACAGCACTTCAGAATCTTTCTGCTTATTTACCATCATTGGGGCACAGACACCTCATGAATAATAAATCAAATTGCAGAAAGAGAAGGTCATCTTTCCCCTTCTTTAATACCTCATCAGTAAGGGAACCTGCTTAGGTAAAGAAGGGCTCTTTTTAATATCTGCAGCCTCCTAGGCTGTTGTTCTTATTAGTGGACTAAACCCTAGCTGCAGAATTTGCTGAAACATTCCAGTAGACCCTTTCACTCTGGCACCACAGTGACACATTGAAGAGAGAGTCTATCTGTGTGATATAAATTATACATTTGCTAAGAATATTAAATGAGTTTGGGGTTGGTTTGTTTGTTTCCTGTTGACAACTCACAGAATTGTAGAAGGTACTGAATTTTCTTTCACTGCATAGACAATTCCATCCATTTGTTTATTTCCTTGCTTATTTCATTATCTATCTATCTATCTGTGCCCAGTCTGGGGCTCCCCAGTTCAAGAGAGACAGGGATATGCTGGAGAGAGTCCAAGGGGAGAGTCACAAGGATGCTTAGGAGACTCGAGCATCTCCCCTATGAAGAGAGACTGAGAGCCCTGGGGCTGTTTAGTCTGGAGAAGAGAAGACTGAGAGGGGATCTGATCAATGTGTATAAATATCTGAGGGGTGGGTGTTAAGCTCTTTTGGGTGGTGCACAGGAATAAGCCAAGGAACAATGGAGACAAACGTGAACAGAGAAGGTTTCGGCTCAACATGAGGAGAACCTTCTTTGCTGTGAGGGTGACAGCCCTGGAGCAGGCTGCCCAGAGAGGTTGTGGAGTGGAGTCTCCTTCTCTGGAGACTTTCCTGCCCCACCTGGATGCATTCCTGTGTGGACTACCTTGTGTGATCTTGCTCTGGCAGGGGGGTTGGACTTGATGATCTCTGGAGGTCCCTTCCAACCTCTAATGTTCTATGATTCTATGTTTCTCTAGGTGGTTAGATCTCAAATTGTTCTATTATGGTGAACTGGTTTAGAAGAGAGGATAGGAAAATACCCCTCTTGGTACACAAGGCTGTAGTCCAATTTGCTGGGGATACCAATTCCAATCTACTGAGGCAGGAAGATACTGAAATCACATGTTGTCATTGATAGGCACTGGGAGGAAATGCTACAACCACTTCCTTTTGCAGCTGAAAGCAGGACCAGTTCCTGACCCAGTCAGTCTCCACAGTAAGCACACCAATTCCCTAGCAGAGTCATGAATCTAACACATGCCAGTGATTAAAAGGTTTAGACCTCTTTGCCAGGATGACTTTGGTGGATCCCCTTTCAAGGTACTGTGCCTTCTCATGCAGCTTCCACTAGCTTAAAAAGCTGATGGAAGCACAATGCCTGTAGCATTTGGCCGTGAAATTCCCCTTGCAGATCGAAGTTCTGTAAGGATCCCACTCATCCTGTTGGTCTTACTAGTGAAACCTGCAATCTATACTAGCAGCATTGAAGGTTTTACTAGACTTCAGCATCTCTTCGTTCCTGAGATCTAGTGTACCTGGCTCATTCCTTTTCCTCTAATCAGGATGCTGCTCTAAGTGCTTTCAGGTCCATAAAGTTCTTGAAGGATACACACGATTGCTTAAAGCCATCTGGACTTGCCAGGTGGTAAAATACTAATCAGCTGTGGAGAGCAGCTGCCTTAGGAGCATTACCAGTTATCAACAAATTCTGGGTTCGTCACATTTTATCAAATCCCCTTTCCATAACTCTGTTCCTCCCTCCCAGTGTTTAGTCTGGGTGCTAATCCTGGAAGGCCTGCAACCATATTCATAAAAAATGGCATGAAACCTTGATTTTGGAATCAAAAGCTCAAGTGTTTGGAAAGACCAGGATTACAAACGCTTGTGACATTGTAATTCACCCCCACCAGGTGCATTGCAACTTATTTAGTCTCTATTACAGTTTTTTCCCCCCATTTTCCCAGCCCCACAACTTGTTTACTCTCCAAGGCATACAGCATTGCTTAAACAGCCCTTAAACAGTTTATTTTTACCTCCCTCTGAATGGTAAGAAGTCCCATGAATGGTTTGCTTTCAGATATGCTTAGAGGACAGAGCAGTTCAAATTAAAGCAAACTGGTCTGCTGAGCCAAGTTTGAACAGCTCACAGATAGAAGAGGTAGGGACAGTGGCAGCTCTAAAACCAGACTGTAATCAGAGAAGGATATTGTATCCCAATAAGAACATCTGCTTGTCCACAAAGAAGGTAGGTTCTCTCTTCAGCCCCACTCATACCTGCTTCTTCAACCATGGATTTGCTCAGCAAAAGTCAAGAGCATGGACCTACTGGCAGACAAATGGAATGGAATGGAATGGAATGGAATGGAATGGAATGGAATGGAATGGAATGGAATGGAATGGAATGAATAGAATAGAATAGAATAGAATAGAATAATAGAATAGAATAGAATAGAATAGAATAGAATAGAATAGAATTAACCAGGTGGAAAAGACCTTGGAGATCATTGAGTCCAACCTATCACCCAACACCATCTAATCAACTAAGCCATGGCACCAAGCACCCCAAAATCTGGTGGGAATAATGTGCATCCAGAGCATGAAATTCACTACAGAAAGCACAGAGAGACAGAGCCACTTTTACACACAGAGGCTGCTACCCACTCAAGAAAAAGGTAGATTCTCTTGAATTGTACTTAATGTGTACTTAAAGCTAACTTTGTTGCTAAACTGAAGACTATCTGAGCTCTCCTTGCACCAACATTTACAAACACAGCCTGTTCCCTAGTTACCTCCTGGCTATCCAGAATACCTTACTCAAAGTAAGGTAATGAGCTCATACTATGGTCAGCAGAAAAATATCCTTAGTCTTTCTCCTACCATTTGTCTGAAAGAGCAAAATCCCAGAAGCAAGAAGACAAGATGCTTTCTTCTCAGCTTTATCAATGATTGCTCACAAACAGCTTCTGTCTGTGTTGTTCCTGTCAGTGTTCTGGGGTACATACACCACAACCAAATACACAAGCTTGCAAATAAAAAGTGTGTGTGCAAGGATAGTATGGCTAGGAGCATGCAAGCTGATGCTCCTTGGTGGTCCACATCATGTGTCCAGAGGAGGGCAATGAGGCTGGTGAAAGGCCTCGAGCACAAGCCCTATGAGGAGAGGCTGAAGGAGCTGGAGTTGTTCAGCCTGGAGAAGAGGAGGCTCAGAGGAGACCTTATTGCTCTCTACAACTACCTGAAGGGAGGTTGTAGCCAGGTGAGGGTTGATCTCTTCTCCCAGTCAACCAGCACCAGAACAAGAGGACACAGTCTCAAGCTGTGCCAGGGGAGGTTTAAGCTGGAGGTGAGGAGAAAGTTTTTCCCAGAGAGAGTTGTTAGCTGTTGGAATGTGCTGCCCAGGGAGGTAGTGGAGTCACCATCCCTGGAGGTGTTCAAGAGGGGATTGGGTGTGGCACTTGGTGCCATGGTTTAGTAGTCCTGAGGTGTTGGGTGACAGGTTGGACTTGATCTTTGAAGTCTCTTCCAACCTTATTGCTTCTGTGATTCTATATAAGCTTCAATTACTAATTATGTGCCAGCTCCATTCACTCTAGCAAGAGTCCACTTATAAATTAATGGTGCTCAGGCTGCCTTAGGAAGCAGCCTACAGCAAGGATGTGGCCACCTGTGGCACAGACTACCCAGACCCCATTATAATATCACCTATACATGCTTTAGAAAATTCCCTGTGAATGTATGTTCCCCCCAGGAAAGAATATGAAAGAATTATTCATTTGGGGATCTGGTTCTGTCTAAAGCTCTGGTCATTTGAGTAGTATGCAAGAGGCTGAAAATATGAGAAATGGAAAGTTAAGAAGACTTTGGCCACACGGAACCCATTGCATTCAGAAGGAACAGGCTACTGAGAATAAAATTTCTGCCTTGAATATTCTCTGTATCTATTCTCCCATGTGAGATGGATTTATTGTGTGCTTTCATAGCCTTAAAGAAGTCTGAAACCCTTTTGTCTCTTTGCAAACCTACCTGGAACACCATCAGTCCAAAAGCACAGCGAGAGCTGGAATGCTTCTGAACTTGTCTCCTGCTGAGAAGAGGCAAAGCACGGTGAAGGTCTTCAGGAATTTCAAAAGGCAGGACAGGCTGCTTGCAGAGTGCTATTTGTCTGAGATGCTGGGTTTGTTTGGGGTTGGTTGTTTCGCTGGGGATTTGTGCTGTAGCAAACTAGAAAGAGACAAACTTTTCCAGAAGTGAAGTTCTGTCAAAACCAAATAATATCTTTTATTAAACCCAAATGCTACAGCTGAGAAAACAAACAAACAAGGCAACAAAAAACCACAACCAAACAAAAAAGCAACAACAAAAAGACACACTAAGAATATTTTAGGAGTGCAAAGAACTGAGGAAAGTTTTATGTGCCTTAAAACTTGCCATCTGCTCTGGTAACAAAGAATTCCTTCTCATAGAATCATAGAATTAATAAGGTTGGAAAAGACCTCAGAGATCATCAAGTCCAAGCTGTCACCCCACACCTCAGGACTAACTAAACCATGGCTCCGAGTGCCACATCCAATCCCCTCTTGAACACCTCCAGGGATGGTGACTCCACCACCTCCCTGGGCAGCACATTCCAATGGCCAATTACTCTTTCTGGGACGAACTTTCTCCTAATCTAAACTTCCCCTGGCACAGCTTGAGACTGTGTCCTCTTGTTCTGGTGCTGCTTGCCTGGGAGAAGAGACCAGCCTCCACTTGGCTATAACCTCTCTTCAGGGAGTTGTAGAGAGCAATGAGGTCTCCCCTGAGCCTCCTCTTCTCCAGGCTAATCAACCCCCAGCTCCCTCAGCCTCTCCTCACAGGGCTGTGCTCCAGACCTCTCCCCAGCCTCATTGCCCTTCTCTGGACACATCCAAGTGTCTCAATATCCTTCTTAACTTGAGGGACCCAGAACTGTACAATCCTACTCTTGTTTATACCCTAGGAGCATCATCATTATAGACGAAACATTTGACATGAGGGGTCTGGGTATGACAGAATAGCCAGGAAGTCTCTGGACTATAAGCTGATTTGATTTATAGGGAAAAAGTTCATCTGATGTCTTGATTTAGAAAACTGTCTTGAACTCAGGTCCCAGATTCTCTCTGTCCTTGGCTGGTTGAGAGTCCACAGCGGAGTGCTTGCTCTCTCTGTGATCTGAAAGTCAAATCTATCCAAGGTCGACAGGATCTCCCAGTGCAGGCTTTGCCACAAAAGCTGCTTTCTCACTAACATCTGATTTTTATGAAAACAACACTTTCCTGACCAAAAATATTCCCTCCAAAGAATCTTCACCTACCCCTTTATCAGGGATAACAGAGATAGGCAGAAATAATCAGTTTTAAAGCATAACCAAGAGCTGGAGAAAATATAATGCTGAAACCAAAGTGTTATCACATATATCTGTGACTGCAGTTTCTGTCACCTGAGGCCTGGGAGTGGGAAGAAAGACAGGCTTATTGAGAGGTAGACAAACAATTCCCATTAATTAGTAGACAGTCTCCAGGAAGAAATTCTCTTTAAAATAGCTGTGGTGGGTTCACACTGGATGGATACCAGGTGCCCACCAAGCCACTCTATCATTCCCCTCCTCAGGTGGACAGAGGACAGAAAATATAACAAAAGTATCATGGGTCAAGGTAAGGACAAGAATGATCACTCACCAGTTACAGCCACAGGCAAAACAGACTCAGTCCAGGGAAACTAACTCAATTTACTGCCAATTAACTCAGAGCAGGGTAATGAGAACTGAAAACTAAATCTTAAAACATCTTCCCTCACGTCCCCCTTCTTCACAGGCTCAGCTTCGCTCCCCATTTTCTTTACTGAACAGCACAGGGAATAAGGAGCAGGGGTTGTGGTAAATTCATCACATGTTGTCTCTGCCACTCCTGCCTCCTCAGGGGGAGGATTCCTCAAACTCTTCCCCTGGTGCAGTGTGGGGCTGCTCCCATGGGAGACAGTCCTCTGTGAACTTCTCCCCGAGTCCCACGGGCCACAGTATTGGATCGTTTTCCTGCTCATTGAAGGATGGTTGAACTAGATGACCTCTAAAGGCTCCTTCCAACCAAACTATTGCATGATTCTGTGAGTCTTCATTAACTGCCTCAGGTGGCTCCTTCCACAAGATGTAGCCTTTCAGGAGCAGACTGCTCCAGCATGCATCCCCAGCAGGCTCACAGGTCCTGCCAGCAAGCCTGCTCTAACATGGGCTTCTTTCTCCACTGGCTCTGCCAGAAGCCTGCTCCTGCAGGAGCTCTCCATGAGACCACAGTCTCCTGGCATGCACCTTCTCCAGCATAGCGTCCTCCATGGGCTGCAGGTGGATATCTGCTCCACTGTTGAAGTCCATGGACTGCAGGGCTACAGTCTACCTTATGATCTTAACCACAGGCTGCAGGGGCATCTCTGCCATCTGAAGCACCTCCTTCTCCTCCTTCACTTATCTTAGTGTCTGTAGACATGTTGCTGTTACATGTTCTCACTCCTCTCTTTGGCTGTGGTTGTCATGGGTTGTTTTTATCCTTCTTAAACATCTCACTGCAGAGACACCACCACCACCACTGATGGGCTCAGCCCTTGCCAGCAGCAGGTCCATCTTGGAGCCAGCTGGCATTGTCTCTGTTGGACATACAGAAGCTTCTAGCAGTTTCTCACAGAAGTCATCCCTGTGACACTACTGCTACCAAAACAAACACAATAATTTAGTCTGAAGGGAGGGAAGGGATTTTAAACCAAACATGGCAATAGAGTTCTGTCTTACAAGATCCCTGGTGTAAGGCTGTTGTAAAATGATGATAAGAGTGAGGGGGCACTGGTGTGATTTTAAAAATAGAGCAAAATCCACCAAATGGCCCAAAAGGAAAAGTGAGATTCAGTCCTGCAACACAATTCTTACAAGATTTCATGTTAATACTAGCAATGTCCTTGTAGCCCTGGCTCTGAAGCATCTGCCCTTTTGGAGAAGAAGAGTTCAGAAACAGCACCAAAATGCACCACATGTTGTTGAGATGTCTGCAAGGACCACTTCAGGCTGTTGCCAGGCTTTTTCTGATGAGAGCCCATTATAAAGCAACCTCATTTTTATTTACCTTTTCACCTCTCTAACAGTAAGTCACATCCTTCTTTACAGCCACTGCTACGTGACACAGAGGTACAACTGTGAGCTGTACCTCTGCCTGGCTGGGCAGTACTTTAGGAGTCAGTTAGTTGATGTGGTGAAGTCTCTAGTTCCAGGCAATTTATTCTGAAAATCCTGGCATTAAAATGAGATTAAGGAACAAAACAATAAACATTGGCTGAAGAGAGAAGAATTTCTTTGTAGACCACAGCACTTTAAATAATAATCTGTAGGAATCAGCTTAATTCGCTCAATAAGGTTTCTGTCGGTGCTATTTCAGAAGGAATGAGGAACTGATGTGCAAACCAGAGCTGCTAATCTCAAGCCACAGCACACAGAATCACAGAATTGTCAGGGTTGGAAGGGATCACAAGGATCACCTAGTTCAACCCACCTTGCCATGGGCAGGGACAGCTTCCACCAGATCAGGTTGCCCAGAGCCACATCCAGCCTCACCTTAAAAGCATCCAGGGATAGGATCTAACACCATCCTCCTTTTCCAGCAGCCTGGGAAAATATAACCTGTACACATTTGATTCCATCAACAACATCCAAAAACCAGTTTGATACAGCATGGCCAAGCTTTCTATGCTTCTATTGGCAGCAGGGAGGAATTCCTTCTCAGTGAGGGCTTTTTACACCTTGTCCCAATATTTCCTGCTAACTGTCTTTGCTAATCACAACCAACTGTTTCAGTGGAAGGAGAGGAGAAAGTCAGGCACTCTGGGGAAGGGACGTGGCAATGACCCAAAATTTCTCTGAGGGTGGAAAGGGAGGAATAAGAAGCATCACCCTCACAGTGAGGAAAGGAGGTGTTCTGCACCCCAGCACTGCACTTCTGGAGCACAGTCATGCTGGAAACCTGACATTTGCCAGGTCATCTCTTGTTTGCCTTAGCTTTGAGTACTGAGATGGCTTATGCAGCACAGTACTTTGTGGGGCTGAGGCATTACAAAGCATCTTGCCTCTGACTTTGCACAAGGACAATTTGCCTTGATTATAGAATATCTCTGCTAGCGACTCCAGACCCTAAGTCCCTTGGGTAAGATTCACACAACTACAATTCTTTTATTGGGCAATACTGAGAACCTGCTTCTATCCCAAACAGCCATAGGTGACCTTAGTGGCAGGCATCAAGCCCAGGACACTTATCCTTGAGTCCAGTACTAACACCAGGCAAGGAAAGGTGCAGCTGGCTGGAGCAACAAGCCAGGGGCTGTGTTTCCCTTTGTTTCCCTACTGCCCCAGGATTGTGATGTGTGGGGTGAAAAGTGGCAGCTACAGAGGGAGAAGTCTGCTGCAGTCAGGGCTAGTGTTACTGGTCCATGACTTCTCTCTCCACTTGCCTTTTTTGTCCCTTGCAATAACAATTCCCACTCCCATCACACAGCACCACTTGTACCCCATAGTCTTGTCCTCCCCCTCACGTATGGCCACAAGCTGCTGAGCAGCTTGTGAGAGAAGGGGGAGCAGGTCCCACCCCACGCCATCCTCTTCCCTGCTGAAACCAGGCTGCAAAACAATCTTGCTTTTACCACCAGCTTGCAGATGAAGAAATGCACTTTTTCAACCAGCACAACTAATATGATGCAGCAAACAGTCACCAAAACCATAGCTGGAGAAGTCATCTCAGTGCCACAGACAATCCACCAGGTCCAAGGCTGACTGGCTGAACTGCTCAGCTTTACTCAGCTCTGATTCTCACATCTGCAGACCTGATCCAGTGCAAGTCATTCAGACTTAAAAAGAAAGAAACACACAGATCTGAGATGCCTGCCTTTCTCCACTGCTGAAGCAGGAGGGAATGTTAGCAGATTCAAAAGAACCAGATTCAGAAATCTAATTTAAAGATGATAAATTGGTCTCAGTCCTGCAGGAAGTGTTGTGAACTTAATAGGGGCTGATTCTGTCAAGAAGAAACATGCTAACAGTAACCATTTGATTCAGCTTCTCCAACAGTGCTGCCATTTCTCAGCCAGGAGCAGATCAGTAGTAGGCAATTTTGAATGTCAGAAGGAGCTATATTTAATACCACACATCTTTTGATAGGCCCATGCAGTGCAGAGCCTCTTCCTGACTAAGGTCAAGCAGTTTTCCTGACTCTTTCACAACAAATCCTGCTAATTTCTTCTGGATTTTGAATACTGATTGGAAAAGGTGCCAAAAAGGGGCTTGGGGGGGTTTTGAGTGAGCACAATTTGGCATCCCACTCCAGCATCTCTTTTCTGTGGCTGCCTGAAGCATGAATGGGAAGAAATCCCATCCTGTCATATGGAACAAGACATCCCAGGAACAAGACATCCCAGCTTAGCTTTGCTCCAGACTCCTCACCTCCTGGCATCCCAGAGGAGTTGGCATAACCTGCTCTGTTATTCCATCCAAGGAGTGTGTATCTTCATTATCCCAACCCATTACAGAGCAGGCATCTTCATTATTATTTTGACCATTCATTTGCATTAGCCTCCTAGAAGCTCAAGTTACCAATCTCCTTTTGATGCTCAGTATAAAAATAAGCTGCATGCACATGCTTACTTCAGCATTTCAAGTTCTCTAACTCTTGATAGCTTTTTCTAATACTTCCCATCTTTCGGTTTTTGCACAGGATTCATCTTACCTGACATGAGCTGTCGAACTGCTCATACAGCCTGTCCCTATAGGTGAGGAAGGGAGATCACAATTTATTCCATCCAAATACAGACTCCTGTTTAGCCCTGGCTCTTTCTCCACTAAGCACAGGGAGAGCTAAGACAGCTTGGTCTGCATTCCCAAGTTTTAAGCAGCAAGTGTAAGGTGTACCTCACTCTCTCCTCCTGGTAGAAGTAATCACAAAGGCTAAAATCAACACCACTTCTTCTTCTTTTTTTTCTCTCTTTCTTTTTTTTTTTGTTTTCTTCAGAGCAGAGTTGTGTCTGGATAAGGATTCGCTTTGCCTGATCTCTACACCGTGACAGCTCAGCAGGTTCACGTCGTGATTCAGCTGCGCCACTGTCATTCTCTGCAAGAAACTCCCCTGCAGAACATTTGAAGGAAGGCAGCTTTTCACTTCTATCTGCATGTTTCATCACCTTTCATTTCAGTTTTGCTCCCTTGTCCAGCCCCCACAGAGGAGGAGATTACTCTTGCTTCAGGCTGCGGGGTCTTGTGCTTCAGACTTCAGGAATAACCCTTGCTGCATCAGCTGTAATGCATTTGATTGCAGTAGCTGCTATGCTTCAGTTCTGCATCTGAAAAACAGGAATCCTAATCACCTGCCCTTACCTAGAGACAGCATAATGAAAATGCCAGAAATCATTTGAAGCTTCAGTACTGTTCCAGCAAGATCCACATGTACATGTGCAGTTGCAATAGGATGAAGATTGTCAATTTAACTACTGCTGATGGAAATCAGAATACAGTTGTCCTGTTGTTTTAAACAGGCTGCAACAGAAAAAGCAAGCAGAACGTGCTTGGTTCAGTGAGCCTATTAATATCACCTAATTCAAATCATCTTCAAACCAGTCAGCAAGGTCAAAACAGCCATTTATGTTCCTTCTGCAATTAATAGAGAGACCTTCAGAGGACAATTTTCCACCACTAATCTTAGAAAGAGATTAAATGACCCTTGGACATGTTTACTTTTCTCCCTTAACTGCAGAGGAAGTAACAACAGGCTCCTCACACAAACTATCCAAATTTTAAGTAGCTAAATTTAAGTAAGAGCAATTTTAGTTTATTTTAGTAGACACATTCATTCCATCAGTTATGCTTTCATTACAAAGTGCTTATGCAATGCTCTCATTACCTTGGGTTAATTTAACCATTTTGGACAGACATCAGAGCGGCAACAAAAAGAGAGCTCAAACATGCAATTGAATGCAGGAACAGTGTCAGTAAAATTCAGATGATGCTTCCATAGAGTAACCAGCCTGAGACACAGTCCTTGGCTGTCTAACACAAAACCACTATCTTCCCAATGTTTCAGCAAGTAAACCAGGGATATGTTCATATTAATACATTCTACCTAAAAGTGAGAGTAGCTAAGAGAGCTGATGGCTGGAGAATGTTAGTTAACAATAACTTAACACAGAGTTATTGCTGTGTCGAGTGCTGCACACAAATACCTAAGGAAATACCTAAGAAATCCACTCTTTCTGGAGAAACTGCGACATCTGCTGGTTTGTAGTGATAAACCTAGAAATACTGCTCGACGCATTTCAAAGGAGTGTCTTATGTCAGGGCACAAATGTGACTTCAGAGACGTCAATGATGGTGGCAGTGTTGCAATGCATCAAGTGACGGAGCGGAGTTTTTGTACACCCAGTAAAATCATCAAGGGGTAAAAAGAATTTGAAGGTCTGCTTCACAGAAAGGCCTCACAAAACATCACAGAATCACAGAATGTTAGAAGTTGGAAGGGACTTCCAGAGATGATCAAGTACAACCCTCCTGCCCAAAGCAGGATCACCTAGGGTACTCCACTCAGGAATGCATCCAGGTGGGTTTTTAAAGCCTCCAGAGAAGGAGACTCCACAGCCCCTCCAGGCAGCCTGTTCCAGTGCTCTGTCACTCTCACTGTAAAGAAGTCTCTCCTCATGTTGAGCTGAAGCCTTCTGTGTTCAAGTTTGTGTCCATTGTTCCTTGTCTTATCACCGTGCACCACCAAAAAGAGGTTGGTCCCATCCACCAGGCACCCACCCCTCAGACATTGATCAGATCCTCACTTAGTCTTCTCAAGCGATAACTGGAGTCTGACCAGAATTGCTCTCAAGATGTAGGAATTCAATATTCACAATAAAAGATAGTTTCCTATTGCTCTCCTGTCAGTGTGTAGATATAGACCCTTTGGCACTGCATTCAAACCCATAAACTCTTCATTCTTGCAGTAGGAAGTGAAAATACCACAAGGAGAAGCAATTAATTCATCCAGTTGCTGGTATGTTTTTACCAATTAGATAAATCACCTTCACCTGCATTAGAAGTGCTGGCCTGTTACCAGGTACCTGGTTGTCAATACCGACAAAACCAGAACTACCATGCAGATGATCTTTAAAGACATGTTACTCTTCTTCACAGGTGAAGGAGTAGCGATTCGCAGCATGCCTGGAATTGCTCTGCACAGTGCAATTCATGCCTAAATGTTGGCACATCTCTCCAGCAGCTGTTGCCTCATTCCAGCTGTGTGTGAAGTGATCACAGTCACCTCCATACACCACTTTTGAGTGTTTACAATTAAAAATGCACATACATTGAGGAAGCTGTATTGTTAAGCATGGACGTTAATACAGGGAAGAAAAGCTTTCCCTTGCACTTTAAGGTCAAAAGGTCTGCACTGATTCTTCTCAGCTTAGAATAAAACTGAAACAGCATGCAATGTTTTTATTACCTGTGCAGATTGGTTTATGATTGCAGTGTAACACATCAGACAGGGATACAAGGAGTCAGGTACAGTCAGGGATTTAATTTTCTCCTCTGTTCAAGGTGTATTGAATAATAAAACTGCGTTTGTATCGCTGGCAGTAATGTGTTTGCAGATGGCGTCGCTGAGGAGCAGAGGGCTTCATTGCAGCTCTGCTACTATTTAACAGACCTCAGCAGCACTGAATTCCTAAACCAGAAAATTAACAGAAGGCTGCAAAGAAAATTAAATGTCTCCAACTGTATCTTCCAAGCACTCAATAAATTAATCAACATGTCTGCTATTATTGCCCTAGACCAGCTTAAACATAAGGATGACAATGACTGAATGCTGTCTCCCAGGGACACCACATGAGGTTTTTCTGCATTCTCATCAGCATTTGGGGCTTTTAAAAAATCCCAGCAATATGATTAAAACAAAACAAGACACAACAACCCACCCCACCCCCAAACCTCACCCAAAACCATGGTATTTCAAATATCATAGAATGGTCCAGGGTGGAGGGACCTCCAAAGGTCATCCAGTTCACCTCCCCCGTCACAGTCAGCAGGGACATGCTCAACTTGACTAGGTGCCAGGCAGTCGTACATATTTCAGGTAGTACAACATCCTGACAAGATCTGATGGATCTGCTATGTCCTTCTTCTTTAAAGGAGGTTATTCAACTTAAGCACTGTCTTTTTTCAATATGCTTTTAAGATTCATCGTAATGGAAATAATAATACTGAATAGCTGGATAGCAATTCACATATTCAAAAGCACTGTGCCAAACATTAACTAATACAGTTACACAACATCTAAATAACTATAATACTGGCTGTCAAGGCAATGAAGAAGCAGACAAATGCAGAGCGCTGTGTGCTGTTCTGGAGTGCATTCTGCAGTGAGGAGGGAGGGAGCGAGATCCTTCCCAACAGAGTCAGCCTGCCAGCGTGCTCCGGTGTTTGCATTGTTCTGCTTCAGCCACCTGCGATGCTATGATTAAAGTGTTAATTAGCAGGTAGCAGATGCTGGTCCTTCGCCAGTTCTGCCTAGGAAGTGTTCTTTGTACTGTACATCAAAATACCATGATGTCAATTCCAAGTTTCCTGACTGGTTTCCTACTGAATATCTGTGTACAGTTCTGGCTACTGATATTTCCAGAAGTTTTCTTTAATATTCCTTGGTATTGTCTTTGTTTAGTTTGGGTTGGGGTTTTGTTGTTTGTTGGTGTTGGGGTTTTTGTCTGTGTGTGTGCATGTGTTTCATTGTTGTTTGTTTGTTTAGAACAGAATAGAATAGAATTAAACCAGGTTGGAAAAGACCTTTGAGATCATTGAGTCCAACCTACCACCCAACACCATCTAATCAACTAAACCATGGCACCAAGTCCCTCATCCAGGCTCTTTTAAACACTTCCCACTTAAAATGAGGTGCCCAGAACTGGTACTACCAAGTGTGGCCTAACCAGTGCAGTGTACAGGGGCAGAATGACCTCCCTGCTCCTGCTGGCCACACTGTTCCTGAGACAGCCCAAGAGAGTTGGTTGTCAGCCTGGAAAAGCGAAAGGCTCTGGGGAGACCTTTATAGCAGGCTTTCAGTACCTGAAGGGACATACGAGAAGCTGGGCAGGGTTATTATTTGCAAGGCCTTGTAGCAACAGGACAAGGGGCAAGGATTTTAAACTACAACAAGGCAGATTCAGATTGACATCAGGAAGAAGTTTTTGACTATGAGGTTGATGGAAGACTGCAACAGGTAGTCCAGAAAGGTGGAGGAAGCCCATCCCTGGAGGTTTGTAAGGCCAGGCGGATGTGGCTCTGAGCAACCTGATCTAGTGTGAGGTGTCCCTGCCATGGCAGGCAGCTTGGAACTAGGTGATCCTTGAGGTCCCTTCCAACCCTAACAATTCTATGATTCTGTGTCCCTGCTCATCTGCAGGGTGGTTGGACTAGGTGGCCTTTGGAGTCCCTTCTAACCCAATGCATTGTATGATTCTGTGATTCTATGAGTCACTATGTCAAGATAGCCTTGGAAGTCATATTTAATCATTTCTGTCATACTACTCTGTCTTTTGTGTAGCGTCAGGCTACAGTTTTATCAACACAGAGGAATGTAGTGGAAAGCTGGTAAAATGACAATTATACTGCTGGGAGATTAAGGACAAAAATGGTCATGGGGACACAGAACCAAAGTAAAAGTGGCTCTTTCTTATTCCAGGATAATAGTTAAGAAGAGCCATGCATTTCAGTACAAAACTAGCACATGATGAACTGTATCAGTCTGACTACATGGTATAGACCTGCTACCTGTCAGTGTCTTAACTCTCTATGTCAAGGAAGAATTATGTTGACTGTGAAAAGCTGTGCAGTAAACCAAGTGGGAAAAAACCCCACAACAACACAGTTTTCCACCCATATGATCACAGAGATCATTCAAGTGCTCCTAAAGATTTTATGTCAGAAAGAAAGACTAACTAGAATGAAGTTTGCTAAATTAAAAGTAATCATGAGCACTTACTTTGAAAAGAAACCTACAAAGCAAGAGAGGTGACAGCTATGCTAGGTACAAAAACAGTTATTTTTTGCAAAGAGGCAGAAAGGTTTTACACTAAGGTGTGGAAAATAAGGATATACCTATTTATTAGAAACCGTCCACCTCTGCCAGCTAGAGCTTTTTGTCTAATGAAAGTCATCACCTCTCTTGACAAGCAACTCCACTTAGATTGATAGATTCCTACTACCAGAGCAATAGTTTCACCGAGCATGCTACATCTGATGCATCCTATGCTTTCTTTAAAGCTCAAATGGATTTGGTTCATTTTAGTCCCTTTCACCCCCTCCCCCCCACACTATAATCTTTGAGGATTAACAAATGTTTAAGAGGCATGATTACCTGAGATTCATGTAGATGTCCTCATCCTTCTGAATCATCACTTGCAGCCACAATCCAAGTGATGAAGAAACTGAGCACTTTTAGAGATGATAGATCCTAAATTGTGAAACAAATCAGCCCTCAATAAGGGGTACCAGAATGATGGAAAAGTATAAAACTAAGAACCCCCCACCTTGGCTCTGGAAGTATAGTATCAGAGTATAGTATCAGTATGGTGGGAATTCCATGATGAGAACCTGCAGTTGAAAGTCCCATCTCAGTTCTTGCCCAGCTGTCCTGTAAAGCTCAGTTTAGCTGTTTGGCACGTTATCTAGACCCCAGAACCCTTGAGGATCTGCCCTGTCTACGGGCAGCCATCCAGCAGAACAAACAGCTTCTTCTCTTAATAATTTGGAAGAAAATAGGAAACACAAACAAACAAAAGGTCCAAAGCCAAAAGAAGGGGGTGGAGGGGGGGGAAGGAGGGTGAGAAGAGGGAAGCAAAAAGCCATTTAATGAGCAGTATCCTGCAGTATCCTCACCTTTCCTCTGAAGTTTCCCTTCATCACACCATGAGATATTTGGTCACTCATGTCATGCTGTTCCTTTCCCAGCATCCATTCACCCTCTATTTGGACCCTTTCCCCAGTCTCCAGTTTTATCATCTCTCTGCTTCTGTTTTCATTAAACACATCCAGAAGGAATTAATCATGCCTGTGACCCTACAGAACTATTTCCAGCCACACTTTTCACTCCAGCTCTTCTCGCCTGGACCCCACTGTGGGTTTGTCTTGCCTATTCAGTGTGCTACCCTTTGGGTATGAATTGACTCTCACAAGACATGTCCATAGTGCTAAATAAATTACTGCAATGGGCAAACCCAAATCCTGGACCTGTAATCATCCCACATCACTTACTACTCTTCACTGATTCAGGAAGCAGGATAATGTTAGTACAGTGCCCACAAAATACTTTGTGTGATTGTATAGTATTGCTTCATAAGCTCTCCTCAGACAAATTTTTAATGATGTTTCTCTGTGCTGGAGTTTCTGGCAGAGTTCCCTCCTTCCTTGCAGAGTCCCATTGCTGTCCATGAGTGTTTGCCTTGGGTATGAGCCCAATTAAAGGCATAATGACCACAATCTCACTTCCTCTTAAATTGTGCTATTCAGATAAAATAGCAACCATGAGATCAAAAGCAGTCAAATTCCTATAGTCCAATACACAGATTTAAGCTCCTATCCTCAAGTATTTAATGGGAGCAAATCCTGTGAGCTGTGCAGGAGCTTTCCTTACATGGACACAGGCCATTTCTCTAGCTTGACTAGGAATGTATATTTTTGACACACTACAGAGCAGCAGTGCCATAGAGGCTTCTAAGTAAAACATATAGCATCACTTTGTTTTAACTTCAGGTTCCTAAGTTAATATTGGAGGCAGATGTGTGCCATGAGCAGCAGAAATCATACTGCTCTTGAGGCTGGGCTGAGGTTGCTCTCTGGCAGGTTGGTTTTAGGCCATAATATCAGGATGCTACAAAAGTACTATACAATATACTCCAGAATTGCAAACTCTGAAGGGCTTTTAATAATCATTTTTGTGCATATTTTTCCTCACCTGAGAGCATGGAAGGACTAACTGGGTTGTTCTAAGAATCACTTTAGCGCTAATGAAAGCTGTGTGTGACGCAGCGTGTGGTTTCTACCGTGGCTGAAGGTCACATCTCAATCAATTAAGGAAGAGTCTCTGTGCTCTTCCAGATGCTTTTCATGCACACAATTTAAAAATTAACTGAGTTGACTTCTGTCTTTTTTTTTGAGACTAAATACTGTGGAGCAGCAATGGGCTGCTGAAATCAAGTGATATTTTCACCATCCAATCTTCACTGCTTCTTCAGAATGCCATCTAGGGGCGGCCAATAGGAAAAGCAGTTAGCTGATCTCTGGCACCTTCAGCCGAGATTAATGAATCCATCATGGGAGAGGTCAGACAAGGTAGCTCTGCACCACTCCCAGTCACTGCCACGAGAGAGGGGAATTATTTTAATCTTAAAACCTTCCCTTCAGCTTTTCAATTAACAAACAGCTGCTTTGCAGGAACCATGCAAAGGAGCCTTGGGCTTAAAATGTAGCTACGTGGAAAGGTGGAGGCAAGTGGATAGAAGGAGGGCGGGGGGGTAAAGGCTGTAGTGCATTTGGAGTCACAAGTTTTATTGCTATACCCATGACAAGAAGTTATAAGGCAATGCTTATTGCAGAGAGAGATTCTCAGAAGAGCAGAAAGTAGGGAGAAAACTCTCATTTATCAAGTTCCACTGGCTGTCACTGTGCTGCTATTAACTGTCTTGGCTCCAACATTTCTACATCAAACGACACTAACAACAGCCTTGTGGAAAACTATCATTTCTTTCTTATACCAAAAAAAAGTTATCAAATACATGCCATTTCCTTTTGATTTGCATGATTTCTGAAATGTTTGGTGCTTTAGTGACAAACAGGAAATAAAGGGAGTAGAAAGAAAACCAAAGGATCATTGCAGAGAGATGTTTATGGAGAGTGAGCAGAGAAAGGAAAAAAACGTGTCATTGATCAGCCAGCACTGGTGATAGAGTTGATCATCGCAGGGGGGTTGGACTAGATAACCTTTAGAGGTCCCAAATTATTCTATGATTAGCTTAGTGGTGCTGAGGTTACCTTGAAGTGGTACATTCTGTGATACTCATTTTACTGTTAACCCAAAATGAAGGGACCACGGTGTGCAGTTACCCTCTTCCACAAGCTGTCACTAAGGAGGGTTGTGCATCTGCTTTCAGAGTAGAAAATTGTTCTCAGTGGCATTAGCCAACTCTTTTGGGCTCAGTTAATGTAACCACAACACTGTGCAGTGGGTAACACTAGGATAGGAATTAACACACCCATTTCTCCTCCCATGCCTGCATGAGTTGAAGCATAACATAGATCCAGATAAATTAAATTTGGAATGTTTAGGCCAAATGCCAGGTCCTGCACTTGGGTCACAACAACCCCAAGCAGTGCTACAGGCTTGGGAAGTGTGGCTGGAAAAGCTCTCTGGCAGAAAGGAACCTGGGGTTCTGATGGACAAGCAACTGAGTATGAGCCAGCAGGTGCCAAGCAGGAGCAGGGAGGTGGTTGTCCCCTTGTACTCAGCTCTGGTGAGGCCACACCTTGAATATTGTGTCCAGTTTGGGTACCTCAATACAGGCAAGATGTAGAGATGCAAGAACAAGGGCAAAGGAGGGCCACAAAGCTGGGAGAGAGTCTGGAGAATAAATCTGAAGAAGAGTGACTGAAGGAGCTGGGTGGTTTTAGTTTGCAAAAAAGAAGGCTGAGGGAGACCTCATCTCTGTCTACAACGACCTGAAAGGACATTGTGGAGAGGCTGGTGCTGGTCTCTTCTCACAGGTAATTAGTGCTAGAACATGAGGGAAGAGCCTTGATCTGCTGTGTCTGGTAGGTTTAGACTGGACTTAGGAGAAAAATTTCAAGCAAGAGTGGTCAGGCATTGGAATGTGCTGCCCAGGGCGGCGGTGGAGTCCCTAACCCTGGATGTGTTTAAAGGTTATTTGGGTATGGTGCTTGAGGATATAGTTTAGGGGCAAGCCTTGTAGAGTAGGGTTGTCATTTGGACTAGGTGATCCTGAGGGTCTTTTCCATCCTGAATGCTTCAGTGATTCTGTGACAAAACTGTGTAGACAGGATCAGTGAAACTTACAGGTGTTGTAACTCAACAGTTGACATGGATGCCTTTAAAAAGCTTAACTCTTAAGACAAGTTAGCTCAGCTATTAGCCTACAAGTAATTTTTAGTGAAGATTTGCCATATATCCTTCCAACTACTGACAAGTTTTAAGACACAAAGCATAGGGTGAAAGATGTTGGGACTTTGTAATGAGGACGACAAGGAGCATAGTCAAGGTTCAGGTTGTTGAATATGCAGCTCTGCAAGCTGTTTCTTACACTACTTAGGAGGTAAAAGTACCAGACAAAGTTATATAGTCATATCATGCCAAAGTTAGTCAGACATGCATCAGCCAGTCTCCCACCTGTGCTAATTGCTGCTTAGAATGTCTCTCTGGAGCTACTGTTGTTCACTGCTTCTAGTCTCATTCCCCCAGCCTAGTATTTCTTCTTCAGCCCTTTATTCTGCTACAAAACCCTGAGATTTTCATATTCCAATGTGCACTGAGTGCTGCAGTTGTGCAGTGATGTTTAGGACTTAGAAGTTGTGATGCTAGGGCAAGAAATGAGATTCTCTTTGGATAGCTGCTGAAGGGGAAATAGGGTGCTTTATCACATTTAAATGCATGAAGCTCTCTGCTGGCAGCCCACTGATTCATATTCTATGTTGCATCATCATCTTGTCTTCTGACAATGCACAGAAAAACAGCAAGAGTGAAGCCATAGTGTCAAAAGGAATTTGACCTGTAGTTAGTGTAAATGGCCTTGAGCTTCACATGCCACCAGCCACGTGGTTGTCAGTCTGTCTGACCAAGATGATGTCTGCAGTGTTCTTTCTTTGGAGCTGGCATCCTATTGTCCCCTCTGGGAGCCCTAAGCTCACTTTTGCTTCTGACAGCAATCTTTGCCTCCACTAGATAAGCATGAGGAAAAGCATTTAGGAGGAGCAAAACCATTGGGAAAGCTGAGGGTGTTTTCACCAGGTATTTGGTTTGTGGGGGATACTTTCACACACGGGAAAAACATGGCTTAGCATGGACTTTGTAAAGTAGCATAGTAAACCTTCCCACATAGATAACAGTGCGCAGTTTATCTATTTTCAGTCTTCAGAGAAACACTTTCATTCTCCCTGCCTTACATCATGCCTGTATAAATTTTCTCTGCAGGCATGTGACAGTGTCACAGACACAAAGGCAGCACCAGCTCAAAGAATGTTGGTGCTATGAATATTACATCTCAGAAAACTAAAGTACCTTGCCAGCCTCCCCTGCCCTCAGAGGGGACCACTCTCTGTGTAGCAGCAGCAAGAGCTTCCAATGCCATTAGTTTCATGTATTCTTCCCCACAGGAATAATCCTTATAGAGCACTTAGACATATTAGGTGGTCTGTAGCTGAGGCCTAAGTGGCAGTCTCTGTCTAAAAACTGCTAAGGAGCTCTAAAAGTTGCACTCAACACTTAGCACTTAGCAGTTCCAGACAATCTCAGCTTCTACTGTTTATTGTCCTATATCATTTTGAAATGCACTTTTATTTTCTGCAATCACATCCTGTGGCAAAGAGCTCCACAGGTTTTATTTGCCTTTTTAGGGAAGAGAATAATGTAATATACCATTTATTTATTTCTTTATATACCTGATATTTGATATACAAGTGTGTGACATAGATAGAGATAAAGATACAGATAAGAATCATAGACTCAGTAAGACCTGGAAAGACCTCAAAGATCATCAAGTCCAAGGTAGGTAGGTTGGTATATAATAGATAGATAGACAGATAGACAGCTAGATTGATATATAGATAACATTAGATATAGACATAGGTATGGTACAGATATAGATAGATATAGAATCATAGAATCAATGAGGCTGGAAAAGACCCTCAAACATCATCAAGTCCAGTATAGATATAGATATAGATATTAGGTATAGATATAGATGTACATAGGTATAGATGTAGATATAGATGATATAGATAGAGAGATAGAGGTAGAGATAGAGATGATAGAGATATAGGTGGATAGAGATAGAGAGAGAGATATAGATAGAGATAGAATAGAGATAGAGAAGAGATAGAGATAGAGATAGAGATAAGATAGAGATAGAGATAGAGATAGAGATAGAGATAGATGATAGAGATAGAGTTAGAGATAGAGATAGAGATAGAGAGATAGAGATAGAGATAGAGATATAGAGATAGAGATAGAGATAGAGATAGAGATAGAGATAGAGATAGAGATAGAGATAAGATAGATAGAGATGATAATAGAGATAGAGATTTGTGTGTATAGTGTACTTTTACTGGCTGCTTACTTGGTGAGAATCCTTTCTGGGCATGTTCTAATTTTAGAAATGCCTGTAGAAGAAAGATAAAAGAATGGAGTCTCAGAAACCCAGATCAGAGAATTTCCTCATGTGGAATGAATGGATGAAGAGTAGATGGTTCTGAAGATTGGAAATAGGGTTATACTGAAATAGGAAAGAAGAGGTAGAAAGTTAGATCTGGAGAGGCTATATGGTGTCTTCTTTTCTTTAAAGCCTACCAGAGCTGTTCACAAGACAGATTGTTTATACTTCAGGCAGTAATGCTTTCTACAATCTACCCCAAAACATACCTCTACTCAGAAGCAAACCTGTTCTCCCTCTATTATATTAATATGAAACAAAATTTATTCTGCCTTCAAGACTAAAGGCTGACTACAGTCAGTGACAGTGAAACAACATCCTTGACTGACACCATCGGATTAGTGATTTCTTAAAGACCACTCCAGTTGCACAGTATCACAGTATTGCCAAGGTTGGAAGAGACCTCGAAGATCATTGAGTCTAACAGGTAAGAACTGTCCTCCTGGCACCTTGCTTGTGTTAAAGAGCTCCTTGGCCAGTTTTCAGTGAAAACAGTGGGTTCATGAGTACAGTTATCCATAACCCCAGCACTATACAAGACACTGGAAGAGATTTGTGAAACAATCAAGTGCCTGCTCAGGGAACTAAGAAAATTAAAGACCACAATCAAGGATGTAGACGGTTCTTAATTCTGAAGAAGACTTAATTCCCATGTTCCTTTCCCTGTTAATGATCTTAGAGCATTTCACAGGGTGAGCAGCATTCCCTTAGTTGTCTTTTACATGTCTGACTGCAATTTAGTGCAGTTGTGCAGAAAACCAACCTGCCTGCTTCAAGGCAAAACTAATTTCCATGTTCTTTCATTATAACTTGAGGGAGGGCAAATACTTCTTCTATCTCACTCTCTCCCTTCCCTTTCCCTCTATGTACTTATAGAATTTCTTTTTTTCACTTGACATGCATTTGGAATGGAATGGAATGGAATGGAATGGAATGAATGGAATGGATGGAATAGAATGTAATAGAATAGAATAGAATAGAATAGAATAGAATAGAATAGAATAGATAGAATAGAATAACCAACCAGGTTGGAAAAGACCTTTGAGATAATTGAGTCCAACCTATCACCCAACTTTGTACAAACTCCTCCATGTCCAGTTACAACCCAACTATCCAGAGAAGAAAAACTTGTGGTATGGTTAACCTGCACACAGCAGTAGACCTTAGGGGGTCCTTAGTTCTACTAGCAACTCACAGCAGCAGAACTCCTTACTCTGCCCCAAAATGCCACCTTACCCAGAACTGGTTTACATGGAATTGTAAAATAATCTTGTGAGAGATTTCATGACATGACAGACAAAAAGCTTTAATCTTAAAGCTTTAAGTGCTTTTTTTTTTGCTGGTATGTTTCCACAAGAGCTTTAGAGAATGTTCTTTTGTATAATGTATTTGAATAAGAGAGAAACACAAGGCTTTTAATGACAACATTAATACATATTTTTCACTGCACTTGCCACACTTTCTGTTGTTTTAAAACCCCAGTAACAGTGGTGTGGAATCTTACTCAATGACATTGCTCATTAAAATATTAAAACTGTGGAGCTTGTGGAAATCCACTTCTTGAGAACTTCATTTTCTTCTGGCATTAGGCAGATATTCTCATTAATCCTAGAGCAATGAGAATTTTGGAAAGCACAGGTTGTTGTGAATGTTTGATGAAGTAACAGTGTGTCAACAGTCTAAACAGGGCTTGATTATGAATTAAATCAAGTAGGCAATGCAACTCTTTAAGCAGAAAATATCTAATTAAATGGAACCCATGCATTAAATTTACTGATCTCTACACAAGAACTGGTTCTCAAGTTCTATTTTAAGTAGCATTACATAGCAACATATAATTAAAAATCCATAGCACCTTCAAGTAATAAAGGCATCCCACTTTCAACAGGAAAGGCAGCCCACGTAGAGATTCCATTAACAGAAACATATTTTCACTATCAAAATGTACTTGAGGTTTTATGTTCAGCATACAGAACACAGAGCTAATCTCAAGGAGAAAGTAAAAGCAATGAGGAAAGCATTCACAAGTGATGAAGTATTTACCCTCGTCTAGATAGCAAGGAAATGCTCTCAGCTCCTGAGTGCTTCAAGAACACTAACATAATATTCATACTCATCAAGTTCATACCAAAAAGCTCATCAGCTGCTTATTATTTGCTGCATGTGCCCACTCTCCCAGTTAGCACTTTTCAGTAACTGAATCCCAAATCAGAAACAATTGGACCTAATTGACATTGCACAAGATAGGACTAGAAGAAAGTCTGCAGCTAGTGCAGGGTTGAGAGCAACTCTTGCCAGGCCCTAATGCCAGTGACAGGGGTGATGGTGGTGACCTTGTTTTCTCACAGAGGAGGCATTCCTGCTGATAGGCATTGCACTGGTACATTTAGGCTCCTTTGCTCTGATCCCTAGCTGTGCCCTCAAATGAGACAAATTCAAATGCTGTGTTAGTAGTCATTGTGTCAACCAGCACCAGAACAAGAGGACACAGTCTCAAGCTGTGCCAGGGAAGTTTAGGCTGGAGGTGAGGAGAAAGTTCTTTCCCAGAAAGAGAGACTGGCCATTGAATGTGCTGCCGGGCAGGGAGGTGGTGGAGTCACCATCCCTGGAGGTGTTCAAAAAAGATTGGATGTGGCCCTTGAAGCCATGGTTTAGTAATCCTGAGGTGTTGGGATAGGGTGGACATGATGATCTCTGAGGTCTTTTCCAACCTTATTGATTCTATGATCACAATATCTCAGAGCCCAAGCCCTGGTGTAGGATGCTGTTGTACCAAGACACCAACGACCACAATCAGGTTTCCTGGCGGTGTGCCACAACTGGAGCTGGGCAAATCATCACTGAATGAAAAAGGCAGGGCCAGGGGATTTTGCTGAAGACAATTTTTTTTCAAGGCCCAGTACCCACTGTTCACATTTAATGAGTGACTTCAAATGTGAAGATACTTTAAAAAAATTCAAATGGTGTCTTCCGTCATTTTAGCGAATGAAAAGTGAGTTTTCATTTTAAACGTCTCCTCAGATAAATGTCTGCATTTATTGCTATTGCTGTGGCAATGCGCTGCTCCTGAGTGCAAATCGTGAAGGTCTGAACATCACAGTGAAAAGTCTGTTAGAATTCCATATTTACAGTCTACTTACACCTAATTGCTACACTGGCAACAGCACTGAATACAAATGAGAGATGCAGGTACTCCTTGCAGCTTCCCAGCAGCTCAGATTGTGTCAAGCTGTTGCTAAGCATGCCAGCAAGGGATGGAAAGCATTTGAAAACTGAGACTTCCAGCAAGTTCATGAAGATGTTCTTCTCAAGTCTAACACTTCTAAGAGGGAGGTCAGAAGAATTTCCTAGCAAATGTAATGCTTTCTGATAAAAAAATCCTACACTACATGTGTTGAATCCATTTCTACTGTTGCTCTGTAACTTCATTCTTCCTTCTAAATAGCATGACAATGCTGTATTATAGAACAAATAAACCAGGTTGGAAGAGACCTCCAAGATCATTGGTCCAACCCATCAGCCAATCCAACCCACCTAAACAACTACAC
Source organism: Colaptes auratus (assembly GCA_015227895.2). NCBI lineage: Eukaryota > Metazoa > Chordata > Aves > Piciformes > Picidae > Colaptes > Colaptes auratus. The sequence goes on from CM037631.1 coordinate 28,144,587, forward strand.
ACCCATGGCACCAAGCCCCCCAGCAAGTCTCCTCCTGAACACCTCCAATGGTGGTGACTCCACCACCTCCCTGGGCAGCACATTCCAATGGGCAATCACTCTCTCTGTATAGAACTTCTTCCTAACATCCAGCCTAAACCTCCCCTGGAGCAGCCTGAGGCTGTGTCCTCTTGTTCTGGTGTTGTTGTCTGGTTGCCTGGGAGAAGAGACCACCATCCACCTGTCTACAACCTCCCTTCAGGTAGTTGTAGAGAGCAATAAGGTCACCCCCTGTTCTCCTCTTCTCCAGCTAAGCAACCCCAGCTCCCTCAGCCCTCTCCCTCACAGGGCTGTGTTCCAAACCCCTCCCACAACTTTGTTGCCCCTCTCTGGACACATCTGTAACTCACTCCAGCAGCACACCACAGAAAGAAAGATTGAGCTAATTCCTCCTCTCAGACCACCCTCTAGGATGGACCTATAAAGTTAAGGACATGAATAACTGAACATTAGAATAGCACAAATGTTTACCCAAATTGTTGTAGCTGGCTAGCATAATACCCACATCACCTAAACCCAATTTTTCTGATGGAGTTTACATCTCCAGACCAGCACTAAAGCACCTAGTATAACCAACATATTTAGGACATCAGGAATTTAAAGATTGAGAAAAACTTATTAGGAGAGAAAGTAATGGTGGTTAATACAAAATGGGATCCAAAGAAAGCCATCAGTATGAAATGGGCTGTGTAGAACATCTCCCCATACGGCAATTGCATTAATGAGCAGGCAGTCTCACAAAGCTGAGTTGCTGCAAACAGTGGACTGTGATACTAATTACACTCTGTTAAACAGAAACAACCTATAAATATAGAAAAGCTGCTCTGAAAACTACAGTTACATAGAACATAGCTGTAGAGCCATCAGGAAGATTTTGCTGCAAATTCTCTGGCTCCCCACCCAGGTAAACTGATGACACGTGACAGCACGCAGAGATCCGCAAGAAAAGGGTGCAATGAACGGGATTGAAATGCCTTTGCTAATGTGAGGGAGCATTCTTCAGCTCTAAAGCAGAAAGCCAGGTCAGTCATGGGTGATCCAAGACATTGTGTGATGGTAGAAGAACCTGAATGTGGGAAATTCAGACCTACAGGATGCAGAGTCAGTAAGGTAGGTAAGCATATGGCTTTAAACTTCTAGTCAGTAGAAAGGTACCCAGAATAACCCAGCAGTAGGGCTGGAAAGCTACCTCTATGCCATCAAACAAAACAGAACCAAACCAAAGTAAATCACATCCAAAATTTCTGTGAGTGTAACATACTTCCAGCAGCATATCTCTGGAAGCTCTGCTGCAAGCTGTGTTGCCCTAGTGTGCTGCTGGTAGACCCCATGCTCTTCTGAGAGCATTGAGGAAAGCTGTGATTCCTCAAAAACTACTCTTTAAGGAGGACTCTCTTACGGCACAATTGACCTTTAGTCTGAGCCCTGCAGAGACATTGCATATTGCTGCAGGTCTGTTTTCAGCTGTTTGAGTGGAACCAGTACACAAAAACATCACCACCAGAACAACAGAATATTCAGGATAAGGAGTCAAGATAGAAGTGATCAGGTAGAGGGACATTGTGGGGATTGAAGAGTCTATGAGCTGTGTGTATTCTCACAATAAATGGAGCTATCCACAAGTCTCATCAAGTCCTCTTCAGTGGTCTGTGCCCTTAATATGCCACAAAACATGATTTGGCCTCAAGTTGGTAGGTTTAGATTGGATATTAGGGAAAATGTCTTTACTGAAAGAGTGGACAGGCATTGGAATAAGCTGCCCAGGGAGGTATTAGAGTCACTATCTCTGGAGGTGTTCAAGAAACATGAAGACATGGCACTAGGGACATAGGCAATTACCACGGTGGTGTCAGCTCACTGATTGGACTCAATGATCTCAGAGGTCTTTCCAATCAAAACATTCTAATGATTCTGTAAGAAGGCTTCTCTGAAATTACACTGCCACAGTTCATTCTGAGCCAAAGCCACAATTCTCTCTCTTCTTATTTCAGTTCACTTTGATGGTCATATTTGTGATGCAGATTACCTCCCTGCCCATTCAAACCTTGACAATGCATATGGGGGCTCCATCTTCATTCTCTTCTCTGTTTATTTTTTCCAAGTGCTTTTTTGGCAAGGAACATATCATCTTCTTTGTCTTTGCATTGCAACAAAAAGGAAACACAAGGAAAAAGACTCTTTGCTGGGATATGTCCAGATTGCATCTTTAATATGACACTTTGTCTGTCATTGAGGGAGAGTTTAACTGATGGTTCAAAAAGCTATCCCTCCTTTTTAGTGTTGTCTTCCTGTTGCCAAGGAGTCTTTTTATAATTGATTGCTTTGAGAAAAAGGATGGTGACAAATCACTTTCCAGGTTTCCATGGCTGCTGCAGTGTTTAATTTATTTTGATTCATTCTGTGTTTATATGTGCTTTCAGTCTCTGTGGTTTGTCCTTTGAGAACTCACCTAATCTGCCCAAAATCTGACTGGGAATTTCAGGTTATGCTCTTCCTCCTAAGAAAAAAAAAAAAAGGCATTTGACTTTGTCATTCTTTCTCCTGAAAGATTTGTGAAGTACAGAATATAACTACAGCAGATGTGAGTAAGAAACAGAGTTCCCAAGTCATCCATGATAAAAAGTTTTTTCACTGGGAGAAGGTGTTTTCCTTACATAAATGGAATGGAATGGAATGGAATGGAATGGAATGGAATGGAATGGAATGGAATGGGACTAGATAGATAGATAGGATGGAGGATAGGATAGGGAAAATATAAGATAGGATAGGATAGGATGGATAGGATAAGATAGATAGATAGGATAGGATAAGATAGGATAAGGATATGATAGGATAGGATAGGATAGAAGATAGATAGGTAGAATTAATGAGGTTAGAAAAGACCTTTGAGATCATCGAGTCCAGCCTGTCACCCAACACCATCTGATCAACTAAACCATGGCACCAAGTGCCCCATCATCGGCTCTTCTTAACACCTCCGGTATGTGACTCCACCACTTCCCTGGGCAGCACATTCCAATGGCCAATCTCTCTTGCTGGGAAGAATTTCTTCCTAACATTCAGCCTAAACCTCCCCTGGTGCAGCTTGAGACTGCGTCCTCCTGTTCTGGTGCTGGTTGCCTGGGAGAAAAGTACAAATGGTGCCAGCAGATGTTGGTCCTGCCAGTCTGAAAGCTGCATCAGATATCCTAACATCATTTTCTTCAGGGGTAAAAATAAGCAGCAGATGCAAAGAGAAGTACGTTGTCATTCCTTGCAGTCTGCCGTATGTGGTTATGTGGTTGTTGACGATGTATGAGGATCCCTCTAGGCTTTAGATCTGAGTGGAAAAGTCCATTTCCTGAAAAAATCAAACAGTATTTGCCCTCTTTATGCTTTTTTACAATACTTTTAGTGATGTATAATGGGGGGGGGGGGGGAACTAATCCACTGATTTGAACAAAACTTAACACATATTCCAACATGTTTACCTTTTTAAACAAAGCTGAATTGAAAGCCAAAGGTAGAGTATTGCAGTGATTCCTGGTTTTCCTTTTTACTGCCTTTGGATTTCTTTCTTTACTGTCATGTCTACTCCATTTCCTAAGTCTCTTAGTTTAAATTTGAAGTGAAATAGTTTCCAGATGCAATTTTACTGCTCCCTTCCCACGTAATAAAAACTAAACCACACTGTAGAATCCCCTGTTGAGGCAAAACTATCAATAAGTTTGGCAAATATCCATCATAAAGCTTCTTTACTGCTCTGCTGACTGAAAATGAGATAAAAAGAAAGTCAGTCATCTAGAATAGGAGGAAATGCAATAACAGTTGAACAGTGGCAGATTCACTTTTGGGGTGTCATGATGCTTCTTAAGAACTTGTTGCTGAAATCTGCATAAAGATACACAGAATAGGGTTTGGCAGGTAGAACCTTTCACACTCTAGAAATAAAGTGTAGTCAGTCAGTTGCAAATCAGTTACATTTGTTTGCTAAATAAGGCTGCTGAGAAAAATCCCACAGTTTATTCCCAAAGCATGGTACTAATACAGCTCTAATTTGATTTCCCCTAGCCTTTTTACACTGTCTGTTTGCAACTTTTTAGTTTATAGTAATAAGCAAAATGAAATCCCCTGACTCTTGGCATTCTGCATCTAAGTAAAATTGAGGTTTGGGTCAGAGACAATTTATTCCTAAAACACAGAGTAAAATGGCTCTGAATGCTAAACAAAGGACTCAAGCTGCGCCAGGGAAGTTTAGGCTGGAGGTGAGGAGAAAGTTCTTCACTGAGAGAATCGTTCATCATTGGGATGTGCTGCCCAGGGAGGTGGTGGAGTCACCATCCCTGGAGGTGTCCAAGAGGGGATTGGACGTGGCACTTGGTGCCATGGTCTAGTCATGAGGTCTGTGGTGACAGGTTGGACTCGATGATCTTTGAGGTCTCTTCCAACCTTGGTGATTCTGTGATTCTGTGACTTTATTTTCCTAACCCTACATGTTAAATTTAGCAGAAGTTTAAGATTCAAAGTCATCTTCTTAGGAAAACGCAGTGTACCAGCTTCCCACTCTCAAAGTGCTTCTTAGTCCATGAGGACTTTATTTTCCCCCTTTGAAAAAAAATAAAATCATTGGGGGTTTTAGTGCAGATGTTCAGTTTTTCCTGAATGGCAAATATACCTGGGGCTTATCTTGGCCTAGACAATGTTTTGGAAGCAGAGTTTGAGCCATAATAGCAAAAGGGATGGAGAAAATTATATATCACACACAACATTTTACCTGTTAGCTCCATTTTTCTGACTATATTCTTAGAATTGTAACAAGTACACCTGAGCAGCCTAAGAGGGGTCAGAACTAAGGTCTGGGAGTAAATCAGTTCCCTTCAAAACAATGCAATATCACAGGACTTATATAAAAGGAGAAGATTTCCTCAGGTCATCATGTCTTCAAAGTGGAAGAGAGAAAGAATGAAGTAAACCTGAGGTTTAAACCAAATTACTAAAAAACCCTTTAGAGATCTCTCTTCTAAACCTCTCCATCTGAGTGGACAAGGAAGGGCAGAGAAGCCAGTTATGTGCCTGCAGTTCCTCTCAGAAAGGCTGCTCTTTAGATTTGGTCTCTAGACCTCTTGCCTTGCCAAGTTTCCCCCTATCCAGAGGTGTCCTTGGATTTCCACCCTTCAGTCATACAATACAATACAATAAACCAGGTTGGAAGAGACCTTCAAGATCATCACGTCCAACCCATCAACCAATCCAACCCACCTAAACAACTAACCCATGGCACCAAGCACCCCAGCAAGTCTCCTCCTGAACACCTCCAATGAAGGTGACTCCACCACCTCCCTGGGCAGCACATTCCAGTGGGCAATCACTCTCTCTGTATAGAACTTCCTCCTAACATCCAGTCTAAACCTGCCCTGGTGCAGCTTGAGACTGTGTCCTCTTGTTCTGGTGCTGGCTGCCTGGGAGAAGAGACCAACCTCACCCTGTTTACAACCTCCCTTCAGGGAGTTGTAGAGAGCAATGAGGTCACCCCTGAGTCTCCTCTTCTCCAGGCTAAGCAACCCCAGCTCCCTCAGCCTCTCCTGATAGGGCTTGTCTTCCAAACCCCTCACCAACTTCGTTGCCCTTCTCTGGACACGTTCCAGCAACTCAACCTCCTTCCTAAACTGAGGGGCCCAGAACTGGACACAGGACTCAAGGTGTGGCCTAACCAGTACAATACAATACAGTGCAATACAAGAATATCAAGCACCCAAAGGCTGAATGTTCTCCTTCCCATGGCCTTGGTTCTTAAAATTCTTTTCTTCCAGACTCAGTCCAATCTCAGGTCACAGTAACTTTTGAGGTATTCATTAAAATATTCTCCAAATCAGCATCAGCTGTTGCCCTTGGACACCAGCTGGCTTCTCCCTTGAACAAGATCACGTTACAGCATCCACTTCTGTGGTGAGTTAACCAACACTGCTGTCAGAGGAGGAACATTTCTGTTGTATCAACATTGGTTTTCTATTTGTTTCCTGGAATAATCCAATATTGCTTCTCTTCAAGCCAAAGACTTTCCCCTTCCTCCTTGTTTTGGCACTCAGGGATATTTCAAGAAAAGGCTCATCATGGGAAACACATTCCAAACATCCCTAAGCAACCCTCATTTCCTCTTTTGCATTCATCTGAATGAAATTCTCCTGTGAAACAGGAAATTTTCAACATCTAGCAGTTTAGTTAAACAGAGTAGTAGGAGACAGAAAATACTTGGGGTTTTTTTCAGAGTAGAACACCCTACTCTTTGGAAGGAGTGCTTACAATGAAGATCACAGAACAGAACAGAATAGAATAGAATAGAATAGAATAGAATAGAATAGAATAGAATAGAATAGAATAGAATAGAATAGAAACAAGGTTGGAAAAGACCTTCAAGATCATTGAGTCCAACCTATCACCCAACACCATCTGATCAACTAAACCATGGCACCAAGTGCCTCATCCAGGCTCTTCTTAAACACTTCCAGTGATGGTGACTCCACCACCTCCCTGGGCAGCACATTCCAATGGCCAATCTCTCTTTCTGGGAAGAACTTCTTCCTCACCTCCAGCCTAAACCTCCCCTGGCTCATCTTGAGACTGTGTCCTCTTGTTCTGGTGCTGGTGGCCTGGGAGAAGAGACCAACCCCTACCTGGCTGCAACCTCCCTTCAGGTAGTTGTAGAGAGCAATGAGGTCTCCCCTGAGCCTCCTCCTCTCCAGGCTAAGCAACCCCAGCTCCCTCAGCCTCTCCTCACAGGGCTCCAACCTCGTTGTCCTTCTCTGGACACGTTCAAGTGTCTCAATGTCCCTTCTTAAATTGAGGAGCCCAGAACTGGACACAGGACTCAAGGTGTGGCCTAACCAGTGCTGAGTACAGGGTCAAAATGACCTCCCTGATCCTGCTGGCCACACTATTTCTGATGCAGGCCAGGATGCCATTGGCCTTCTTGGCCACCTGGGCACACTGCTGGCTCATATTTAGCCTACTCTCAACCAGTACCCCCAGGTCCCCCAGATCATGTGAACTTCCAGGTTCCCACCATATCCCACCTGTATCCTTTTCAGTGGGATTGTTGAGACCTGTCTTGAAATACAAATTCTGCCATGGAAATTGTCTGCATTCTCTAATTC